>JAVDOI010000004.1:10280051-10597551 GCA_032191485.1 Leptoclinus maculatus | reverse complement strand
TGTTAGGAATAATTATATCAAAAAGCAGGTGTTTTATATTTTTTAGATAATCAATAAATCCCATTAAAAGAGCGAAATCACAGCCTGATAGAGCGTATGGACTCATCTGTGTGACGTTGATTATTCTCCAGAGGTCAAAATAGAGATAAACACATTGGAAACAAGTCACCCAATACAAAAACATGGATCTTCTATGTGTCACTATAGTTTATACATCCAGAAGACATGGGCATGATGACATGATTTATCCTTTACATGTCATTATTTAAGTCGCTGTTACTATACAAATATGAATTATTGGCACTTTAAGTGTCTTCGGACTATGGTAGAGACGTATAAGCTACAATACTTGTTCGTAGGATAAATGTATCAATGGTTTAGGTCTCCTTCAGGTACTTTTGGATAATAAGGAAAAGGTGAAATTACGTGAGACGGGTGGATCACATGATTTAGCATCTTTTCTGAGCTAATGCTCCATGTTTGCTGTCCGTCACGTCATGAAGGCCCGCGTGGGTTAGACCGCGATGAGCTCTTAAATGGCCTGGAGCTGGAAATATGACTGTTTGTATTTAGAGGCCATTTAGAGCTTTCCACTGGCATTCACACTCTCCGACCGCTGCAGCGAACACCAGCCTACGTGCACGCTCCAGTCACTGAGAGCTCTCTCTGTGTGCTGCAGAGTGTGTGTGTGTGTGTGTGTGTGTGTGTGTGTGTGTGCGAGCGAGCGAGCGCACAGACGCTCACCGCCCCCCAAAATAGCATGCGCCCTTAATTACTGCTGCAAACACAGGTGTGGAAAGCCAGGCCTCCCTCCACCCAAAATCCCAGACCCACCGTCCGGCACACAGCACTCTGTGTGTTTCTGTTTGGGAGCACAGGAAGTCCAGCATGTCCGTATGTGTGTGTGTGTGTGTGTGTGTGTGTGTGTGTGTGTGTGTGTAAATTTGTGAGGAAAGAGAGTGTGCAGATGTGTGTCTTCATCAATGTGAGTGGTTGAAATTGTGTGTCTGAGTGTGGCTGAATGAGTGAGTGAGTTTGTGCAACTGTGTGTGTGTGTGTGTGTGTGTGTGTGTGTGTGTGTGTGTGTGTGTGTGTGTGTGTGTGTGTGAGAGAGAGAGTTTGTGTTTGTATATGAGTGAGTCCAGACCACACCCTTTGAAGTCAGCAGTGCTGTGTGTTGGGGTTTTGGGCACGGACACACAGCCCCTCCGCTGGCGGCCTAGAAACCCTATACCCCACATCAATCAGACCTGCCACTCATACATTATTCATATCCCAGACACACACACACACACACACATTCAAACACACACTTTCTCATCCTTTGACTCCATTTTTGCTCCTTACAGTATATCTCCAGTTGGCAACAGAAGTGAAACAGGGTGGGTGCTGCCACTGATGGGGGGGTCTGCCTCCATTCAGCATCAGTCGGTTAGAAACAAACGTGTGGTTGTGGAGTTGCGGCGGGTTTTCTGTTGATGCATTGCAGGCCCAGATTTTTAGTCCGGGAGGCTAAAAAGATTCAGCATTGTTCAAATGAGCCAAATTATCCTACTCAGGTTTTTCACAATGTTTCTGTCCTCAGACAGACTATAAATCTATAGATTTCAGGTTATTTCACAGTCAGAGGTAATGATCGCACCTGTGTGAAAGACTTTCAAAGGTGCAACAGATTGGTAGTAAGAGTTGTTAATAGTTTAACCTTTTTAACCTTTAAAAGCACTTTTTCGGACTATCAGCAGCATCACACAGCCTTCGTGAGTAGACGGAGTTTGCATGACTTAAGCATGGAATATGCTGGACTATAACATACGATTAACAGGTAGTTGTATGTGGGGGTTGGAGATACTTAATACACACATACATGATGACAACGGAGAAAACTCTTCTGATGAAAACACTATAAAGTTGAGATTCTTTATTGTCAAACAGCAGTTTCCCAAACTAACTTTGTCCCACTGTACTTCCAGCAGTTGCGCATGCTGTGCACAGACTCGTGTACAATGAGGGATCCTAATCTTATTTTTGGGTGCGGTCACTTTCATTTTTACGAAAGTTTTTTTTCGATAATCTGGCCAAACTATTGTCTCGTTAACAACCTGTCTGACTGCTCGTGGTTTTTTGTTTGCCTCATTGGACTCAAGGATGTCGCTGTGTGTCCAAATCTCAGCAGTTACTTTGGTGAGTCTATTGTTATCGTAACCAAAAGAAAAAATGCCCAAAACCATGAAAATATGATCTAACATGTAATAAACCAGAATGATCCTTTAATGCTGTGTTGAGTTTTTAGGGCTTAAATAAAGCACATTTCATATACAAATAGTGGAAAACAATTTTATTTCGGTTGCCATGTCTGTTTTTAGCCCTATATGGAAAGCTATCTATCATCATCCACCTCAGTCACATTCTCTCCCCGTCTGTGTGAATGTCTCTCGCTCAGCCTCGGCCGGTATTGTCCGCTGAGCCCAAAATGAGCAGTTTCCAGTCCTCCGTTTTCTTCTGACGTCCCCGTCGTGTGTCCTGAAATTCCCAGACCACAGACCAGAATCTCCTCCTCTTCCTCCTCCTCCTCCTCCTCCTCTGTTGTTCTCAGACGTCAGTCTGATGCTCACTCAGGCAGATTGAAATCAGACCTCAGAGGACGAGTTCTTATTGACCTCCTGCTGTGCTCCAAACATCTATCTCTGCCAGCAGAAGACAGATGTAGATGCAAAGCGACAGAGGAGCGTTGGCTCGTCCAGAGAAGCAGACAGGAGCTGTGAGAAAGCGCTCAGTTTGACATGAGAATTAGCTCTTGTAAACACGTAGAGCAGTCAGTGTCGGGCTACTGACACCCCAGGGTGTCACATTCCCGCATCCTCAGAGACACAAAGTTTGAATCCACCGCACAAAGATTATAATGTGGATTTGAATATTTAGAGTGCGAGCTGTTGGACCCATGACATCTGTTTGGCTGCGCTGGACAAAGCTGCGCTTATTAAATTCTCCAAGCTTGTTTATATTCATATGAGGTCACTGTTATGAATTATTGATTAGGGGGGGGAGTGTGAGGTGGGCCTGGGCATCTATTTGTCACCGAGGAAGGGTGTTTCCCGCCTTAAACTGCAGCAGATGCCCGGTTGGCTGCTCCGTCTGTCTGCGTCTCTCCTCTCTCACTCTGTCACTCTCTTTCTGTCTCTCTCTCTCTCTTTCTCTCTCTCTCCTCTCTCCTCTCTCCTCTCTCTCTCTCTCTCTTTCTCTCTCTCTCCTCTCTCCTCTCTCCTCTCTCTCTCTCTCCTCTCTCCTCTCTCCTCTCTCCTCTCTCCACGCCGTCGTCGGTTTGAGCGTCGGAGCCAAATGGAAAGTGACCCTTGGCAGGCAGCGCCGTGTTAAACACAGTGGGTCACTGTCGGAGGAACACGCTGGCAGCTTTCGCCGAAAAAAACACACTGGCGAGTTGTTCGGACCGCATTTGCACTATTTCGCCGAGCAATTGTACAAGCTTTGGCAAAGCCACTCTGAGAGTACGCCCAGAGTCTCCGAGAGCAGGGGGGGGGGGGTAGGGGAGCTGACAAACGAGCCCAGGCGCCATGTTTTTTTAAAATACCTCCTGGACACAGAAACAAAGGGCATTGTTGATAGAGGGATTTCACTGGCTCTCACGACGGCTACAGGAATGGTTTAACACTGTTACAGTAGCCACGGGGGCCCTTTATGGGGGTGGAGAGTACCGTGTATGCTTGTGTGTGTATACCTCCACAGTGTGTGTGTGTGTGTGTGTGTGTGTGTGTGTGTGTGTGTGTGTGTGTGTGTGTGTGTGTGTGTGTGTGTGTGTGTGTGTGTGTGTGTGTGTGTGTGTGTGTGTGTGTGTGTGTGTGTGTGTGTGTGTGTGTGTGTGTGTGTGTGTGTGTGTGTGTGTGTGTGTGTGTGTGTGGCCTAGTGCAGGATATGAGGAAACCTCCGAGCAGCTCACTGGATATTTATTCACATTAACTCGGATCGCTTAGTTTAAACACACGCTGAACTGGTCCAGTTTGTGCAGTGTGCGTTTCTGCACCTTGTTTACTGACTTTTTTTTTTATCTTGCACCTCGACCGAAAGTGCTGAATAAGCAGCAAGTGTACGTAATCTCATATAATGAGCTTGCTGTGGAGACCACCGGTGGTTTCAGGCAGAACCAGATCCTCTTGAATCCCCAACCCGCCCACTCCCCTGCTTCCTCTGGGCGGGGTATGGCCGAGGCTTACTCACTCACGAGAAGCCAATAAGGCATCGATGTCCTCCCAGAGAGCCACAGATGGTCCTGTGTTTGACTGTTAGTGTGTTCAGTCGGGTCAGATATGAGAACCGCGGGCTCCCAGGTTGTTGTATATTTACTCACGGAGGAGAGACTCCAAGACTCGTCCCTTGTTCACATTACCGGGCATTACTCCCGAGTTATGAAGAGATTATGGCCGAGTTGAGCGAAGATTTAGGACAAAATCCTGACCTATTGTGTTTCATACAGCTCGCTGTGAACGGACTAGAGCTTATTAACATGTTATCCGTGTCTCGTTCTTGTCTATTTTCACAACCGCTGCTCACGAGATCCTTTTTCCGAGCATGAGGGGGATTTTGGGGGCTGTTTTCGTAGAGCGTTGGCTTTAGTTAGTAGACAAAAGCGTTGGTGGCACTTTTTTTAGGGAGCACGATGCCCTCATGGCCACTGAGTAGCTAAACAAACCCACTTATGGGCTGTTTGTGGTTGGGAGATCTGGACAGTCGGTCGTCTGTAGATGGACAGAAATTTGAGTTTCCTGATTTAAACGGACTAATCCAGATTCTAGATGAAAGTACACACTTTAACTAATAACTACACTGACTGTAAACCTGGATTTGTTGCTTACCTGCTACTGTACATGTTGATTATAGTCACTGAAATTAGTGCTGTTAAATTTTGTATTTGTTGATTTTCATGCTGTTTACTTGTATTGCGCTATAAAAAACCAAAACTATTCACTGAAATGATACTAAAACAACAGGTATATGTCATCTAGATGTCTTAAACGTAACATTTCCATCAGCATTGGCCCCGTTTTGATAGACGCATGAACATGTTTAAACTTGTAAGTAACCAAAATCGGTTTACTCAGCTGTGTCGTTAACAGCTGCTCCAAAAGTTCAGCTTTGGAAGAAGAAAAAAAAAGCAAGATCCTGTAGCCTCTTAAATAAGCAAGAATAAAAATCCACATTGACACAGGCCACCCTAATCTGCTGAATTTGGCATCCAACTCTGCCACCACGTTAATCAATGCAGGCTGTTAATGTAGTCAATCAGTGCGCTCCGTTGTTCATGTTTCTTCCTTATTGCGTGCACTGATGGCAGCTGCAGATGGTTTGCATGTTTACCGCTCTCGGGTGCTGTGATGGCCGTCCTCTTTTTCGGGCCCACTTCACCTGTTGCGTCCCAGCAATTAGCTCGCTACGCTCTGAACTAACTGTTGTGCATTAGTCCATGATGTGACCTCGCCGCCTTCGCCGCTGACCCCATCCGTCTTCATTATGCTTCAATTACTGGCTAACGTTGTAATTGCCGTGCCTCTCGGCCTGCGTGAGAAATCCTGGCATGTTCGACCACGTCGTGGCGCGGGCCATAAATCCACCCGGCGCGGCCTCCTCACCCCGACCGCTGCCGGTCCACCCTGAACCCTGCCGAGGGCAGAGTGGAAAGGTTAAAGGAGGCGGGGGCTGGTGAGGGAGGGAAGGAGAGAGGTCATGGCTCCGGTGAGAAGCGCTGCCAGGGTCCACTCCCAGAATGCCGAGCTGGAGTCCGTCTCTGCCGGCACACGCTGAGGATCATGGGAAAACATGATAGACAATTAATCACGGCCAATGAGGCGGAACCGGCCTGCTTGAGACCGAACTGACGGCGATTATTGATGTGTTGTGTGTGTGTGTGTGTGTGTGTGTGTGTGTGTGTGTGTGTGTGTGTGTGTGTGTGTGAGCAGGAGAGCGGACGCTTTGCGGTGATCCTCTCTGCGTGCAAGCCGCTTGACCGCTGACGTCATGTTGACACTCTACAGTCCGCTCGTTAGTTACGACGCACGGAAATACAAAAACAAAATATCCAATAGCGTTAGAGCTGATTATTTTTGTCTGACAGTGAACGTCTCATCTTACCATGTGACCTGCGGTTACATCATCCTGATCCCGCTGTCTGTTATCATTCCTCTGCTCAGCTCCTTTTACAGTAGAGAGAGTAGGAGCAAGGCAAACAGTGTTGTATCATTCAAGGGTCACGTGAGGCTTTTCAATAATGTCCAGAACTGGGAGCATTAGAAGGCTCGTATTGTGTTGAAACTGTTGTAGGGAGGTCTTGATTCAACGTAATGGAGTTGTAGTTTGTGATGCTGTTGAATTGCGTGTTTTTAATTAATGGTCACATCGCTGGGTATACTAAATGCAGGGCTGTTGCATTAGACGGCATTTTTTCAAAGGGGGTTCTACAGCGACTTAAGTTTTGCACGTCAGTAAAGTTGGAGAACTCACCAGCAGCGGAGATATCCTGACTTTTAGTTCCTAGTATGAGTCGAGCTCCAAAATCACTGGATCCTACAACTCCCATAATGCAACTGAATATCATCCTTCAATAGATCCTCCCTGCCTCCTAAATGCCCCGATTTTTTTTAAATGTGCTATAATATGTGTTATAAACTCAGATTGGGCTGTTTTCTTTTTTTTACTTTGGAAAGCTCCTCAATGAGCCACGGGATACAATATGCAACAGGATTCACTGCTGAGTGGTGCTCTTTGTGACAAATGAACTGAACGTCACGTACATACATATACACAATACATTGTGTTTCTCACAGATGTTCTCAGTGAAGTTCTTACAATGTTGGCGAGTTAAATAGAAATGATCTACACTGCTTGAGACCACCGCTGGGAAAATGTGTATTTCTAGCAATTGCATGAGCTGACCCTCTTTAACCCCACAGCATTTCTGCTTTAAAACATCAGCAAACAAAGGAAAAGTCTCGCAGAAGAGGGATTTTAGGAGCATCTCTGATTTCAAATACGCTCTGGCTTCCTTGAACAAACCACTGTGTGCTGTCACTCCCGATACAATAGTCGTTTTATGGAGGTACATGCTGCCTAAGTGAAGACAGGTGTACATGTGTGCGAAGAGAGAGACAGAGAGAACCACTGTTTCTGACCTCGTGCACAATAGAAATACTCATTTCTGAGTGTGTGTGTGTGTGTGTGTGTGTGTGTGTGTGTGTGTGTGTGTGTGTGTGTGTGTGTGTGTGTGTGTGTGTGTATTGCGTTGCAGTGCGTTGTTGAGTGGCGTGTAGAAGCCTCCAGCAGAATCCAGAGTGCTGAAAGGAGACCAGTGACTTGTGACGGGTTTGCAGCGCATCTCTAACTGAGAGTCTTTCCGTCTGACTATTAGCACCTCTCCGTCTACTCTGCTGCTCTCCACTTTGCCACAGACTTCGCCTGCAGCAAAGCATGTCGACACACACACACACACACACACACACACACACACACACACACTCAACAATCACCTGAGAGCAGACGAACATCTCTGGCTGTCTCTTTGTGTCGTAGCTCACCGGCGGTGCACACTGGACACGTTTCAGTCTCTATTGTTTGTTGTCCGTGACATGACATTCGTTTTGCAGTTGTGTCTCGTCCGTCAAATGCTTGACGCTGATGTTTGCATGCCAGGTGTTGATGTATTTTCCGACCTAATCCCTCTGAAGGTGAACATATGAAGAGTTATCAGTTAGCGAAACGTGTCACCTGTACCTCTATTCCAGTCGTGTTTTATTTAAGGAACTTGCTTTGGTTGATGCATCCGAGCGATTAATTGTGTTACTGCGCTGTCCATCATACACACCTTCGTCTCTCAGATCTTTTTCATTCAAATAACTCACATTTTGTGTATTTTCCCTTTTTATCTTCTCATATTTCGTCATCTCACAACCAACAATGCAACTGCCAACTGCTTTAATATTCTACCTCGACAAACCGATCATATCTGAATGTTTTTGAGTAGCTGGACGCTGTATATTATGTCATCATGCCATCTGTTTATCGCTCAATATCTATTTCCTGTCTACGAGGGTGACACATTTAGTTTCGTGCACATCTCAGAAAGCAGTGGCGACAATAAACACCTCTGAGGAGATAGTTATACTGTAGTAAAACAGCCCGTGGTGTACTATAAGTACAGTGGCTTTCTTTATGTATCCCCGCTGAAGGACTATAAGGTAGTGACTGAATGGACAGTGAGCTTTACAGTGAAGATAACATGCATAACAGGGTCTTTGCGGTCAGCAGCCTCACGCATCACACACGTAAAAAGTGTGTCCGGTGCGTTTGTTGCTCCCCTGTGGCTCCAGAGACCATGAATCATCCCTGTTTGATGGATCTTTTGGAGTGCGAGAGCCTGAGAATGTGTGTTAGCATCATGTGTGTGTAACATAAACCACCATCTGTTGTCTCTTTGCCCCCCCCCCCCCCTCTCTCTCTGGAGTCTTCTGTCTGTCCTCCAGTCTGAGGTGAAGACATGCGCGTTAGTCTGCCAGTTGTTGTCGCATGTGCTGGCTTTATCCTTCGCCGTGAAATTCCGACTCCTGCAGCAGCGTTGAGGGTTATTGTGACACGGCGCCCCCGATCCGACTCCGGGGTCGGAGGTCACAGTCGCGTTTCTGAAGGGACAGTGGTGCGTCGTGGTCGACTCTCTCCTCACGTGTCGGAGCGAAGTCAACCTCCTGAAGAGGTGTGTCCACTGGTAGATGGTTCAACGTTTAGTAATGTCAAAAATAATTCAGTCTATTATTATTTCTGGACTATGCAGGAACAGGTTCAACATTACAGGATGATTTATATATTCATGAAACTAAACAAAGGAATAGAAATGACGAGATAGGAACGTTGTCTTGAAGATGATAAGCAAATGAAACACCTGGTTGGACCGAGACGTCTTTCATAAGGTGACCCTGACCACAGACAGCTTACATTGTTAATGGATGGTATTTCATTTTCCAATAAAACGTGTGCCTTTTGGGAGCTATAATCCGATTCAGTTCCTATTGCAGTCCATTTTGTATCTAATACATTTAGTATATATTGTTCCATATCTTAAAGCAGTTCAGATTTGTCATCCCATACTCTCTTGGACCAACCACGCAAAGAGAATCCATCATGTTCTTTATCTCGTCTCTTTACACGTTTGGCTTCTTCCTTTAAATTAAATTAAATAAAGTCTGAAACGTATAATATTTTATCTCTAATTTGTTGGCATTCACAGTGACTGCATGAGATGAGATTTAACCAGAAAGACTACACAGGAGTCATTCATCTTCCAGCTTTCAAACCTTATCCTCCCACTAACTGGAAATCAACTGCCAGCATAAATTCCCATGGTCGGTCTCCCGTATCAAATGCTTTGGCCCCGTTGCGTTAACTTTCGCAGAAGTAACACTGCTTGGCAACTCCTTGGTAAAAGGGCCAAGACGAAAGGAGGAGTTTGGCAAAGCACATCTCCAGGCGGGGGCCAGAGAGAGCGAATGGCACCGTTTTGTAAAGTGATTTTCTTCACAGCTGGTCGGGGACAGGTGTGTGTGTCAGTGTGCGTGAGTGATGTTACCAGCAGGATCACTGGCCGGGGGTCGGGGTCGTAAATTCAGAGTAAGTAATCTCCAGAGCGGTGAAGTTGGCTCCAGGGTCGTGAGGCCGGTATCAACCTCAAAGAGTAATGTTTCTCTACACCGGCCACTGACTAACCTGCCCACATTCCCACACACACACACACACACACACACACACACACACACACACACACACACACACACACACACACACAGCAGGCCATGCAGGAACATGGAATCCAATGCAACATGTTACATGAGATGGGGTCAGAGAGGGAATTCCTCGGACAGGTGGGAGATAGCGGTCTTCTTGAATTCACTCTTTTTTTTTAACACGTTTAAGGATGGAGGGTTAAGGATTAGGGGGAAACGTCCAGCAGAGATGAGGCATTATTAATTGGTAATATGTAAACGCAACAACTCTTTGGAAGTGCCCTCCTTGGCGCATGCCACGGGTCTGAAGGTCTGAGGGTTGTTTGATGGCGGCGATGGCAGGCGTCCACTGAGCAGTGATTTGTGCTGGTGTCTGGTCAGATCGCGTTTGGAGGGATTCTCACGGCTCTTGTAAATCATCTCCAGCCCTCCTCCTTAAAGTGGAACGACATACCATTCTCGCTTTTGTCAATTTGCCTCTCTGACTCCCCCTCTCTTCTTCTTATTGTCTCTCCATTCTCTTGCTCTGTTTTGGGTTGTTGTTGTTGTTGTTGTTGTTTCCCCGTCTCGTCTGTCAGTGCGGCTTCCTCTCCGACCCCTTCAGTCGATGCCGAGGCCTCGCGCTCGCTGACGGACAGAGAGGAGCCCGGTGGCACACGGAGGCCCCGGCTCCCACACCGATGACGTGACGAATGACTTAATGAGCCTCCTTTCACACGGAGACTCGCTTCCTCGTCAAGGTGCTCCGGTAGCCCTGCCGTCGCAGCCTTCAGCGCAGGAACGTGTCACGCTTGAGCCTCGTGGCGACATGGACGTGATTCTCAGACAATAAACTTCCACCCACTTAGTTTCAAACATGAATGAGCGACAACAAGAAGGGTTTTTGCGCGTCAGATCACAAAATATAGATTTGTCTACGTACTGACGGGAAGATAATACTTGCGAAGTCATTATTTACCTATAATACTTTTCATTTCTTTACAAATAGAGTTACGATCGCCATCACAAGTATGTATTTGCAGGCGTTGAATTGAAACGCAGGGGGCTGTGTTGGTGGCGTTAACTATGAGTCCGGATTTTTTTTAAACATGGAAAGCAGTTATTGTAACCTCCGTCCCGAGCACGAGGCACATGAAGGAATTACATCAGTCACCAGCCCAGTTTAAAACACCTATCTGGTAAGACTGTTCACTTGCATGCAACGCAGCGGGACGCCTGATTTCAACACATTGTGCTTTAGCGAAAATAGGGGAAAGGTTCCCCCCGTAGTGAAATGAATAACCGGGCTGCTTTTCTTCATGCAGGCTCAACGTTGGTCTTAATAGCGTCACTGGAAAAAGAGACGATCACTGTTCCCGTTGCTCCTGACGCAGACACTTATCAGGATTTTGTTGTTGTACCCTCTGTGAAGTCCGAAGCTCAGTCCTCCTCCTCCTCCTCCTCCCCCCCCCCACCACCACCCTTCGCTTCTTTCCACCATCTCCCCCGTCTTCTGTAGACTATTTATGTGCGTCCCCCGGCTCTGTGATGGATTTAGTGTTGCCATGCTCAATTTCACCGACGGGTCCGTCCCCGCAGCTCAGAGGCCTTCTTTATGGCCCTGCTTCACCGGTGTGGTGCGCTGGCGAACTGGCTCCCCCTGAAACACGGGCCCGAGAGAAGAAAGGGCCTGCTGTGTGCGAGCAGGAAGCTCAGAGGAGGTGGAGGCGGGGACGAGGGGAGGGGAGGGGAGAAGCGAGCGACCTGGGTGTTCCATGAGAGTGGACCTCTCGGCTGTTATGCTTTCTAATTCCCGTCAGCGCAGAACAGCGGGGGGGAATAGAGAAGAGAAGGATCATAAGGGGGAAGGGGAGGGGGGGGGGGGGCGGAGGATGATGAGGGTGAAGGAATCATGTTTTCACACCGAATGGAAGCAGGCGGGTGGGCTGAGGGAGCGTCTCTGTGTGTATCTGTGTACGTCGATGCTTTCATGGAAGATATGCAAGGAGCACAACCCGGGTCTTCAACCTGGTTATTCCTATCGCTAATGGGAACAGTGCACGCAGCAAGTTAGCCGCTGAGATCTCAGAACACGGCGACATTGCTGTAAAGAAGTCCGACAAGGTCAAGAAACACAAGCGGGCAGACTAAAACTAAACTGAATGGCGTTGTTAGGAAATCTCTGAAATCCTGCGGGAACACAAACTCCCCTTTGTTACAAAGGGACGAGCATCCGTCCAAGAACGTCCACCAACAACTGCTTGTCTTGTAAATCTTTTGCTCAGATTCTGGCAGAAAGAGGAACTAAACAGAGGAAATATTCAATCGGACGGTTAATGGGGTGACTTTGGGCGTAGAAGAGTTCTGCAGATAGAGCTGGAAGTGATTTAACTTCCTAAGAGACAAATGAACATCAGCTGGATCTGCAGTGAAACCTGATGATGTGGATAATGAAATAATGCCCTCTCACTCACTTCCCACCGCACAATTTCAGGGTTTGTGTGCAGCTCTGGACTGCTTTTTTTTTTTATGTCATCATTTCTTCTGTTGGTTGTAAAACATCTTTAAAATGGTCGTAAACAGGAAAAAATCTGCATCGACTGAATCACATCGTGATCTCCCAGGGTCCACACTGGAGCAGACGGTCGGGACTCCCAAGCCATTTTACTTGGTCTTATATAATCAATCGTAATCTGACTCCTTTAATGTAATAAATACACACAGATTCACACACACACACACACACACACACACACACACACACACACACACACACACACACACACACACACACACTCTGCGTCCTGCTCGTGTCTGGATCTAATATGCTGTCATTTAGCTCTGGGTCTGGAACAGATTCACATGAAGGGCTCGGGTCCTCTTCTACTTCACCCCCCCCCTCCCAGCCTTCTCCTGTCCTACTGGGTGTGGCTTTGCTCCCCCCCCCCCTTCACCCTGGCCTTTACCCCCTGACTCTACCTCCCTGATGGCCACTGCTGCACTACCGAGCTGTAACCTCCCAACACCCCATCATCTGGTTCTGCTTGCCCATCCCGCGCCCTCCCCAAGGCCACAGGAAATAGCTGGAGAGTTTGTGGGCCCGTTTCCCCTGGGGGTGGAATTAACAGGTGCACCAGTGTTTGTTTCAACTTTCCATTACCACTGGATAATGGTAATAATAAACATGGCGAGGCCAGGTGGGCGCTGGCTTTGGCTCTCACGTTGCTTTCTCAGGTTCTTCGGGCTCCTCACTTTTCGACTCATTGTATCCATTGCTGTTCTTTCGTGAATGACTAAACTGTACTTTTGGGTTTTTTAAAGAGTTTCCCTGAAAAATACAATGTAAACTGAGAAGGAAACCAAAATCCAATACAGTCTTTGGTCACTCACGCTCACGCTAGTTGATGTCTTTCTTGAAAGACACTTGTCAAAACTTAAAAAGCAAGTCAGCGTAAGACTTTTTTCAACAGGATTCTATTTCCTCAGGCTCTCAAATGTTGTTGTACCTCCTGCTGCAAGAATACGCTTATTGCATCTTATAGTGAATGAGGTCCTCTGACGATGTTAGAAGCTGAAAAAATGCTTCCAGTAAAAAAGAAAGTGAAGAAAAAAATGCTCAAAAGTCAAAATAAACCAAGAAATTCACACATTTAATTTCTCCTTTTTAGACTAAATATCTGAAAATACAAGGCACAGATGGTAGTATGCTGCGAGGCGATCTTTTCCGTGATGCAGATGTTGCCTGAGGTGCCACTGGGTGGCAAACCACAGAGATGTAAAACGATAGCCCCGTTTTGCATCCAAAGAGTCGTTGGTGATCTCAGAAGTTTCAGTTCGCCGGAGCCCCTCTCTCCCCATAATTGTCAGCCATTTTCCTCAGCTGCCATTATAGCAGGTAGATCTGCCATCTTGTTCTCATGTTACCTGGGATCCCCCTTAAGTGAGTCATCAGATCGGTTAATAACGGGAGAGAGGCAGTTTAATGGCGCACAGGGTCGTCTTGGAGGGTCGAAGGTGGGAGGTCAAATGTTGCCATAATCCCAGGCTCCAGCTCCAGCCCGTAAATAAGAGCTCAGCAGCTGGGAGGGGGTAATTGATTTGAAGGGAGGGGGCATATTTCACCTGAGGAGGAAGTAGGGTTGACAACCGTCCAACCGCTTTATAACCATTGTTGGATTAGCACCTCTGGGGTGGGACTTGGTGAGACGCAGTAATGTGGGAGAATTTCCGAGATGAGTGACGTTAGGAAGAATAAAATGATCCCCACAAGAGATGCTGCACGTCTTTCTGTCTTAAGCGTGTCATTTGTTTTCGGTTTACACACAAACTGGAGCACCAGGTGCTGATTGTTTGCAGGAAGCAGGAGCAGCGTTTATTGATGGCGCTTTACGTCGGCTAATGTGTTTAAACGTACAGATGAGGTTGACTTTTTAAAAAAAAAAGAGAGAAAGAAAAGAAACAATGGAAAAGAAACTTTAGGAAGGAAGGCAAGCTATGAGAACAGAATGGGAGTGAAACGGTGCTTGCACATTTGATGTAGCCACGTTTTGCAACCTTCATTGCCTTTACACTACATTCATCACGCAACACGATTCAATCTCAGCGTTCGCTCTCAGACAACAAATGACGCGCTGATAAGGCCACATTCTTGCGCTTTTCTTTCATTGATAAACATGTTGTGATTGGCAGAACAATCTCACAGACAGACTGAGTCCCTGCAGGATATCAGGAGCAGGCGAGCGAGTGAGTGACTGCTTCCTGTATAGACAGGAAGTGAGGGCTTTTATGAGGGCAGTGCATTGATTTCCTAGCGTGCCAGGTCCCGGGAGTGCAGGAAAAAAAAAAAAAAGAGCTGCTTCCTGTTGAGAAGAATGCCGTGCCCAGCTATCTGACGCTCAACAGTCTCGCAACTGTGAGTGTTGCCCTGTTGGCTGCCTTCTCGTCGAACCTGCACCCAGAGGTGCTAAAGAGAGAGGGTGTGTGTTCTGCTCACAGTTGAAGAAAGAGTGTGCTGTCGCTGCGAACTGAGTCCAGAGGAAGAGGAATACCAAACAGGAACTTACTGCATTTAGTGCACCAACACGGCACACAGCCTCCATCAGGGTGCTTTATAGGGTTGCCACGAGAGTCTCTATGAACTCTAGATGTCCACTCTCTAAAGGATGTTGCACTTCCAACGTAGACATTTCAAAATAAGACACTCCACATTTTGCTGGAACTGTTTATAGGTCACTGATTCTTTGTTGCGTGTTTTTTTGAGATGACTCTGCTGGAGGTGCAGCATCCTGTCTGGGCTGGTGGTGTGTCGGCTGTGCACTTCTGTAAGATGACGTGTGCTCTGTGTCGAAACGCGCTGGTTGAATAAAGACCAGACTCCTCCAGTAAATCAGTTCATCTTGCCGAGCTACTTCTCACATTCAGTTATATCGGTTACAGAGTAAAGTGAAATAGCATTCCGCTGTTGAGGACGTCCTGTACCAAGTTTGTTCCCTTGAGACCTGCATCCTTCCTTTCCTCCTTTCCTCCTCCTCCCCCCCCCCCCTGCTCTCTTTACCTCATACTCCTCTCTCAACTCCCTCGCTCTTGTATCATCCTCTATTTCTTAACACCTCCCTCCCCCTCCCCGCCTCAGTTCCATCCCACACTCTCCCTCACCTTGTTATCTGCCTCCATCTTTCCCTCCCTCCATCTCTCTATCTCTCCGCCCATGGTTCAGGGCTCGAACCCGTGTCCTCCTCCTCCTCCTCCTCCTCCTCCTCCCCTGCAGCTCCTCCGTGTTAGCCGGTGGTCTCTCTCGAGGTCCCGGAAGGATTGATGGTATTCTCCTCCTGATCGTCCAACAGGCCAAAATAGATGGCTGACGCAATTCTCTTGTAGGGAGGGACCAGATTAGGAAGAAACGAGAGCCACCCCCTCACGCACACACATGCAGTACATGTATATGTGTGCAGAGAAGAACACTATCGGCATCATCTGTTGGCCTTTGTTCCAGCAAGGGACAAACAACTCAGGGAAAGTCACTCTGTGAGTGGTGATTGGCTTTTTACATTCTCTGAGCTCCTCAGTCTTTCTCTCCCCCCTCGACTCCCCCATCCCTCAGGTCAGGGGTGAGGGGTCAGAGGTGAAAGGCGAGGTTGTGGGCTGTCTCTCCTGGAGGAGAGGAGCTGTTGTAGCCCCTCAGTTTAGACTGAGAGGAGAGGAGCCTCTTCCTCCTCCTCCTCCTCCTCCTCCTGCACATCTGGCTGCCCCCAGAACGCTCATTTGGAGGGAAAACAAGAATGTTTTTATTTCCCAGGAGAGAAGAAGAACTCTGGAGTTAAACCACAGAGTTAAAACACAGAGAGGCATCCTGGGCCCTCACACAGCCTGCTGCTAGGCTGTGATGGCGAAGGCTTTTCTCTCTCTCTCTCTCTCTCTCTCTCTCTCTCTCTCTCTCTCTCATACTCTTTCAGTCTCTCTTTTCTTTGCTCTTTGTCTTTCTTTATGCTTCCATGTATCTGTGCTTTTGTCATATCCACTAATCAACAGACAGCCAGGATCAACACGTCTCCTAAAACGCACAACTTATAAATCACAATGTTGGCAGTCGTGTGACAACATTACATATTTACATATTACATATATACAACACTGAATTTCAGGTATTGGTGCTAGTATCAAAACATTTTCCAATGGCATCCGGCCCTTGTTTTTGCTAGTTATGTACGGGCAACTCTGATCATGTTTAATTAAAGAATAGGGTGTTGCTTAAAATTGAAAATGTCAATACTGACTTAACATGTTGCAACAACACGAGAGACTAAGGAAGTTAATCCTAGGTCAAACTCCTGCAATTTGTTTTGTACACCAGCCCATCCGCCCTGATATTTGAAGTCTTTTTGTCCTCTGTACATTATAAGCATGTCACACATTCTGACAACGTTTGTTATTCTGGTTTCCCGTCACAAAGTGATTTGCTTTTGTTTCAGCTGCAGCCAAATGCAATGGAAAGCCAATTTCTTAGATTTACAAGCAGCTCGCCTCAGAAACACGCTCGTCTGTGGAACCTCTCCGACTGTCTTAACACATGTGCATACAACACACACGCACACACACATGCATACACAGCTGTGCTCTATTACACCAATGTACAGTAGCCATCTCTCCGCCCCTCGCCTCGAGCCCTCTCTGTGACTGTTATTGGAAATGTAGCGCTGCTACGGGAGCAAGCTCATAGCGGATTTATATGACACAGGTGCACGCTCTGGAAAGCACTCGTGTACACGCACACGCACACACACACACACACACACACACACACACACACACACACACACACACACACACACACGCGCGCACACACACAAATGCATATCAGGAGGCACGCGAGTAGACCAGCCCGCAAAGACTAGATCTAATGTCAGCCACTTAATGTCTACACCACTCACAAGTCACAACACACTTCAGACTTACACACACACACACACACACACACACACACACACACACACACACACACACACACACACACACACTCACACACACACACTCACATATGTGTCTGAACTGCTTAGAGCTGTATCCAAACCAGGCTGAAAGTATCACCCAGCTCCTCTCGTTTCTGCCGCCTGGTTAACCTCATCTGATTCTGATTTTTGACTTTGCGTATTGAATATGACAAAAAAAAAAAAAAACGGCTTTAATTTTAAGTTAATATATTTTCCTCTTTGCCCTCGGTGCCTAGATCGCTCCTTTTGTTCTGGGAATATGCCAGGCATTTCCTCCGGAGGCCGGAGGTATGCGCTGGGCGGGCTGGGCTCGCTTTTCTCTCTGGCGTTCCTCGATGGCCTAACGGAGGCAAGAAATACCGGGGATACGGTTTCCCTCAACAGACAAAGACATTCCAAGGAGGAGCAGCTCCAGTGCCTACACAGCAATAATGTCTGCTTAAGTTTCTAGCCACGTCGACTACACCAGAGTACCTATGGATCTCGCTGGGTTTAAGGTTTTGCAGTAGCAAATGTGCCGGTTAAGACGCAGGATTTCTTTACCAAATCAATTGGATTTGAAGTAGTTTAACGCGGCATTTTCTAACTATTTTCTTTGAGCCCGAAATATCTGATGGAAGAATTTTATGTTTGAAAAAAAATCCTCCTCCCAGGGTGTTACTGTTTAGACATATTACGGATTTCAAGCTGAAAAATGTGAAACTCTTGACCTAAAGAGATTGCTGCCGTACACCCACATATGTGGTAATGTAGTGTCGGACATGTGTATCTCGTCAGCCCGTCCTGTGTGATGTTCATCCCACTATATTGAAAGGCAGAGGGCAGGGAGGCTCCCTGCCAGCCACATGGTTCTGATTTAGCCCGTTGGTGGACGGTCGCGTCTTTTTAATGAACAAGCAGGTTGTTTCACTTTTTTCCGTGTCACAGGGGCGAGGTTGTGTTGCTTGAGGTTGCTTTAGGGTCTACATCTGGATTTGGGGGACAGTAATTGTGGGCAGGAATGTGTGTTGCCCCCCCCCCCCCCCCCCCCCCCTGCCAAATACAGCAGCAGAGTATCGCACGTCGTAGATTAGCGGGGCAATGAGTTGTACAGCAGTCCCACCACAATGCATTTATTTTTTAATTCATACTGCAGAATTATGCAGTTTTGAGCAACAGTGCAGCAGCAGCACAGCAACAACTCTGACTTTTTTCTTTTTTTTTTACAAAAATGTACTTTTTGGAGTACAAAACCTCTGATCGATGTGAATGATGATTTTTCTTTTTTCTCTATGAACACACCTAACAAGTCAATGTATGTACCTTTTATAATAATCTATCACACATGACCATATTTAAACAAAACATGGGAATACTGACAGGTTATGGTCATAACATAGGAGGTATGCCTTGCAATAGTTAGTGTAATAAAGCATTTTAGTCCCATAGAAACCAGTTCAATTAGGGCTCAATCTGAAGGTTTACAGCAGTGCAGTGATGGTAGTAAACCAGGGAACCTTTTGGAGAACCCCGATGCTTTAATCGGATAGCAGCAGCAGCAGTGAATCCCATATTAGGCGGGCGCTCTGACGACACACAGTCTGAGGCACATTTGTTTTGAGGCGTTCGAGCACACATGATGATCTGTTTCTGAGTGAATAGGCATTTTGAGGTTATTTTGGTATGTGTAAAGAAACGCCTGGCACTTACCTTTGTGCCATGTTTGAACAATGGCAGTGGAAACACTGAACTTGTTTGTCTTGTTTTGGGTGTATAACCGCAAAACAACTTAATACAATGCACTTTGATACTTGATATATAAAATGATATCAAGGGTGTGTTTTAGCATGAAGCCACACCTGCATGATGTCATTGCTGCAGGTGTTTCTCAGCTCCTTTTAGGTTGCGTGTGTGTTTCTCAGATGGATATCTGTGGATGCCTGTTTTGCATAATTCTTAAGAGAAAACAGCTCTGCGGGTGTGTGCACTTGAGCGCGTGAAAGACAAGAGGAACGTACTGTAGATGCTTATCGGTGCGGCCTAATCACTTCCACGTGCTTTTTTTTTTTTTTTTTTACGGCCGCGCGCTTTCTTCTTTCGAGGCCGCTGGAGTCCCGGCATCATAGCCCTGCCTAAAGGTTTCACACATGGCCCCTCGTGGTGTTCGCCCACGTAAACTGTCCCGCTGAAAGAAGACCCGGTCCAGTCCTGGACTCTCAGCTTGTGTCCTTAACGGCGCCCGGGGCTTTTACTGCCTCGGAGCTCGACCTGCTCACTCCGGTGGTCCGCAAGCCATGGGAACCAGCCTCTCTGCTCAGACACACGCATACACACTGAGGTAATAAAAAAATAAAAATACTGGAGATCGTATTTCTTTTGTTCAGAATGATCTCCTTTCATTTTTATTTTGGTAGAAGGCAGAGCTGCAAGATTGTGAGTGTGTGTTTAATTTGGCGTGGATTATTATTTTGCCTAATTGGCTTTTAACGAGGTTTCAACTCAAGTATGAAAAGAAGCCAGTCTGCTTCTTACCACCCACCCACAAGAACCTCTCAAGGTTAACCCCATCCAGATCTGCATCTTTGCCCCCCCCCCCCCCCCCCCCCAACTTTAACTTTATCCTTCTCAAATCTGCTTTAAAGGCATGATGACAATTGAATACAGTCTTGCCAAAGCAGGTTGTAAGGTCTGTAACTAGAGACCGTTTAGACCGACTTACGTATTGTCATAAATTCTACTTTTATATTTCTACCCCACTACATTCCAGAGAAAATAAAAAAATTTAATTGGTACTTTTACTAATTTTTTTATATATATTTTTTACATATTATACTATAAATGAAAGAAAATCTTTGAAAATAAAAACACATTCTTTCTTACGTTGTTAAAGGTATTTCAATCAACTCTGCACCTGTAAAGTATTTTCTGATGTCTCCTCACTCCTGGGAATATCCCTCTAGTCTAGTTCAACCACCACATATCATCAGATGGTAAATTACTACCAAAGAAATTGTAATTATAAGGTAAAACCCCGTTTGCCTCGTTCAATGAGAGGTGCAGCTTTTAATAATAGGGCTATTGTTTCATCAGCAGTAAGCAATGCCACAAAATGCTATATTGATGTGGTTATAACACCGCAGATCAATATCCCTTTATTAATACGAGTTTCAGCAGAAATGTTTCCTGATCTCAATGTGGAAGTGTGCCAGCAGCTTTGATTTGCTTCCCCCAGATCAGTCTGGGGGAGTTGACTTCACGTGATCCTGATCGTGAAGGTAACGGAGGCCGCAAGTGCCAGTTATGGGTTGTAATGGAAATCCGTAGTCAAGGGTGACTTACAGTAAAACCAAAACAAATCTGTGGAATACAGAGGAAAAGCCGTCCGTTGGTGTTTTTGCCTCCCTTTGTGTGCAATAAACTCAGAACGTCACACACGCACGACGACGACGACGAGAGAGCCTTTTGTCACAGTTTACTGATACAAAAAGACAAATTGTTGTTGCATGAGCGCCTCACTCAAGCCGCTGCCTCCCTCTGAGGCTAAACTGTTATCTTATCAAAACAAAGGATTCTTTGAATATTTACATGCAGGGAAAACACCCTCAGGCAATTGTGTGTGTGCGCGCGATAGGAAGGAAAATATTTCCCACTAAGTCTTCGGCGAGTGCGTCCTGGGGGGGGGGGGGGGGGGGAATTCAAAACACTTGTGTCGTTTGTTCTGCGCAGCGCTCGCTGCCAACTGTCGCTGTAGCGAGAGCAGAAAGTGCTTTTGTTTTCTTGTGAGTCTTTGTCCTCTTGCACAGTAACGTGGGGTGCAGAGACGGACAGAGTGTGTGTTTTTATGTTCAGGAAAGAGAGCGTCAATGAGAATAACAGAATATATGTTTTTTTCTTCATAGCGCATACATCGGATCACACTGGCTCTGTTGTTCAGAGATGAATTGTTTAACCCCGTCTTACCACACTGCTGGATTGACTTCGTAGTCTGGTGTACAGTATTTCTTTTAACGTGTGTGCATGTTTATGATGTGCTGTGTGTGTGTGTGCAGGTGCATGTTTTCATAATGCCTGAATGTTTATGCATGCTCATACAGCTGAAATTCATGGCGCTGGCTGCCAAGGCCTTCGGCCAGCAGCAGCAGCAGCAGATGAAATATTAAGTGGTCCCACTGATTTATGCAGCATTACTGCGAGTTTGACAGAGGTTTTACTCCACCGTGATGAAGATAGAATGGAGGT
Organism: Leptoclinus maculatus; assembly: GCA_032191485.1. NCBI lineage: Eukaryota > Metazoa > Chordata > Actinopteri > Perciformes > Stichaeidae > Leptoclinus > Leptoclinus maculatus. Next base: position 10,576,094 of record JAVDOI010000004.1, on the reverse strand, counting down.
TCCTGGATACATACATACCCGCATGCACTGAACACATGGCCACCCACCTGTTCACTGCCCAGCCACTCACCTTTCTTTCGGATGCGTTGCACTGAATTTAAACATCAAGTCCCTAAATTTAGTCTTGCCTCGGCGGGAGCCTCCTTTAGAGATCACCGGCTCATCTATTCTCTGGCAGTAATGCCATGAGTTACCATCATGTTGATCAGAATCTCAAGCGCATGATGCACATCCGGTGCCAACTTTGGCTGCCAAGGCAGGACATGGTGTGCTTTTTTTCCTGTGGCGTGGCACAGAATAAAGGTGTGAAGGGCGTCGTAGCGTCAGGGCTCGTAGCACATCTAGAATGTCATGCGACGTCATCGACGTTCGCAAAATAAAATGGTTGCTTTGCTAAAAACGATAGCACGGTTGCTCTACAAAGCTGGACGGTACTGGTGAACTTCAGCATCGCTCTGTATATTTGCCGCTCGCAATCCACAAAGACTCTTTTGGTCTCGTTCACTTTGTTGCAAACAAGCAGGTGGCTTGTTCTGTAATCCTCTCCCTCTCAACCCTCAACTCCATCCGGCTTTCTCGGGGAGGAAGTGGGCTGTCCTCTGAGATGAAGACTTCCTCCAGTGACTCCCACTGCAGCACCACAGGAAGAGCTGGAGCAGAAGTGTGAGGGGCAGAGTTAGTGCACCCTCAGGCACCGTCACTGGGATGGGGGGGGGGGGGGAGTTGAGATAGCGGGTAAAGATGGCGGGATGGGATTTGCAGAATGAGATAAGGTTGAGTGAAGATAACTGAGAGGGAGAACGTGTGAGAGATGGATGAGGGGAAGAGAGGGAGGAAGTGAAAGGGGGGGGAGGAGGAGGGAGGGGAGAGATGGATGGACTTATTTTTATGTACATTTTCAGTCACCAGAGAAATAGAAGTTCCTGGTTTGTACTGAGGTAGACCACCTTTGGCTCTGATAACATCCAAATAGGGACTCACCTGCTGACTATGCAAATACTCATGCCGCTGATCGTTGATGAGCTGATTCTCCTGCACTCAAGCGTCTCACTCTTTGCTGCGTTGTGTTATACGTGTATTGTTTTTAGTTGTCTGAAAGATATCTTATTGTTCGGGTCTTAATTTCATCTCATCTTTAGCGATTCTACATCTATTCACTGATTGTAAAAATGTGTTTTTGAGCGTCGTTAATAACGTTATGTTGACAGAATGTAGCAGAGCAGCCTCACATTGTTTAGTTCGGGTTAGGTCAGAGAAAGGAAAGGGGGTCTGGACGCATTTTAGAACAAAAAAAACTTGCGCTTGTGTGTGGGGGAATAAAGAGTTGAATTGCCCTGAAGTACATCAAAGTTTCAAATATTTTGTCCACCGTTATTGACATGAATCGAGTTGTGTTCGCACCTCCCAGTCACAATCCAAAACACCCAGAGCATTAAGAGTTTGTATACAGGTAAAGGCACACTTGACAGTTTTGGGGTTAGCCAAAAACAATGTTTAAAGTTGGGCTTTCACTGGCATGTGTGTCGCATAGAGGTCCGCTCTGTCAGCTGTAGCTGTTATACATTAACTCTACACAGCTACTGTGCCATTTTGACTTTCCGTGGTGTATTTCATGGACTTTGAGAACCTCTCTCTCTCTCTCTCTCTCTCTCTCTCTAGAGAGAGAGAGAGAGAGAGAACCTTTGACACACATATTGCCATATGTAAAGAATTTGCAAAGGTCAGCATGAACCCCTGAAAATGGCCGAACTTCACCACTACTTTATTATCCTTGTACCCCTCTGGGTGTCTGACTGTGGAACGATGTGGAACAACAGCCACAAGACTGCAGAGTCCCTGCTGAAAAGCTCCAATACAAACACAACCTCCCCCCCTCTCTCTCTCTCTCTCTTTCTCTCTCTCTCTCTTTCTCTCTCTCTCTCTCTCTCTCTCTCTTTCTCTCTCTCATATAGCCAGGGGTGAGGCATCTGTTTCCTATGCTCAACATGTTGCAGGCACTGCATTCAATACACACACACACACACTCTACTGTTTACACTACTCCTGTCTTATCTTACACATTGGACACACTACAGGAACATTTCAGAAACACACACCTCTGTTGGGTTCAGAGAGGGGGGGGGGGGGTAGAGTGTGTGTGTGTGTGTGTGTGTGTGTGTGTGTGTGTGTGTGTGTGTGTGTGTGTGTGTGTGTGTGTGTGTGTGTGTGTGTGTGTGTGTGTGTGTGTGTGTGTGTGTGTGTGTGTGTGTGAGACCGTGGAGCGACCATGTGCAATGTTTTGATGACACTGACTGGTATTCGTTTGTCCTTTTCGGTGTCATTTGGCCCTGAATCTTTGTGTTAATGTCCGGATGTTATTGCCTCAGTATCAACAGTGACGGCGCTCTCATCTGATCTGGTTTCCCTGCTGATAACACCAGCGAGGTGTGTGTGTGTGTGTGTGTGTGTGTGTGTGGATGGTCGAGATACTGTATGAGGTAGCGGAGTTATGTTTATGTTTGTGCTCGTGGTGCAACGCCTCAGTGTCACACAGCCTTCTCTGTGTTTGTGTGTGTTTATCATTTGTTGGCAAGTAATATGATGCAGCATGATGCTGAAGTAAGAACATATCAGAGATAATATTACATGTTTATTTTAGTACCAACCTGACAAAATTATGAGATGAAAAACTAATCAAATGACCAAAATAAAACCTGAAGTGGACATTTTGAACTTCCTAAGACAGATTGCCGTTTGTTTGTATGGTTTGTCTCTGAAGGTGAAGAAGTTCGCAGCATGGCAGACGATGTAATGCAACGCACATGTTGTAGGTCAGTGTGGCATCCACGCTGATTTTTCAGCCGCAGCAGCAGGTGGAAAAAGCAGAAACAATATACGAGTGATTTTTTTCTTTATCGTGTTTTAATGCAGCCAGGGGAGGAGCCATGTGAGTTCATTTGATCAACTTTCAAGCTTTTGACAAACAGCTACTGACCAGAATTACTTTTAATAAATAATCATTGAAATGACTGAGAAACAAAAGATAATCTCACATTTGATTAAAACTTGTAGTATTATGTTACAATTTATTTGAGATAAAAATTGTATTTGAAAATAAATTAAATAAAAATTAAGACATGAGAAAAAGGACAGAATATTAAATACATAAGAAAGAATCAGTAATTTAATTAAAAAAGACTGTTTTTTTGCGGCAAGTAATTTAACTAAAACTGTGTTTCATGACTAAAATATCTATTTTAGGAATATGTAAATTAGTAAAGAAACTGGAATGAAAATCCCTGCCAAAATCAACACTGGTGTGTTTACTTTGTCATCTGTCTGAAGCGTTGACGGTTGTAACTGATCTCAAACATTCAGAGTCGATTATATCGCTGATTTCCCAGGTGTGCCTCACTCAACTTGACGTTTTGCCCTCCTCCGTTTATTTTTCATGTCACAACTTGTTCTTCTCTGAAACCTTCCTCGTCACCGTGTTTTTCATCCAGTTTTTCGTCTTTTTTTTTGTCCTCGTAGCCCTCGCTGTCTTACAGTGATGTTGTAATGACGTTATAGAAGCCGGAGGATGAGGCTGTGCTGCTGCAGCAGCGTTACAGCAGGTGATCGCAGATAGCTGGTTTGAAAATATATTCCCACAGGAAACGTGTGCGTGTACCTGTGTGTTTCAGGAAATGGTGAGTGCGTTTGTGCGTTTCACGGCTCCCTTTGCTCCTGCTGCGGTGGTCAGATAACGTTAATGAATCAATAGTCACCCAAAAGAGAGATAAAGAGGACGGAGGATGGAAAGGGATTTTTATCTGCTTCTAAAATATTATGTTGTGCCCACTTCATGTTTTGTGAAAATGATGAATGTGCAGTTTCCCAGCTGTCCCCAAAGACCCCGACCATCTCACAGCCGTCACGTGTCTCTCCCAGTCACCCAGAACTCTATCAGTGTTGTCTCAGCATGTGACAACAAGGCCAACCGCTCGTCACATGGCGTTGATTTAGGACGATTCTACGAAACCCACATTATGTTCAAATCTGATGTTTTTTAACTTTCTTTGCCATTTTGTGTTTTCATTCCTTTAATGTCTGCATAGCGGGGGGTCATACGGTTTATGGTCATGGTGAAAAAAAAGTTGGTTTAGGACTAAAAACAAACTCTCCATGTAAATCTGTACTTTCCATGTGCCCATTCAGCACTCCGACACCAATGGTTGCAAAGAGGACACGCTATACTTCCACTGAACATTGGCATTGGACATGAGTAGTGTGCTGCAGAATTGTACAATAGGAACTTAATTCCGTGGGAGACTAGGATTACATAAAACATCCACAAGTCCTACATACGGAACAGACTGACCTGGACAGTGTATCACATTAATCTCTTGACCATGTCGGTCCTGTCCTACACTGCACAAAACAGGGATTGCAATATGAAATTGTGGTGGTTGAGGATGTGAAAAAATGCAAGACCTGTAGGAAACTCAAATTGGCTTCAATAGGAATAAAGTCAGAAAACTCGAAAAAGAAAAGAATGATGCCCCTTTGGAAATAACATAGCTGTCATCATTTTGTCATCCAGTGTCCATTGATACCCGTGTAAGATCTGCCCTCCAAACTGTTGGTTGGCTTGCGGCCACTCCCAGACTGCCTAATCAATCCAACATGGCCCTCGTTTGGACGGCAGCCCGCGGAGGGCCCGTGTGCCCCTGCACATCCCGTAAATACACTCACAGCTTTCTTAAATATGTGACAAAACACCGTTAAAGTTTACAGGCCTGGCGTCTGTGTGCACCCTGCTTTCACCAGGGGAGGAGTCACTCTTCCACCTGCAGTGGGGTTTTGAGGAGGAAGGGGAGAGGATGTAGTTCCACCAAAAAGTCAAAAGGGTTTAGTCGTTCACACACACACACACACATTGGTATCTCACACACACACACACACACACACACCTGCTCTTGATTGTCCAATTTGTAAGCGATGTAGCGGCCGCAGGGGAGCATAGCAACGGTAAACAGGCTGATAGCATCTCACATGAGATCACTGCGTCTGGAACCGAATTCTAAGCAGAGAGACTGAGCCCAGCGTAGACACACACACACACACACACACACACACACACACACACACACACACACACACACACACACTCACACACACTGTGAAGAGGAAAGCAGGCATTGGTGTGAGTGACAGACGAACAGCAGCGGAGCGTTTATGAGCCTTTACAGTGTAAACGGAGTCTTCCTCTAGCAGTGCTGCTCCTGGTCTCAGCCTCGAGGTCAGGGGTCATGTGTCACTGGGTCAAAGTTCAAATTGAACCCATGAAGGAAGTCTGGAAATTCACTTCACACAGAAAGCTTGGACTGACACCCGTACAGTTTACCTCACTGTCTTCTCTGCTTCTGGTTTCTCACTTAAACTCTGTGTCCTCTCTCTTTCCTTTCTTCCCTTTTGTTCCACAAACAAACAAACAAACAAACAAACACCACTCATCTCTTCATCTGATCTCTCAGACTCCAGTTTCCCATGGCGTTATCTCTTTTCAGTTTTCGTGGAAAGACTAAAAATATTACAACTCCCATCATCTGTCTCCTGCTATCTGACTTACTGTTGCAGCCAATCACATCACGCCATCACTGATAGCGAAACATACGCACAGTTTGCTTCCTGTGTTGCGTGTGGTGTTATCTGCTCTTTACACATACTCCAGGCTCCATTTCAGGGAGGAGGAAAATGATGAATGCAGAATTGATTCATAATTGATTGATTGATCGATCATACTACCCTAAATAAGCTATTTACTCGATTAAGCCACCGACTGTTTCATCGCTAATATATTTTACAAGACGACGCCCTATTCCCTGTCCTATCCCATCGAAGTCCCCCATTCCCCCTTTTGACAATTCGTTTCATACTGTGCATGTACTCTCCCTCTCAAGGAGGTGCGTCCTGTGATACTCCATTCTGCAGGCAGTTTGTGGTGCAAGGTGAGAGATGTGTAAGTCAAATCAGTGGGTTCGTTAAGTCCAGACGCAGCGTTCATGTGGCTCTCCTCCTCCTGCTGATGTTTGTTTTCCTTCCTGCCTGTTCAAAGAGGGCAAAATAAATAAAGTGCTTTTCTGGCCCTGCATCACTCATCCCCCTGCTATAGATACCCCGTCTCCGACAGCCGAGGATGTGTGTGTGTGTACACACACATGCATGTGGGATTATACTGGGTTACAGTACAGTTAAATAAAGTCCAGAGACGACTATTTAAAAAGCCTTTCACGGCCTTCTTTAGCCCCTGTGTGCTGCCTATTCATAACCCGGCTATGACATATTGGCATAGCTACTATTTTTAACTTAACTTCTAACTTAACTGGTGTGCATGTGTGTGTTCCTGTCCCCCACCCCCAAAAATGGTAACACACCCACGGCAAATGAGAGGGCTCCTTTGAGAAATGTGTTTCTCATGTTCTCACGGTGTAAAAATGACGCTATCGCCGAGCTCCAAGAATCAGCAGCTCTGTCCGCGCTACGTGGAGCCGAGCCCGACCTCTCGTGTGTGTGTGTGTGCGTGTGTGTGTGTGTGTGTGCGTGTGTGTGCGTGCGCGGTTTAGCTTTGCAGCGTTAAATAGTGAATGACAGTCTTTATGAGAGCCATTCCCTTCCTCTGGTGAAAACATGGAAAGATTGTTTACTGAGGACTCACTGTTCATGCAGCCCAGAGGTCACAGTCAAGTTGAAGCGTGTGTGAATCTGTGGACTTCCCCCGTGCATGCGGCTATGTTTAGATGTCCAAACACGCTGATAGTATCAAAAGGAATGGGTGCTGGCTTGATTGATCGTATGAACATTAGCTTGACTTGGGCCAGGGGAATGTTTTGTTTTGTTTTGTTTGAGCGTGATCAGAATGTATCTGTCTCCGTGTTTATGCGATGTGTGAGATGTTGGTGTGGTACACCGCTAAAGCCGCCTGTTGTTGTAAACTCTAAAGTCTCAGCCAAAAAACATCCTCTAATGTTTTCATCAGCCGCAACAGTAGTTTTTTTGGGGGGGAAGGGTATAGTTGAAAGCCATTTGTCTTGATGAAAATGAAATTGAAGACATAAGTCACGGAAAATCCAACAAGATGACCGCTAGTTATCAAAATATTGAAGAAAAGCATTTGCCCCAAAATCAAATCATGTGGTTTTTTGTTCTCTGCTGCACATGCTAATAAAGCTTTCAGTATTTGAAAATAAACCAAAGTCAGTATAGTTGTTTACTCCTTTATGTTCCTTTATTTCATTCTCTCCGTGTTTGAGGTTTATTCATAAACAGTTTAAAGACGTTGTGCTGCGCTAACAAAGCTCAGTTTTTTACGGTCGAATGCAAACGGGCGGAGAGATTTTCTGCTGTTGACAGAAGTTCCAACGAGTGCATCCTTTCTGTTTGTTTTACTAATTCTCTAAACATCATGTACAATAAAAAAATTAATTAAAAAAAATGCAGCAAAATCAGATTTTCGAGCTTTGAGGATGGTGCACCCACATAGTCCTCTGCTCAGGTTGGAGTTGGGCAGCGTTATGCTAGGATTTATTTGAGTGACAGAAGTGAGGTTACCAAAATAAATCTATGTGCTGAGAAGAATGACAGAGGTGTTAAAGGTCCCACGTGTAAAGTGTGAGAAGTGTATAAGCACTTTAATGCATCTGTAGCTTGTTCAGTTGGAATAAATGGAAATCAGAAGTTAATAACATGTTTTTTAGTTCAGCTATAGATTAACAAATAATAATTCATATGTCCGCGCAGCTGGGAGGATCCGGGTGGTGAACATAGCCTTTTGGTGTAGCTCTGTGTACAGATATGCTGGTACCAGACCTGGCAACCACACTGTGTGGAAAGCTGCTGCTGCTGGCTGCCCAGACATGGTTCCAGCCTGTAACTAAAACCAGAAATTGTCATAATGTTTGTGTTTGTTTTCGGATGAAACAAAACCTCTGTTAATAACGAGCCTTGCTTGAACGCTACGTTGAGTTAGGCTGATGGGATATATTGTGTCATCTTGTGAGTAAAAGCCCTTTTAAAATGTGTGTCTGTCCCTTTTAAGTCGCCCTTCCCTTTGGACACAGTCCAGATTTACCACACCGTGTGGACCCACCAGAAGCAGCCCTGTGTGAATAAAATGCTTTTTACGACTTCGCTGTGAGCGATTGCGATCTCCCTCGTCTTGTCAGACGTTGCGACCTCTTCGGGGGTAACGGTGCTGTAGAGCATCCTCTTGAGGTCAACCGCCGCTGTGAGGCTCGGCCAGCACAACATTGGTCAGAGTGAAAAGAGACGGCGGAGGAGCTGCGGTCATCTGTGCGTCAACCCCCGACCATGCTACAGCAGCATGTGTCTCTGTGTGCGTATGTCCGTTCGGGATGAAGTCAGACCGTAAATATAGCCTCGTCTGTCTTCGACTCGACGTCCAGACAGTCTGTCTGACGAGGAAACACGCTGCAGTCTATGACTTTTTTGGGTGAAAACACAACAGGAGAGAGGAGAGCGGGAATGAGTGGAGAGAGGAGGAGGAGGAGGGTGTGGGTAGGTGAAGGGGGGGGGGGTTAATAATGTCAGCCATCTCTAAAAATAGGGGGCTCAGTAACGGGAAGAAAAGAAAAAAAAGCTGTTCTGCTAAAAATCACAGCTCCATAGCAGCCATTTGGATGATGTGTGCTCCCTGAGGTGGAGCCTGGGAAAGTTAGCTGTGCATACTAGCATGTCACTCCGTGTGTGTGTGTGTGTGTGTGTGTGTGTGTGTGTATGTGAGTGTGAGTGTGTATGCGAGTGTTAGTGTGTGTGTGAGTGAATCAATGTCTGTGTGTAAATGTAGACCTAATTTGAATGATTGAGGGTCTTACTTACGTATTTACGCAGAGTAGAGTTGGAAAAGCAGTCTTGTTTGGGCCGATAGGACCCGGTCTATACCCTGAGTTGGTTTGGTCCGGGCCTGCTCAAGCCCAATTTGTCCCGCTCTGGTCTGGCTCATGGTTCTGCCAAATCCACCCCTGCCCTTTACTGACTCACTACAAGACCATCAGGGATTGTGGGATGCAGGCGGACACAGAAATGAAAAAACGCCTTGTCCTTATATGAGAACAGAGACGAACATAACTGAGTAAAGTCACAGAAAATAAGTTGGAAAAGGAAAAACTCATGCGATGAAACTCTCTACTCAGGAACTCCTGGAATGTCAGCCCACCAATCTCCATTTCAGTGCTTTTTTAATTCACTTGCTATGTGGCCCCCTCTGACTGCCTGTTGAAAGGGTGCTGGCCTTCACTGCGCTAAACTGAGATTCACTTTATTGTTATTTTTACGGACTGGGTTTATAATGGACGGCAGGACTTAGTCACTGAGCCTCAGACTGAATGTCCCTGCAGGCCCAATTTGAGAAGCATGTGACTTGTGTGTTGTTATGTTGTTACGGGCGATCGCGAGGAGTGTCACAGGAAATACTGTTTAATGCGACATCATTTCATGAAGTAGTCATGCTTTTTTTATTTTTTTTCGTTATCCAAAGACCTGCTGCACATATCGTATTGTTAGTTTAAAGACACTAATGCCTCATTTCCAGTGCATGGCTCGGCTCCACTCACCTCACTTTTTGGTACCGGGTCCTTTTCTCTATTTCTTTTTCCACTGCGGATAGTCACCCCGCAGGGCATCATGTCAGCTGATCATCATAGAGACACTTTCTGAACCCTTTCATCTGCAACAAACAGAGGGACGTCTGCACGTCGTCAGTTGTGCGACATGATGTACGCCGTATAGTTTTGCAGGCTGACACTTTTTTATCTGGGTGCAAACTGAAAACCCCAAAAAGAGCAAGCGGAGTTGAGAAGAGCAGTGAGATCAGTTGAGATGCACGTGATCCTGTGTAATACACTAGAATTAGATGATATTTAGTTAAGAGTTTAAAGTTGTTTGTTGTAAGTAATGTTTGTAATGTTTTCATATCCTGTCAGTCTGGTACCTGAGATTAGCTGCAGACACCAAAATAATAACCTAGTTTGGTGAATATAAACATGTTTTTAATCTTTTTGTCAGGAAAAGGTGTCAAGATTTCGACACCTTTCCTGATTTAGATCCGGAAATACCAAATCAAAGGTTAGTGTCTAGTTTAACGGACACATTCTGGTCTGTTCTCTTGAGGTTCAGTGCCCATCCACAGAAGATACTTTTATTAAACTGCCTCTCCCGCTCTGCCGTGTCAAAATGTTTGTACTGATGTGGATTGTGTGTCAGCGTTGTGTTGGCAGCGCTGTGGACTTGTTATGTGATATGCAGTTTAGAGTGGCAGGGAGAACTTATATCACCTGGTTTATGAGATACCATTTAGCATGTTGTTAAAATGTCAAACACCTTGTCAGAGCCCTGAGGGTGTGTGTGTGTGTGTGTGTGTGTGTGTGTGTGTGTGTGTGTGTGTGTGTGTGTGTGTGTGTGTGTGTGTATCACAGCAAGAACGCTCAAAGAACAAAAGGATCCTTTGTGAGCAGAATTTCAGAGGAAGCTGTCAGACGTGTCCATTCTTCTCTAAGCCGGTGTTTGGGATTATCCTGCACTGTTGTGGAATGCTGTTCAACACACAGACAGACACACTCACAATGTGATGTCAGTCACTCATATGTAACTCCATACACTCTCCGTACGCTCTCGTCAAATGGCCGTGAATGTAAACGGTCTGTGTGATACAGGCAGCGTTAGTCCCGCCTCTTCTGTCCGAACGTATTCTACATGCAAACACAAATGACAACGCCCTGCAAAAACATGGACAGTTGTCTGATTCTAACATATCAATAAAGGTTGGATTTAAAAAATGTTTGTATTTGGGTGCAGCAGCTGCCCGGGTTTGAATGCGATCCGCGGCCCTTTTGCTGCACGTCACCCCCCCCCCCCCTTTCCTTTCTTCAGCTGCACTATTGAATAAAGGAGAAAGAATAAAGTTGTGTTTTCATATCCCTGTGGAGGTGCACGTAACACTTGAATCCCGTAAAAGGACGAAACCACGATGAGAACAAAAACAGGGCTGATGGTGATCGACTCGTTGCCAAAAAACCTGCGGATGATGTTGAAAGACCAAAATATAATGGAAAGATGGCGTCGCTCTGTTTTTGCACGCTTAGAGAGCCGTTCACTGCAGCTCACAATTGTGACACATTGAGAATTTTAGGCGACGTGTTTTTCAAAACAATGATGCTTTGAATTTGTCTTTGCCGAGATCAAATTGCAATCTCTGCTTCTACTTTCAGTCTAAACACACTTCTCTGCCACCCCAGTAATGTCCGCGTCATATGTGAAGGAATCCATTTTGTCATCATTTTGATAAACTATATTTTGCCTCGTTCACCCCAACATGCAACACCAACGTTGTTTTATGTACAGTACATCCCCTTTGGACCACATTATTGTTTTCAGGTATGAAAAGTTGAGTGTGGATGGAAGGCCCAAGCTGAGAGGAAAATAGGTCTTCTATAAGTGGAAATAAATAGGATGTTAAGTAAACATCTACAATGGGAGGAGGTTATCTGGCCTCAGTGTGGTATCTGCTCTGGGGCCGATGTCATTCTGGAGTCGTAATTTCAATACTATTTGCCTAATCTCGGTACAAGATGGCTGCAGATGATTGCCAGTGCATCCGGGAAGTATAGTGGCCTTGATGGATGTGGGTCCTAAAAGAGAGAGCCGATAACGCCAACTTGTGACGTACATGAGCGAGGCCGCGTTTGAGCCCCGAGTGTGACGTAATGCGTCGTGATGCATGAATGTCTTGTATCACAGCTCGTGAGTGCAGCTCATTAATCTCAGTATCAGTGGTATGAGTCGGGGCTGGCAGGCCCGGAGCCGCGTCGGCTCCAATTCAAGGCTTCCCTCTGATCCACGCCAAAATAAGAGCACTCTTCTTCGTATTTTTCAGGCTTTATTATTCTTAGTCTGGCAGCTGTGCTAGCATGTTGTGGAACAGTCCTGAGTACCTCTTGAGCTGCTAATGATGTGGAAAAGCCAGCTCTGGTCGAGGTCTGCAGTCGGGAAGACATGGAACCTGCAGCTTCTCCAAAACTCCAAAACCATCAGGGCCCGCATGTTGAGCTCTGTGAGAATACAAATGTCTGTCGAAATGAATCAGACGGACACAAGTGGCTTTAAGTGATAATATATTAAAGGTGGCCAATCCATTTATGCTCTATAGAGTTTAAACTTACTTATCTTTGTTTTTATTTATGCAGGAATGTGAATGAATCCTGGCATGAGTGAGTTTTTTATGGTTTCAAGTAAAAGGGGATTTGTCATATGTTTGCATTTGTGAGTGAGTCTGAAAGTGTGCGTGTGCATGTGTGTGTGTTTATGCATTTGCCCACATGTGGATATCTGTGTCCGTGTGTGTGTGTGTGTGTGTGTGTGTGTGTGTGTGTGTGTGTGTGTGTGTGTGTGTGTGTGTGTGTGTGTGTGTGTGTGTGTGTGTGTGTGTGTGTGTGTGTGTGTGTGTGTGTGTGTGTGTGTGTGTGTGTGTGTGTGTGTGAAACCCCGGGGTTAATGGCATTAGCAGGCTGTGATTGGGGCTGATGGCTTTCTGCGACCATAATAGCAGCTCTATTAAGTGTTTACCTTGAGCCATTCCACATGTCAGCTGTAGTCAAGCACCCGGAGACGGAGGACCGGGGGGGCCTGCAACAGCCTGGGACGCTGGGAGGGAGGCGAGACACAGAGCAGGGGGGGATGGAGGGGTCAGTTGGCTGCGGAGAGGAAGGAGGTCCAGATAAGTCATTGTGGTCTGGAGAGTGGTCTGATGTGTCCACCTTGTCTTCAAGCAAGAAGACACTTATGTGTTTGTTTTATTCTGAGATGTAGCATGTGGGACGAATTAATCTCCAGGGATTGATAAAGTATGACATTCTGTCACATTCACATTAGCAGATGTTGGGCATAAGCAACACAGAGTTCAGGGCCTGGACCAGTGGTTTTGCAGCCATTGGTATCACAGTGGTGAGAGTGCACTGTGTGACCTATGCACAAGTATTCTGAGTCAGCACACTGCCTTTGGTTTGTACCAGGGATTTTCCCGCAGTCTAGTAGCTTTGGTTGTGCTTTATCTGTGCTCTATCCGACAGGGGCATATGGAAAGGATTAGATTAAATATAATACACCGGTAGAAAAAAAAAAAAGAAGTGGCACCACAGCTGAATACTGAAGCCATGAAAACTTCTACTGTATTAAAGTCACTGTTTTTTATGTATCCTCAAAGTCGCTGAAAGAGTTGCTTTTTTTCCCTTTTTGGTGTAATTATGATTTTTTTTGTGACTGCCGTTTAACACGTTTTATTTTGAAAATGACTAAGGAGATATAAAAGCTATAGACGGGTATGTTTCAGCAGATGACAGCTAGGGATGGGGTTTGGTGGCATTTTATCATGTATTTTTATTTTTTAGGTTGTTTTTGACTCATTTTGTGTTCAGATTCTATTCTTTAATTTGTGTTACATGTTTTATGGCTTTTTACGTTTTGAGAACATGTTTGGAAATGAGCGTTGTCACTTTATCATCTTATCCCTTCGATTGATGTATTTTTGTAGATTAATAATCAAATCAACAAACAACAAAACTGAAGTGAAAGATGGATATATTACCACAGCATTTAGTACTGAAAGATGACATAAACTCAGGTTTTACTAGATGGCCAGTACGGATAATCTTCTAGTATTGTATGTATATTTTTGTACAATAATTAGAATAGATATGAAACATGTTCTCAAAGGTTTTGGATAACAAATTCAGGTGGGAATGTATTTTTGACTATTTAAGTATCTGAGAGAATAGATACTTCTTGGCCTAAAAAATCCTGCAAATACAATCATTTAGCAACAGTCAGGCACATTTCTAGCGGTATATAACGTCATATTGCCCAACGAAAAAAGTAAAGAAAACATTTCAACGAAGCTAAACAAGTCCAGACATTTTACCAACTAACCAGATCTAAAACGTTTCCTGTATTCAAATGTTCTGCTCCCCGGTAGTCAAACTGACAAAGATGGCAAAGAGAGGTGAAGCGAAGTACCTATTTCAAAAACATTCCCATCAGAAACGTACAATGTCACAGATATTATATACATCCATGTTATTTCTGCAGTCTCTGAACAAAAGACGGCATTTGAACTTTGGTCAGCAGGTTTGTCAGAATATAATTCAGGTAAAGGGGTTGCGGGTGGCTGCAGGGGTCAGTATCTGTCTCTGAGCTGGAGTCGAGTGTGGCGTGTGTGATGGGGGTCATCCTGTGGCCATGTGAACAGGAAGGTGCGGGTTCAGTGTGAAGGGCTGAACCTCCGAGCTGTTTATCAGATAGCTAATGAAGCAGAGCAATCTGGAGAGAGAGAGAGACGCAGGGAGGGAGGAGGGGCACCTGAGGGGGGAAAGGAAGGAGAAAGGGGCCTAAAGGTAGAAAAAAAAAGGAGGAAGAGAAAGACGAGTGGGCTGAAGAGAAAGTGAGAAAAAGATGAGTTAAATGTGGGAATACCCGCAGTGGAGCCAGCACTCTCCCCTTAGCTGTTATTAGAAGAAGAATTCACCACAGTCTCCCATGATTTCACTGAGCTTTATTCCCACTACAACGAGCAGAAAAGTACACATCATATTATTTATCACATTTCCTGGTTAAAAATCAGCAGAGGCCGTATCACTCGGCTCCAGCCGTAAACATTTTCTCTGGCTTGCGCCGGAGAAGCCGAGCTTGAGAAGCCGAGCTGCGTTCCCAACTCCCGTCATCGCAGCCATCCAGTTTACTGCAGGCCACACATTCATCAGCGTGGCCCCGCGGGGAACGGGGAGAGAGCCTGCTTCATTACAAGTTCAAATAATCCGACAGTCAAGACGATCAAAACAGTGTTACAGTGTCGATGTCTAGCGGTTCCACCGATAATTAATCCTGCTGAGAAGGAAAAGGTCCGGTTATTTTAAAATGGCGTGATGTGAATCGGCCTCTGGTTAAATTCTCAGGCTAGATCTACGATCTGTATTGTTTATGATTTCTGAAATATTATATTGTAATGTGTCAGTAATGATTATTTTTATTATCGATTCATTATTTTTTTTTAAACTCGTTTATCTAGAAAGTTACCATCAAAATAAAAAATAAATCTTGTTTTGTGTATATATATATATATATATATATATATATATATACCGTATATATAAATTGTCAGAATTGTGACTGATTAGCTCTCTGCTTCGTTTGTTTTCATCTCAAATAAATCATTTTGAAGTAAATGAATGCTGTCAGTGCATTAACCAGCTAATTCATTTATTGTTTTGGGACTAGTGCTGACGTACTGTCCTACATGTCCTACATGTGCTGAAATGCTGCTTTGTTTTATTAATTCATGGGGAAAAAGGTTCCCTGTGCAGTTTCAGAGCTCACGTAGCGCTATGGAGGCCTTGTTCTATGAGTGGGTCCCGGGTTTGTTTATCTGAAGCACATGCTATAGGATGTACATGATATTGGAAAAAATCTACTTAAAAAGCCCAAAATGTGGGAACAATTGTGAGCACAGATTCTAATGGCGCTCTGGTCGTGGAAAATTGAACATGCTTCGATTCATTTGTTCTGCTGTCAGTCCTACACCGAGGTGCTATTATTGGCTCATGCAGCAGTGTGAGAATCTGGTGTGTTCATCAGGGGCCAGAGGGTGAGGGGTCAGGCTCAGGGGAGCCATCAGCGTTGAGCGGTCAGCTGACCCTGAACGATCCTGAGATAGGATGGCCTCGCCCCCCCGAGGAGGAGCATTCCTGGCTGCTAGTGTGTGTGTGTGTGTGTGTGTGTGTGTGTGTGTGTGTGTGTGTGTGTGTGTGTGTGTTTCAGAGCAGGCATGCGCTTATACTATACCACAATCGGCACATACACTACTTAAATGTCACAACATACCTTGACATTATGGCCCCAGAGTAAGATATCGTTACCATATCGTTACCCCCCCCCCCCCCCCCAACCTTTCCTTTGTTGACATGGTCACAGGTTGAAATTGTGCTTCTACGCTTGAAAATATAAGGAGATTGCCATTAAATATAACAAACATATTCCTTCACTTTCCTGTAAACTTTGTACGCAACGTGTCTAATGGCCATAGTGAAAAACAAAACATGTCATGGTCCCAAGAAGATCATTTCTTATTGTCTTCTAACCCTCCATCTGGTCCTGCTGTGAGGTCAACACGTCCCTGTTGACCAATACCATGGTTCATGAAAAGGTAACTCAAAAACAAGCATTCAATTTGCTGTGTATATTTATGGCGTTCACAGCATTCATGCTAATAATACCTATATCTAATGGGCAATTTAATTAATACATTCACGGTCTCAAGTGGATAAACCCTTTGTAGAATCCGTTTAGTGCATTTTCTTTTGTGCGTGGTGTGAGTGACATTGAAGCTCGTATGGGCTGCTCCTGGGAAGTTTTTAGTATTTTTTTTCTGTGTGTTTCTGCAAAAGACACACCTATGAGTACTACTGCAGAGGGAACCCATAATCTGCTAAATGTGCAGAGGGAGACAGCCAGTCTCTGCTCTGTCCAACTGTATCACATAAAACATCCTGATGGGGCCGGATGGAACACACACACACACATGGAGAACACACACACACACACTATTCAATGCAAAACCAAGTAGAGCACATAAACTGCGCTGATGTGATCCTCTGAGAGCGAGGCAGGCAAAGTGTTTAACCTCTGTAGAGACGGAGAGGAAACCAACTCCACACCTGATCCACCTTTCTGCTGTAGAGAACAGACAGCGGCTGAGTGGCTGCACTCGTTTACAATAGGCCGGAGCAGAGCTCGTGGTGAAAGGTGAAAGGTGTCACTTACCTTCATTGAGTGTTGGGAGTTTTGATGTCTTCATCTCTTCATCAAGTCAGCTCACTAAATACATTTTTTATTTAACCAATCCTCTTTATAGTATTTAAAAACTGAAAACCATCCACCAAAATGTTTGTTCTTTATGTCGTCATCGAGCCATCGACAGGACTTGTTTTTCAGTTTCATGATCATGAGTTATGGACTCATCGTGTTTGAGATGGTAGCACTGAGGAGCTACAATAAGTTGACATTTTAAACACAAAGCCGTTGAAAAATAAACTAGCTTTTGATTTCAACACGCGTTGGTTTCTTTGTCGCTGTTCTTGTCGCTCAAATAGTTTACCAGGAAATATTTAAGAACTTCAATCTATCAGCAGAGTCAATAAATCAAAACCATACCCTCATTTACTGTATGTAACACTTTAAACATGTGCAGTTATGAGCATTTTCCCGTCTGTCTGACTGACTGTCTGTCTGTCTCTGTGTCCCCTCCGAGTCTCCTCTAATCAGGCTAGACGTGCCAGAGGTCAGCGGCTCTGACCTGCTGGCTCTGGTTCACCATAAATATTATGGGACCAAGAACAGGCACCCTCGCTGGCCGTTTAATATAGCGCCGGGTCCATTAAGGGATTCAGACTATCAGCTTTCACTGGGATATATCGGCTAATGATAATACTGCCTGCCTGCACCGGCCAGTTAGAAATACAAGTCAGAACTTGATGCTGCTGTACTTTTATTTCTGGAAGTTTGTCCTCTCCTTAACTTTTTTTTATTAACTTTTGGTGTCGTTTAAAGTGTTTGCGTGCATAGGTGCATGCTGTGTGTGCTTTGTGTGTGCCGGCAACACAGTGGGCCTGTGGGGAGCCCTCTGTCCTCCTTTCCCACGGTATGTGTCCCATGAGTCCCCCTGCGGTGACGTCAGGACAGAGGTACGCGCGAATGCCCCGCTCGGAGGTCGCAGGTTCACTTCCTGTCTGTCAGCACCGAACTGGGCAGGGTCCAGTGTGGAGCGCCGAACTGTCTTTATGATCGCCCGGTGGTTTAACCTCTCTGTCCCTGTCCTGTCTCCGTCTCTTTCAGGCTATGTGGCTGATGCTGCAGGAGGAGGAGCCGGAGGATTACGTCATAGCGACGGGGGAGGTGCACAGTGTGAGGGAGTTTGTGGAGAAGGCCTTCCAACATGTGGGGAAGACCATTGTGTGAGTGCCCACAGATACACATGCATGTATCTATCTATTTCAGACATTTACATCGATGTTCTGGCTTCCAACACAAGTCTGATTTGAATGCCGTCACATTAACGTAAAGGTCACAGCATGAACTCGAATACTAGAAAAGTATGCTATGCTTTGGTACTGTCGTCCTGTTTAAAATCGGCACCAGAGTTCAATATTCAATGAAATCAATAGTCAAATTATTGAGAAAATGTATTTTCTTGGACTGAGAAACCAGCAGGATGATCATCAGTGAAGCCATCAATGTAACAGGTTCCATGTCTGAAAGAGGCTCTATTTTAGAAAACTTCTATCTCCTGTTCAGTGCCACATCTCAGTCCCCTCCTCTGTCTCACCTCTCAGTCACCTCCTGGGAGACACTGGCATGTTGGGGAAGGTGTGTGTATGACTGCTGTGTTGATTTAAACAAAAATAATTTGGACAGGTGGCATGTTTTGTCTGCACGAGACGTTAAAGAAACAAACTGCACAAGAAATAATCAGGGAGACGGAGGAAAGGAAAGCTGAACCCTCCGGCAGATGTGGGACAATGTTCTAAAATGTGTGTCTTTTTTCCAGGTGGGAGGGAAAGGATGAGAGTGAGCTTGGCCGTTGCCAGGAGACAGGAGTGGTCCATGTGATGGTGGACCCTAAATACTACCGTCCCACCGAAGTGGTAAGTCCGATTGTTCAGAAATGTTTGACTTCAGTGAGCCCGCTCACTTCCAGACCACCATGATCTTCACACAACAAAGCGGTTATTCCTCATGACTTCAGCCGAAGCTAACTTGTCACTTAATTATTGATAATTTGAGAACCACACTGGTGGTTTTGCATGTTTTAGCCATATGTTACACATTGTTATTATTATTGCCTACATTTCCTTTTCTCTGGAGCACTTGTTTCTGTTTCTTTCTGATCTCTTGCTTGCTGTGTCGTTTATCAGGCAGACTTGCAGACCATATCAACAAGCCACACTCCCTGCTGCTAATAATCTGTAATTCATATAGTTCTATATAATTCATGAAACAGCGTAGCACGTATTGTTCCATATACCTGACCTTAACATGAATGTTGCATGTATTCTCTGCATGTATCTGATTGCCGGTCATTGTGTCTGGGACCATACACTTATCAGCTGTAACGGGTCCAGTTGGCCCCCCCCCCCCCCCCCCCCCCCCCCCCCGACTGCTTATTGTATGCTTTTAAACGAGCCAGTCCGCCTCTTTAAGAGTAATGTCGGCTGCATCCTGCCAGTTGGTGCTGAATGGGGGCTCGTATTCAGGCAAGCAACCTTGACAATTTCTACTTTAATAGCGATGGCGTGTGTTGAATTGAATCCCTCAGCCGGTGAGGGAAATTGTGTGGAATGAGAAGCTGCTTTGAAAGCACTGGAGAAATGTAATGTCTCTCTTCTTTTTTTTTAATCAGCTTGTGTTTGAGTTTATAACGACGGTGAGCATCCAAAACCCCAAAAAAGTGAGCCATCATTGTATCCCTCCGTCTCTCCCAAGGCGTGAAGTGTCTCTGATATTTGGGAGGTCTTTCTCTCATCGCTGTGGCCCTGGGGTATTGTGGCTGCTCCCCTGGGGAGGGTGTAGGGTTACCCCGGGGTGTTGTGGCCGAAGATTAGCTGTCAGGTTCTCGGTTTAAAGCTCAGCAGCTCCCCTCTGCTGAGCTTTGGCCCGGCGAGATTAGAGCTGAGATCCAGTTGAGTGATGGCGGAGGATTAGCAAGGAGGCCCCTGCTGACTGACTGCCGATGGAAGCACCGGTCACACACCTGGGCCTGTGTTCTTTGTGCGTGTCGGCTCATTCATTCAAGGTCTTAGCCAAGAATCCGCACTGAAAACTACTCTAGACACTGGTCCAATGGTGACTTATCAGCAGAGGAACCGTTTGGTGTCTTTCACAAGAGCTTTTGTGATACAAGAACAAATGGACAATACACTCTTTGGTGCTGATGCCTACCTGACCTAATCAAGCAACCCGGTCCATCATTTAAGCTGAAACTAGTTGCAACATCCGCTGACTGACTTAAGCAGCCGATGAAATTTGTGAAGGCAGCTTTGAAAGGATTCGACTTCTTCATGAAACCCCTGTACATCGTCAGCAGGCCAACACGATAGCCTCGCTGCTGGCGTTTTGTGCTTTGTTTCTACGATTTTGCTCCTCCATATGGTAAAACTAAGTGTTGTCCACAGCACAGCTGGTAGACAGATGCATAAGAGAATGAAGTCGTTTAAAAGAAAATAAATAAGCACTTGGTTTGTTAGAGCTATAATATTGCTGTCATCGACCTTCATCGGGCGTCACAGGTTCCGACTGCCCAAGGTGACGTCTTATTATTTTTTATAACAGTCCCCAACCAAAAGATGTTGAACTTACAGTGAAAAACAACTGTCGGAAGCAGATTTCACAATTGAGAACCTGGAGCCAGCAAAGGTTTTCTTGATTTCTGTTTTTTTTGTAATCTTTTTTTTTAAGCTCTCCTTCTATCCGTCAGCCCGCTTCATCTATTCTTTGTTAGTTTGCGCTTCACTTTCCAGGTTTCAGTGAATTAGCTTTGCCTGTGTCGCTCAGAGGGAACGGGGTAAAGATCGCAGGGATAACGAGAGCGAAACGGTTCAATTACAGCAGGCGATTTCTCTGCTCTGTCTCACTGTCTCTTCATTTCTGTGGAAGAGGTTAAATAGACTGAAGAGTGTTTAACCTCTGACCCCTTCAGACAGGAAGTGACTGACACCGGGCTCACAGCTCAGCATTGTGGCTCTCCTGAAGTGGAAATACCTGTCATCGTGTGTGTGTGTGTGTGTGTGTGTGTGTGTGTGTGTGTGTGTGTGTGTGTGTGTGTGTGTGTGTGTGTGTGTGTGTGTGTGTGTGTGTGTGTGTGTGTGTGTGTGTGTGTGTGTGTGTGTGTGTGTGTGTGTGTGTGTGTGTGTGCGCATTAAGAATCCAGCTTACTCGCACCTTTTTGGTTTTGTGTTTGCTGTGTTGGTGCAAGAAAGTGTGTGTGTGTGTGTGTGTGTGTGTGTGTGTGTGTGTGTGTGTGTGTGTGTGTGTGTGTGTGTGTGTGTGTGTGTGTGTGTGTGTGTGTGTGTGTGTGTGTGTGTGTGTGTGTGTGTGTGTGTGGCTGTACGTAAGAAGAGTGAGTCCTCAGGCTTTATGTTAATATATATGTAATTCATCATTATCCCTGTCAGTGTGTGTGTGTTTGACATGAGCTCATTTATCTCCCCAGCCCCTTGGGACAGGGGCGAGCAACCCGGGCGGGGCGAGAGGGGGTTCAATATGCAGGTGTGCTTCACATGTGGTGAGAGTGTGTGTGTGTGTGTGTGTGTGTGTGTGTGTGTGTGTTTCCCGGTTTATAACCGTGCACTTGTCTTGTGTTTATTTGGGAAACAAAGCCTCGAGGCTGCAGAGGTGACGGCGAATTTTTACTGCTGTGGTTGTGGAAGCTGTTTACTGAATGCAGTACATGCTCATTAAATAGAAAATAAAATAAACCACAGCCATTTTCTGCAGAACAAAAGATGTTGGTTTTGAAGCTGTCGGGGTTTTTGTGACTGTTGTTGTAAAGCTCCAGCTAACTGCTCCAACTGTCATGGCTGCTGTTCGTTTCCATTGAATTGTGGAGCTGTCAGTCACAGCCTGTGGGTTTCTGCCAGCACTGAGGTTTGACTCAGGTGAGTGGCCTCTGCCTGATCTTTGCAAAGGTGTGTCACGGCGTATGCTATGTTGTGATTAGTTTTGGTTGCCAGGTGACATGTAGTGCCATGGCCAAGATATTTCTAGTTAGTTGAGAGGGTTTCCTTCGTCTGGTTCTCACGGTTGTGTTTAGACCTTGTTGAGAGATTTAAAAGACTGGAACTACAGCAATGCTAAAATTGACAATAGGTACGTGAATTATACAGCCCAACAGATGAATGAGGTGGAGCAATCTTGTGCTTGAGGGTGTGTGCGTACGTGTGTTGTTCTGCCAGCATATGTCAGAAAGAAGATAAGTGCAGTTACAGGGGCACTGCAATCATTTTGTATTGCACCGTACATGAAGTCGGGGGATTTACGAGAGTTCGGTTTAAAAAAGAAGGATCAAAACTGTTGCGATAGAGGCCAACATGTTGTCATGTTTAATCCCTATAGATCAAACACCAAAAATGCTGAATACTACATTTCGTAATGCAGTTTTTTTTTTAAGTCTGACAGTGTGAGCCCCTCCTCAGACAAAAGTAGGGTGAAAACTACAACTCCCAACATTTCAGAACTGTTACCATGTTACCATCTATACTATAGACATTGGGTCTTTAGTAACGTGTGGTGCAACCCATTATGAGACCTCTGGTGCCTTGAGGTTCACCTTGGAACTCCGTCACCACTCGCTGCTTGAATCACATGCTTCCATTAGCTAGCACTACTTTACAAATCATACACTGAGGCCATCGTGAAGCACTCGAGACAGTCCGAGTAAACGTCACTTCCTTTTGCTACTTCAAGTACTTTAATGAGCTTCGTTTAGTTTCTGCTGCTGTTGACGTCGACAGACTTTTGCTATAATACAAAATAGCATCTAGCATTTTAGTTGGACCGTCCCTGCATGGTTAACATCCATGCCTTTCAAACATCATGTCCCTGGTTTGTAATGCAGGTATTGCACAAAAAAAGAATTCTCCCAAGAAAAAGTTGCGATAACCCTGGTGACATCACTATGACATCATCTGGGCTATTTTATTGTCTGGACTTGTCGAAGCTCCACCAGAGCCACAGAAGATAATTCACAATGACTTGGAAACTGATCAAATAATCGGGGAGCCCCTTAAGTGTAAAAGGAATATTCCAACGTTATCAAGAAATACCTCCACACTGTAGTTTACTACTTATGAACTTGTGACATGTCAGATCATCTCCACGAATCAGTCGTAAATACTTCTTGTAAGCACAACGAAGAAAGCATTTGACAGATAATCTCAAACAAAATCTAGAATTACAATTAAGTTTTGGAATAACGTTTCTTTTAAATGTCATTCCCGTTTCCCTTCAATACTCCCAATAACATAATGTATCCAATACAGAAGTGTGATTTATGACACCAAATGTAGAAGGCAAGCTCAGTTCGTTGGAGAGTTACCTAACAACTTGTGTCGCATGATAATTGCTGCAGAAGTTTCTCTCTTTTCTTTTGTTTAAACTTCAACCTGAATTATTTATTGCAGATCCCAATTAGCTTTGGAAGCACTGATTGTTCATATAGACTTAGTTTTGCACTGCGGCGATTATGTTTGTGCACAAGTCAGTACGTGCATGTATTTGTGTGTGTCTATGTGCATTAGCACGGACACGCGCAAGTGCGTGTCCGTGCTAATGCAGCCCTGCTGCCATACTTCCAAGTTCACATGTCGCTGCAGGCGATTAGCTGCTGCGAGTTGAGTGACAGCGCTGCGGTTTGTGTCCGACCTCTCATGCAGAGGAGGAGGAGCAGAAGTGGTGATGAATGGGAAGTTGTCTCTCACTCTGTCTTTATCGCTCTCTGTCCTATCAGGGTTGCACAGAACTCCTCCACTGTCATTTTCTCAGCCCACCTCCTCGCCCTTTTGCACTTAAGGTCTGCGTCTCAGTCACAGGGATGCAGCAAGCGCTGGTCGGCAACACAGGAATGCCCTTCCAGGCGAGATTATCCTCCTGTCAGAAAAAAGCAGACAGACAGTTGCCCCCTTCATCACCTACCACCTACACACTCTGTGGAGACCAGAATCCAAAATGTTGTTTTTTTCATCAGTCGGTCACGACTTTGATCGAAATCATAAATCAACGAAATCAACTGAAACTAATAACATTCTTCTTGTTTTGATCATTTCTTTACGAAAGTTACATTTACATGTTTATTTTTGTCTAATCATCATCTTTTTTAACTTAGGGGTCATCCAAAGTTATCAACATTTTCACAGTAGTACAAAGAGTACTACTTTTCCAGACCCCCCCCCCAAAGTAGTACATATCAACATTTTTATCACATTACATGACAGAGGTCTAGATTTTAGGAGTCCCAACTATAGACACAAACACAATAATATGTATATAGAAGATATGTATCCAACAATTTATTATTAAAACCACTTTAAAATAGTTTTTAGTTTGTGCTGAGTCAGTTTCTGATGTTTCAGAAGAAGTTGATAGCGAGTCGGGAACAGCTCCCTGCACACCGGGCACTGGTGCAATTTCCCCCCAATGTTGTTGTTGTTATCGTCCTTGCCTCGCTCTCCTCCATGCACAAGCAAGGTGCTCGGAGACCCCCCCCCCCCCCCCCCCTCCCACCCCCACCGGCTCGGGCGTTCCTGCAGCGCTTTGTTGCAGCTCTTTCAGCGTCTGACAGGCTCTCGCGCGGCCGTTACATTTTTGGGAAACGGCGTGGACGTCGCAAAGAAACTCGATTCGACTCAATCCGCAGCATTAGAGAGTGTTTGCACGAGATGTCGCTCGATAGGCGTTAAAAAATGCAAGTTCCGTTCACCGAAAAATATCGACATTTTACGAAACTTTAAAGTCGTACATGAGTGACAACCCCCCCCCGTCCGTCCGTCCGTCCGTCGTACGCTTTGTACGACCGTGAAAATGTTGAAAACTCTGGACGGTCCCTTAATCAGGGCAATTTAGAGTACAAAAAAAGAAGTTTGAAAGTAGTAGGAAATGCACGTCATTATTTCCCTGGGACCAAAGTGACATCTTCAAATAAGACGTTTGACAAATCACTCCAAAGATTAATCGATTGTCAATCTTGTTTTTCTTAAGTTTTGCGCCAGTCAATTAATCAACTACCTCAGCGCAAGATCATCACACTGACATCACTGCGGTTCCCATGTAGCATGAGTTGGAGGCAATTGATTGACTCGGAGGAATCAGCGTCAGATGTTCCCATGTATCCAAAACAGCGAGCTGTAGATTAGCCTTTGTTACAGTCACGTAGCAGCATTCACAGCAGTGCAGTCATGCACTGTCGATCATCCTTTTGTTTCAAACGTGCAAGTTTATTCTTGTGCGGCACAAACGAGTGTGTAAAGCGGGTGTGCTACATACCACCGGCCTGTGTGTGTGTGTGTGTGTGTGAGTGTGTGTGTGCTGCATACACATGAGCGGGCGCACCATAATACACAGTTTCAGAGTTTTTTTGAAATGCATAAATCAAAGAGTTCTTACAGCATGCCAGAAACTAGCATGAAATGCTAATTGTGGGTTGTGAGAAGTTGCCAGGCCTGTTTTAAAAAAAAAAAAAAAAAAAAATATTTAGACTACAGGTAAGAATCATAAGCTCCCACATCAGCCCTGAACAATAGCCCTGTTGACACACCACACCTCGGCATCTGTCAACCGCCTGTCTGTGAGTACACGTGCATGTGTCTCCACTTCCTCCTCTCTTCGGATGGCTGTCATTCCAGCAGTGAGATGTGCGCAACCAATTCACCCAAAACACTCTGCTGCATATTCTTACACGTCATCAGTCCTGTCGTCATCGGATGAGGAGCTCAGACAATAGTTCCAGTGATCCAGAAAGGGTGTTGTGGAAACCTTTTTATAACAAATCACTTGAGGTCATCAACATGACAAACCGGACTGATCTGGTTACTTAATTATGTTTTGCATTGACGAGCTTTATTATGGACAATTCCACCCTTGGATACCACGGGTAGATATCATCGCTGTGCGATGCTGAATGCATTCCTTGTGGCTTTGTGTTGAAGTGTTGCGACCTGCCTTCGCTACTTCAGTTAGTGATGTCATGAGTTTCGCGGAGCGCGCTTTGATTGCTCCCACAGACGATGCATGAGCTGAGCAAAGCTGGACGCAGGAACCAAAACCTTGTTTTCACAAGCGGTGGGTTGTTGAAGACCTAAATTAGAGCCATCACAGAACATTACTAAGCAACTAGCTAGTCTGGTTCACGTTGACGTTGCATGGCTCAGTGTCGTACAAGCACAGTTCCAAATTGTGTGCATTAATAGTAAAATAAAATATTTATATCAAATATTAAAATATGAAATCAAAAGGAACAAACAAACATGAACGCTACATGTCTTATTCCAGTAATTATGTACTCTCCGTGTTTACCGTTCAGCCCATATAACTGTATAACACACACCCAAAACAGACATGTGCACACTTTAAATAGCAATATGAATAGCGTAAACCACATTAGTACACTCATTGTCTCAGTTAATCACCTGCTGCTATTTATAACAAAGTAAGTCAGTGAGCGTCCTGACCTGGTTTTCAGTACTTGTGTTTTGAGATGTAGCTGCACTTTCTTTGTCCAGGAGGACTAAGAAAAACATGTGAAAGTGTGCCTGAGCAAAACTCTTTTCAACCTGAACCATTGTTACAAACGCATGTTGTACAGCCAGGCATTGTTCAAACCCCCACGAAAAACGCCAGGTCTCAGGGACTCGAGAGACATAAAACGTGTCAGACGGAACTGTGTATAACATGACGAGTGTGTACAAAATCACATGACGCCTTGAACATTTCCAAACCATGTTATTGTGCAGCCGTGAGAACCTGGTGGTTTAAATAATGAATTTAGTGCAAGCGTCGTATAGTTCCAATGAAGTGTTACGACTAGCAGAGACATAATATATATACGATGCTGAATATATGTGGCGTTGTCATACAATGTGGAAAAGAGCTGTATTTTCTAGCGTCAAGGCTGCTTAAGAAAGAAATTCAAGGAGGAAAATTTGAGTTCAAGAGTTTAAAGCTACATGATATATTTAGCAGGTCTGCTAGGTGGTACCAGGCTGAACAAATGGGCAGTATTGTGCAACCCTCATCATCCCCCATTATTCCTGAATATACACTATAGATGGAATTTAATTCCAGAAAAACAAACCTTAGTTTCATGACTTCATGAAAAGAAACAGATAGCAACCTGGCAGACTATAATTGTGTCTTTCCTCTTTTAAAAAACTAAAATAATAAAAACTCGTATGTTACATTGCAGCTGTAGGATTATGCAATCTGTTGCTCAATGGCGTTGGAACAACAAAGCTGAGCTACAGGCTGAGGTGGAGCCAGGTACAGGTTGACACGGTAGTGATGGGATGGAAGGAATATAATTACATTGTAATATTAATCTTAAGTCGTAGAGCACTATTCAAAAAACCAAGTTACAAAGGGTTCCTTAAAAAAAACAACATGACAAACGGAACACTTCAATAAACTAGACCAAGTGAAAGATAAAGCAAGGTAGACCAAATATTTCACCAACAGTAGACGCGAGCAGGGACCTTAAGGTGAAGGTATGCTCAAGATGAATTGCAGTAGTTGGTATGAGGTGTCGCCCGTCTACATTGAAAGCAAAGGTTTTTGTAACCGTTCCAAATGGCGACAGTCAAAGGTGAGGTGAAAAGCCGACCAGAGAGTGGCTTTAGTCATTCAAATGGAGATAACACCTCACGCTTTTGGACAATCTCTTCGCAGTCCTGCGCCAAAAAGGGGTTGGAGGAGGGGGGGGGGGGGGGGTTACAGACCATGCGACAAGCACTTTGTTGAAGCAGAGTGACACCTTTATAGTCCGAACGGTGTCTTTTGTAGCAGCAGACATTAGGTGCTTGGTTCTTAGGCCTCATTGAAGAAACAGAGCTGGTGTTGGGTTTCATTTGACTCCATGCTGGCGGTCCAGACCTCATAAATCCACTGTAGTGCCGTCTCCACGCACAGAATGAGTTTTACAGTTTCTTTGATTGGAGGAGGACGAGGCGAGCTCTGCTGTAGTTGCTGTCCAGCAACTTAGTTTTTCTGCAGCTATCGTATAACCCGACCTAAATCCACACCATTTACTGCTTTAACTTTCTCAACTTTCCAGTACATAGTAGCACCACTGGTGGACCACTCGTTCAGACACAGGAAGATTGCAGCAACCACAGTGTCAGATCCCGCTGCGGAGCAAATTCTTTATCCTAACAATGAGAAAAACAGGTATGGCCCCCCCCCCCCCCCACACACACACACACACATGTGTGTGCTGCTGACATAATGGCTCCTTGCAGGCAGTAACTCATACACTTCTGTGCCTGTGCCCCAGAGAAGACTTTAACAGTTGGCTTGCTTTGTTGCGTAATATCTGCTATTTAATGAAGCCTGAAATATCGTGGCTTTTTTGGAGTTTCCCAGTATTAGGTTGGACTGCTCTTCAGACATCCAGTTGAGATGTTTTTCAAATCACAAGATGCTCTTCAGCCTATCAGCTGTTTCATATTCATATTAAGGCAGATTTTACAATGTTTTTACTACTTATTTTCATTCTTGTGGCCATTATTCCTTTGGGTTAATATAGTATTCTAACCACCAGGTTGATTATAGAGATACAGCAGCATGGCGACACTGCAAGTATCTACAATGAAGAGCACGCAGACTAACCCCCTTAAAGTCAATGTCTACAGAACAACACAGACAAAGAACTTCAACATATATCTGGTCTCAAAATCCCACACCTGCCAACCTCACTGTAATAAAAACTGAGAGAAGAGTGATGGAAAATATGTAGAAAGGAATGCAATGACGCGCTGCATCCTTTTGACTCTTGTTTCCTCTCACTCTTCTTCTCTCACAATTACTGACGACTGAGTAATTTGTTCTTCTGTAGATGCGTCGGTGGTGAACGCACACAGTTTTACAATGTCACAGTTCTGTTACAGTATATAGTCTGGGTAATTGTGATAATGCCCTCCCAGTGTCACTAGTTTGCCAGCTGAAGAGAAGCATTAGCCCGGAAACATCCCTGCAGGGATACATCAGTCCATTGGAGTTACTTCTTGCTGATGATTTCTGGGTAATTTAT
The DNA here is from genome assembly GCA_032191485.1 of Leptoclinus maculatus. Taxonomy (NCBI): domain Eukaryota; kingdom Metazoa; phylum Chordata; class Actinopteri; order Perciformes; family Stichaeidae; genus Leptoclinus; species Leptoclinus maculatus. Next base: position 10,547,221 of record JAVDOI010000004.1, on the reverse strand, counting down.
TTGAACTTGTTGACTACTTGTACCCCTTCTATTGTAAATCGCACTGTTTTTGCAAAATGGACATCACTAAATGAGTAGTTTAGTGATGCCCTATGCACTCGCTGCTAAAGCAATAACTACACTATCCTCATAACCAGAAGAACAGATGGACAAATATGACCCTGGTAATGAATAAAATTGACTTTTCCTCTTAAGGGACTATTTCACTTTTATTACAAGGTTGACACAAAAAGCATCAGACGGAGTCCATGACCGACCAAGATCTCGTGACTTGCTAAATATGTTGAACCTGAGGAGATCTGATTTCAGTCCAGCTGTAGACTGGGGTATTCACCGTTATCGTGCAGTTACATATATGGATTTGGACAGTGTGGGCCTGTCTGGTCGGTCGGTATGGGATAGGGAGGAATGAGCAGCTATTATTATCCTGCTTTATGTCTCTGGCAGTGCAGCGGTGTCAGTCAGAGGCCGGCGGTGGAAGCCAGGGGCCAGTTAGGACTGCTGGCTCTCCGAGGTGCTTCATCTCGGGGCCGAGGCAGCGAGACCTCTAACTGAACCGCAGCCGTTTGGATGGAAGCGCTGAGGCAGCAAAGTCAGCCCATTTCACTGGGTGGAGTAGTTCCTATACAGTACTATAGTTCTTAAAACAAGAAGAGGTGGCGGTCGGGCCTACGGGCCAGTGTAAGACTTTATTAGCACGCGAAACATCGTCCCAAAGCTCAGATTCACACGTCATTGTCCATTATGTTGTTTTATTTCGCTCTTGCTTCTCAGCCGCAGTAGTTAGCGCCAGCATCTGTGATCAATTTGTGCGATTTATGTGTCAGGAATTAGTCTGTGTTTTAAAAGGAGCGTGTGTGTGTGTGTGTGTGTGTGTGTATTTCGCCGTGTCGTATTGGGTGTTGGCGAACAGACTGAGCTCCAGGATTCCTCAGATTCCTCTTAGTAGAAGCCAGTGATAAGGGGAAATGTGAGGTAAGGAGAGGCCTTAGTGTTCTGACAGTTAGCAGCGTTGATGGATTGAGGTGAATGTTTGAACACCAGACAGACATGAAGGAGCAAATGGCTTTTATGAGCAGTAAGATTTATCCATTGAACAAGCTTTGCGGAGCTCCGCCGGCTGAATTTATGGCACTTGACACACGAAACGGCCGTCAGTGCAGTGTTTGGATGTTTGGCAGAGGTCCACGGTACTTTCACACAAAGGGAGCGTGAGATATTAGCATTATTGTAAAAGGTTTCCGTATATTAGGGAGGAATTGGGTGTCCTTTTCCAAGACGGTTCCCAGTCAAGCCATTCCATTTCCGCTCACCTGGAATTCTGCCGTCTGGAAAGACCGCTCACAGCCAGACGCTCTGCTGCTGCACGGAAAGCGATAAAAGACAAGGTTGTAGAAAATGGTCGCAGATTTTTACGCGTAGTAGTTTCAATTTTCCCAGTGTCCATTACAGCGTTTTCAACCAGTTCCCATAAATATTTGAATATGATTTTTAATGAATCACAACTCAAAAGCTTTTCAAAGTAAAGTCCACTGAAATATATAGTTGAATAGATCTACCAAGTCCAGACTAACAGGTTTTCATGCTAGGAATCTTAATCAAGTTGTTTGTCCTTTGTCCCTTCAATATTGAAAATATGTTGATAGTATTGAGTCATATTGAGTCTCAATGTATTTATATTTTTCAATCCAATTATTACTTTGACAGCTTGATTTTAACACTAGCGACAGAGAGGAACGTTCATCTGGATCTGTTGTGACCGGAAGGTTTGGACAGAATTTGAGACACCCTCTCTTCCTCACAAGAATGACTGAAGTAGAGCCTGCTACTCCGTCTGTACATCAGTGAACATGCACGTTAGTTTCAAGCATCGTATGTGTGTGCATCAATCAGCAGAGGCTCATTGGTCGCGATGGTAACGACAGCTTCCCTCTACCGTTTGTGTCCGTCATGTCTGTACTCACATTTCCATAGGCCTGCGAATCTGATGAGCGCCACTTCCTCTTCCATCTCTCTCTATTCAGTGCACTTTAATGACGCTTTATTAACACGACATTTTGTGGAAGTGTGTGAGAAAGTGATCACCTGTCAGCTTCAGTGACACTAAGCTGTTGCTCCCTTGTCTGATTGAGAGTTAAGCTGTAATTAGCAGGGATTATGAAACGGTGACATGATCAAAAGCAGATTTGTGTTGAGGGAGAGCACGCTCATGTTAGGTTTGGGTGCGGTTTTTCCTGCAGTATAGAAGCTATGATTTAAAGCACTGCTCTGCTGTCAGCCATGTGTATATCATACTAAGTGGCTGGTTTTTCTCCGAATCGGCCACATGTATAGGGTTGCTAAGTGGAAGGAGCGGCTGGTGACAGGAGTATTTTTCGCCATTGTTAATTCCCGCTTCAACGTTTATATCCTTAACTTGGAGACACGGGACTCTCCTCGTCGCTGTAGGTTGTTATGTTTAAATGTGACCATTTTTCATTATTTCAGCTTGGTCTCTGAGAAATCATGTTTTTTTTTCTGAGTTACTCAAAGTACTTAAATATCCACGATCCTCAGACACGATCGCTATGCAGAGGAAGCCAATCAGAGGTTTGTATCGGAGCTGTAAACAAAACACAGAGCCATAGTCACCGAAAGTCACCCAGAATCCCCAAATAAGCTGAACGTTATGTTAAGTTTGTGTACAAAATAAATATATATATATATATATATATATATATATATTCTAACACAGTCGAACATAAATCAGTGAGAACGTTATACTAAACGCAGGTTTCGGGTACTTTAAAAGACTAGAACAAACACCCAGAAATGGGAATAAAACATGCAGCCTAACAAAAGGACAAAATGAAAAAGATGGAGCAGGATTATAAAAAAACATAGCGTTACAAAGTGTGCAGCGGAGCAAACCAAAAAATGACAAAGTGGTAAGTAGTGTTGCGTTTTTAATAGAATATGTTTCAAATGTCCCATTTTTTGAAATGCAAGTAAGTAACCTTGCACCAACGGCTCTCAAGGGTCTTAAATGTTCAGCTCTTTGGAAGCCTCCGGCAACAGATTAAGTCCGTGCGGTGGGAAAGGGCTAATTGTGCAGAATACGAGCAGGACTTTTACTTGTGGAACCCTGGGTGCCCAAAATATATATCCTGCTACATTGCATTATTATTGTAAAATGGTTGGTTTCCTTTGCAGGAGGTCATCACAGACTCAGCGTTACCTCCCAGTAACCCGATCCTCTGCAGCAGTAAAACACAGACTTTAACTGGGGTGTAACAGAGACACACCAACACAATGACACAAAGAGGCCAGCAGTGTTTTAAACATGTTTTTAACCATGTCCATGTCTTTGTGTGAGTGGTCCCTGAGATCAGAGAACTGTCTGTCAAGGGGACACTAAAAAGGCTGTGTGGGTGGGAGGGTGAGGGAGGAGGGGGGGGGAGAGTGTGGGAGAGGAGACGGAGGGTTTCCGACGGATACCACTCCCTCGCCACGCGTGAACTGATGTGAATTTAGGTGACGGGAGGCTTTAACCCCTGGGAAAGGATCTGTAAGGGGGAAAAGGGACAGAGAGGGCTGAAAAATGGGATTGACCCTTAACCCTCAGAGTCTGTAATGTGATCCTGGTATCTCTCTTGTGGAGGGAGAGGGGTGTGGAGGAGGTCACCAGGGGAAAGGGAAGGTAGCAGCTACGCCGTGCTGCTGATTAGAACTTCCTGTGGTCAGCCACAGAGCTGCAGCTTGGAAACACACAAATGTGCGCACACACACACACACACACACACACACACACACACACACATAGGCATAGAGGTGCATTTCAGACAAACGGTACCTTGAAATGAGTGTAAAAAAACATTTAACACTGCAGTCAGAATCACAACATATTTCATGTTAGACGGTGCTGGACTGCAAAAGAAAACCTTCAACACGCCAAATATTGTGTAATCTGGGAAAATTCGAAAAGCCAAGCCAATAAGGCCACCACAAACTATCTGACCTTAAAACTAGTACAAGACTGTCGACGTTTAGGATTTAATAATACATGAATTACTTTGGCTGCTTTACACCTGACGACGGAGGAGCTTCACCAGCGGTTTGGGAAGTGAACGTGGCAGCACATGGCAGGAAACACTGAAAACACTCTGACCTGAAATAAGACTCTTGACATTTTATTGTTTTAACCCATTTAGATTTCAAGAAAATATGAAAATTGTAGGGATCTTATCTACAGAGAACACTGATTCTAAAGAGAGAGAGAGAGCCGAGCGTCACTCGTATCAACAGCATGCAAAACGACACAGCGATGTTGCGTCATCACTAACCTATAAGGATTTGAATAGTCCAGGGGAGGAGGACCTCATTTATTTTTTGTCTCCTCTTTCCGTCTTCCCCTCTGCAAATCTGACGTTGAGGAGAGAGGGAGCTTTACTTACCTGTTGCAGTCAAAAACTGTCTTAAAATTAAGACTAAAAGCTTTGAAAAAGAAGCTGAATATCTCCACGAGTGTCACGTTGTTTTTTATCGATTCAACAAAACTCAAAATCACCTGGAATTAAAGGGAGTTTATGAACTTATTTTAACAAAAAAAAAGATGTTCAATAGACAAAACTGCTTGACAAAGTACAACCACACTGCAGGCCAGCAGCGTTTGTTCATTTTTGTAAAATCCTGTACGAAAGTGTCTGTCTCCCTGCATGCTAATTCACCTCATTTAACTCTCCAGGAAGCACATAACTCTATCAACTGTTACTAGTCTGAGGGGAGAGGTTGGCCTCTCAGGGGCAGAAACTTGGCTCCACCGTGATTTATTGTTTAATTGAGCTATAATTAATGCAAATAAAAAGCCTGGCTGCAACTCAACCCTGGGTTGTGTCACACCCTAAGGGTTGAGAATGCAAAACTACCTGAGAGTGTTCGACTCCGTCTGACCTGTGCTGAAACTAACTGAAGGAAGAGTGCTGGGCTTCTTAACCCGAGCAGTTTGTGCAGGAGCTTTAGTCTGCTTGTAGGAGAAAGAGAGTGTGTGTGTGTGTGTGTGTGTGTGTGTGTGTGTGTGTGTGTGTGTGTGTGTGTGTGTGTGTGTGTGTGTGTGTGTGTGTGTGTGTGTGTGTGTGTGTGTGTGTGTGTGTGTGTGTGTGTGTGTGTGTGTGTGTGTGTGTGTGTGTGTGTGTGTGTGTGTGTGTCTGGCAGTTTGGTATTTCCTGAAGGAGTTTCCTCCTACCGTCGGAGCGGAACCACCCTGGGGCCCTCAGCAGTCCAACACACAGACTGACCCGGTACTGCTGCCAGAGAGAAACAGGAGAGACACGGCAGCAGTGTGGAGCCACATTAGATATGAAGGTGTACGAATATAAAGGAGCATTGATAAAGACGGTGACACACAGTGGTGTAGGTTGTTATTGAGGCAGGGAACGCCTGCCTCTCGCCAAGCGAAGGCGGCGTCTCCGGTTCTGCTTCAGGCTGTAGGCGGCTATCCGGCGATCTGAGAGTTGTTTCTGGTGACGCCTGCATTTGCATACTATGCAGTTATTTGTACCGCGGCGTGATGGATAGGTGCATCTCCGGCACCTTTTTCAGTAATAAGTTGACGCAGAGATAGCGAGGGAGCACCGAGGATTGTGGGCCAGGATTCCTGCGCTATCAGCCAGCCCCGACTCGGCCGGCGCTGGGCCTGACGAGAGAAACCTGCCAGAGGAGGTGGAAAGAGAAGAGAGGGAGAGAGCCTTGTTGACAGGGTGAGGGAGAAAAGGGGGTGAGCGACGTCAGCCTGTGTCTTTGCCCCCTAGTCCCAGCTGGGCTTGATTACCCAGAGTTCTCCACTGAGCGACTTCGGGGAACATGGCCGTTGGACTGTCAGACGGGAGAGAAAGGGAGGGTCTGGGCAGGGACTCAGACCTCAACCCCTTAGCTGAACCGGGACCAGTGCTCGCCTACATTCTTATAAATGATGCTGGTTTCTGTTTTGAATGTTGGGCTGTAACGTGAGGATTATGAAAGTAAATCATTCTTCCAAATGTAGTTTAATTCCGAAAGGTTACATCTGGTTCTGTAGGCAGCATTTTTGAACATCAGTGTTTGGACTACATTTCCCATAAAGCCTGCCGCTTCCTTCCCCAATAAGAATGTTATAACATGCTCCCTTTGTTCCCGGCAACATGGATAATATCTTCTCTCAGCAAATACAAAATAACATTTTGCAATGTCAACACCCAGCGAATTACGCTGCAGAATCTTTTTAAATTCAGAGAAAGTGAAGACTTGGAAAAAATCAAGGTGGTTCCAACATTCATGCAAGTGCAATACTGCCAGGGAGAGTCCTCATCATTGACGTGCAACAAGCCATATAGAATAGAAGCAGCGAGGAGAAACCGCTGTCTCACAGTATATCATCATTTCACCCTAACCCTGCACTTTTAAGAAGAGCTGCTAACATCACATTGTTGTGCAGTGAAACAATCTCTTATTGCAAAACAATACCACTAAATCCAGCATGCTGCCATTTGCAAAGTTCAGAAGAAATACAGCTCTGCATGGAATTCATGAAATCATTATTGATTTTCATGACGTGCTTTTTTTTACTGAAGCATCAGTTCTGTCAGGATATCATTAGGAATATGAAACGATGATACAAACGACTAATACAATCCGTGTTCTATTGAGGACAATCTCCCTAGAACAGTGTTAAATGAAGGCAGTGTGGGCAGAAGGCGTGTCTTAAGCCATAACCCTTACTTCAGAACAGCTGTACGCTGAGTGAGGTTTGGATTGCTAGTGAATAAAAGGCTCCACGTAAATACAGCAGATGTAGAATAATGCAACTGTTGCTCATGATAACATGTCAATGTAGCAGGGTTGAATTTATTATCATTTGAAATTACTTTTCGATGATTTTTTTTTTTTTAGGATGCAGGATACCGTGATATTTGTCAGTTTGAGAAAATAAAAACGATATCTACTTGAGATGATGTCATCCCTCTGGTGTCTTCATTGTGATCAGCGACAGGAGGAGAAAACGTACGCGGAGCTAAGAGCCGAGAGTTTGAGAATGACAGGAAAGGCAGGAAGGAAAGGAGGAAAGTGAGCGAGGGATGGAGGTTGTAGCACCGGCTTTTTTTAATGTGTCTCTGCGAGAGTGTGTGTGTGTGTGTGTGTGTGTGTGTGTGTGTGTGTGTGTGTGTGTGTGTGTGTGTGTGTGTGTGTGTGTGTGTGTGTGTGTGTGTGTGTGTGTGTGTGTGTGTGTGTGTGTGTGTGTCCCATAGAGCGGTGTGTTTATAAATCACAGAGTCAGGCAGTGTGTGTCTTGCAGGGCCGGTGTTTCCTGCAGTGTAATCTGAGTCTCTGGTGGAATGTGTGAACCACATCCGACTCCACTCCACTCGAGCCCCCGACTCACTCAATATCCCACTGTAAACAAGCCGGCTCTGCCAGGGTTTCTGGAACCGGACAGGTAGATTCACTACACCTCCCCAAAAATAACAGAATACAGGAAATGCTTCAAAATAAAAGCACATCGGGCTGAGTGGTCAGCAAAAGTCAGTGCTGGAAGGTGATATCGAACTGTGACTTTACTTCACTGCTTTTTTCGGCAATGGACCTCCAGATCTATGACTTTTTCATTCTGTGTGCGTGTGTGTGTGTGTGTGTGTGTGTGTGTGTGTGTGTGTGTGTGTGTGTGTGTGTGTGTGTGTGTGTGTGTGTGTGTGTGTGTGTGTGTGTGTGTGTGTGTGTGTGTGTGTGTGTGTGTGTGTGTGTGTGTGTGAGAGAGAGAGAGGTTTAGACTAAGAGGTTAATTGTAGTGTGACCTCTCTAATGTCTTTCCCTGGCTTCTTATCTTGATTGGGTAATTAATTCTGGGGCTGCTCCCTTCAGTCGCCCCAGTATTCACACACTAATATGACACACACACACACACACACACACACACACACACACACACACACCCTCCTGAACTCAGGAGCCCCCACATTCCTGTAACCCTAAGGCTGCTCCGTCGCATTACTTTTCCTTTTCCTCTCTCCCCTCTCTCCTCCCTCTCTCTCTCCCACTCTCTGGCTCTTGCTCAATTTATTTCTGTTTCTCACTCAATCATTCTCAGAGCTCGCTCGTTCGTCGTACTGTGCCCCCCCCCCCCCCCCAGCACCACCTCCCTCCACCACTGCTGCAGCTGTGGTGGAGGAAACATTTATATATTTTTACTTAAGCAAAACTAGCGGCAGCACAATGTAAAAACGCTCCGTTCCAAGTAAAACGTCCTGCATTCAAAATGTGAAAAGAAGAAAATCTTGAGTTGCACCGACTTCACTAAAGTGGATTGAATTGGGCAATAAACACAAGCAGACAATTAGACAGGTCGTAAACAAGTGTAGTTAGATTATCTAACCCACTGTATTTGATGGTGAAACAGAAAGGGAGTGCTCCCACAATGTCACTAATAACACCTCGTGGCACAATACAACTGTGAATGTGGCACAGTGGCAATTATAGTGGTTCAAATGTTTAATCGGTCTGTAATTTAAACCTAACCGCAACGTACCATTAAACTAACTTTGTTCTCTCATCCAAAGTTTGGCTAATCTGTCTACAATTTGCCTGATCATGTGTCGGCTTGTCTTCCTTGTCCGTCTGACCTATTTCATATTATGTTTTGTTGTTCGTTTAATAAAGTACAGTTTGTATATATTGTATAATATATTTGTAGATCTTCACACATTTTGTGTGAAAACAAATCTTTATCCGCAAAGTAACTGGTAATTACAGTTGCCGTGGAGTCTAAAGTACAATATTTCCCTGTGAAATTAAATGGAAATACTTAAGTAAAGCACAAGTGTGTTCAGTGACATTCCGCTTCCCCTACGCGACAGACAGCTCACTGTTTTTCTCCCGGCTTTATCACTCTATCGCCAGCCAACAGACATAGAAAGAGGGAGTCGGTGTGAGGGAGAGAGAGAGGGGGAGAGAGAGAGAGAGAGAGCGGCACACTCGCACTCTCTCAGGCCCCGGCTCTCCCTGTTTGGGCACGAGGAGAACGGCAGATTATTGGGGCTGATAAAATGAGGAATGCTGCTCGGAGAGGAAACGCCGTTCTGGAGGAGATGTAGCCTATAGAGGACTGTTCCCTCCGCCTCCCCATATGTCATCCAAACCCCCCCCCCCCCCCCCTCTCCAACACCAACAGGCAGAGGGAAGAAGGGAAGAAGGGAAGGGCGCAGGGATTGAAATCCATTGACCCAGGACCGATGGGCATGCCCATTCAAGCCTCCTTCTTTCTCCTGCTTGCCCTCTTTGTACCTGCTGCTTCTACCTGATTTCTATTCACTGATGAGATGCTGAATTCACGACTGTTAAGCAATGTCACTGCAGAAGAAGAGACACTTTCCAGGGAAGAAAATGTCCCCAGGATCATTCTGTAGATTAGAGGAAAGTGAGAAATGTGCTTTCTCTTAATGGGGTTCAACTATTCATAACATTTAATCTGTTAGTGAGTTTAAAAACATTTTTTTAAATTTCACCCTGTTTCCAATATGAAGCAGCTTGTGTTTGATTATTTTCTAGGATTCTTAAAGGCCGAACTTTACGAAGGATGCTTTTGCAGTAAACGATGTAGCCGTTTTGAGATGATAACTTGTTTGTTTGGATTATGTAAATTAGATTATCACCCATATGTGAGGTTTCTAAACAGTTATAATGCTTTAGCCTTTGAAGACATTTTCTGTAAAGCCAAATTTAGATTGTTTAATGTTAATGGAAAACAAAACGCAAGAAAAGTTAGGAGACAAACTGTGTTTTTTTCTTCCATTCTTGAAAAAAATCCAAAATGGAGACAGTTATCAGAACCCAAACCTACTCTAGTTTTAATTCATGAAAAATATGAAATATATTGAATGGCTTTGATCAAGTCTTTCACATCACTGCTTGATCCACACTGTGTTTGGAGCATGAGAATATACAGAACCAAGCGCTCCTCTGAACGCTGAGCGATGCAGAGGATGAGTGATGGCTGCGACAGTCGGAGAGGAGGGAGGAGGCTGCTCGTTACCTTAGCATGTTCAGAGAACAGCTGAGGTTAAAAGAGCGAGAGACTAATAAATAGTGTGTTGGGAGCTGAAGAGTTGCAGACAGCAGATTTTGTGTGGAACCACCTCGCTTAACCCCGACACCGCCGAGAGCTTCAGCCAAGGCCTGAATCAGACCACATATATCACGTCGTCTGTGTGTGTGTGTGTGTGTCTGTGTGTGTGTGTGTGTGTGTGTGTGTGTGTGTGTGTGTGTGTGTGTGTGTGTGTGTGTGTGTGTGTGTCTGTGTGTGTCTGTGTGTGTCTGTGTGTGTCTGTGTGTGTCTGTGCTACGCTGCTTGTTTGTCCTTCAACCATAACTCCCCTCTATATATCTCTCTCCCGCACATCTGCATCACAATATTTGTCCACATTTTTTCTCCTGGATTTTGAGGAAAATTCGAATCGTCGTTACTTTGACTTATCTTGCAATCGCGATATGATTTGCGATATTAGAGGGAACGCTAATTTTTACGGATCTGTACCAAACAAAGATTTCTTAAGTCGGTAGAATATGAATACAAGACAGTTCTGCTGCATCACAATATTTAATTTAAAATGGTATTTCAACACACATTTTACCTTTAGCAAATGTTACGCCAAACAATCAAACAGGTCCAGTGTACTCCAGTGATCTAAACCAGTGATTCTCAGTTAGGCCAGCGGACTGAGAATGGTCTCAGTAAGCTCCGTGTGACAAAGACAGGAGGTTCACCAAAGTATTACTCCTCATAAAATATATTCGCTGTGTCTTTGAAAAGCACCATCTGAAGTGAAGTTGTGCAAGAAGACGAGTACAGAATAGCATTATGTCCATTACTCCCACATGCAGACCTCAGTCAGTCGAGACGCTCATAGTTTTCTCAAGGATAACAATGGATAACACACACACACACACACACACACTTATGCAATACATTGAGTAACCATAGAGGGCAATTTGGTGTCAGTCTGCAGAACAATAATTAAGAATCATTTCCACATGAATTGCCCGTCTTGGAAGGCCCTATGCACCCTCTTCTTCAGCTTTATTTAGCAATGTTAGCATTGATTCTGGTGAGAAAGATGTTGTTTTAATTCACTGGAGTGGACGACAAACTAAACACTGAGGCTGGGTGTCAAAGCCCAGACAGACCATCCAGTGCTTTGTCGAGATTACCCAACAATTAAGATAAGACTGGACGACCTTTTCCTCTCCCACCCTCTCTCTCTCTCTCTCTCTCTCTCTCTCTCTCTCTCTCTCTCTCTCTCTCTCTCTCTCTCTCTCTCTCTCTGTAGTACGATTGTAAACAATGTCGTTTCAAGATTTTTCTATTTTCTAAAGAAGGAAAATTATGTTCACCTTTGATGTCTCCTGAAATATGAAACACTGATAGAAAAACACTCATCACTCACACGCACACACACGCACACACACACACACACACGCGCGCGCGCACACGCGCAGAGTGCTGCTTCACCTAAACTATATAATACAAACGCACAAACAGACTAAACACACTTTTCACTGTTAAGTGACTTAACTGCACAGTTTCATTTTGACCTCAGTGGAAGTGAACAGTCACCTGAGCCCCCCCCCCCCCCCCCCCACACCACACACACAACTTTTCTTCCCTCCCTCCTCTCTCACCCTCCCTCCCTCCTTGTCTCACTCTCTCAGTCTGCAACTTTCTGCTGACTCCAGGAATTATGATCTGTTTCCCGTCCGCAGGAATAATAGAATACAGGAGGGGGGAGGGGGGGGGGGGGGGGGGGTCGGCAACAGCTTAGTGGAACAGTAGTGAGGAGTCCAGCTCCACTGTGGTTACAGTGTGTGTGTGTCCCCGCAAATGCGTTTATATCCAGATGTGCAAACGTGTGATATTTTCCTCTTCCTTTCCATAAACTTCACACATTAGAAGACTCTCCTTGGACACACACGCAGACACTCAAATTTGAGCCTTGATTAACGGCCACAAACGGACGGCCTCCTCCCGTTATCTTGACAGTAAACGTATGCAACCACGCGACGGGCTGCGGATCTCTCTCACTGCCAGAGCCTTCTGGGCACTTAACACTATCGGCAGTTAGATCCAGCCGCTCGAGTGTGTTTGGAGTGTGCGTGGAGTGTGTCCTCAGCCGCGTAAATATTTATCACACGGCTCCCCCAGGAATTTTAATGAGCACTGATGGAGACCAATCAACACAGCAGAGCCCGGAGGAGGCGAGGAGACGGAGTGTAGTGGCAGTTTGCGATGTGATGTTGTTCTGGCTTCATAAATATCACAAGTTTACCGTTTTCCTGTGGAGATTCACACTTTCCTGCTTTTATGCTAATTGTTGTGTGTTTGTGGTGTGCAGCATTGGTCTAACTGTAAGTCGAGACTCTTTAAAGGCGGCCATATATGTCTCTCTCTCTCTTTGTGTGTGCGCGTGTGTGTTGTGTGTATTGTGTGTAGTGTAGTGTACATACTCATCAGGGTGACAGGGCCACCCTTTAGAGGTCACTCAACACATTGTGTGCAGGCCAAGCTGCATGGGGAGTCAGGGAAGGAAACCTGAGCTATAACTCACACAGCTCTCTCGCTCTCTCTCACACACACACACACACACACACACTGGACCTGACCTTTGACCTCTTGCTGGGAGTGGCTAATAACTTTCTTGGATTCCTAAAGACGCAGCATCTCACAATTCATCTAAATGTATTTCAGTGGTGCTTTATTAACTCGATGAAACGTGAAATGTGTGATTTGTGTTGCTAAAGTATGTTAACACACACAGACACAGACACAAACAGTTAACCTTTCCGACCCCAATCATCACAAATCTAAATCAAACCCAAAGGACTCCGTTTAAAATTCCAGTGAGATGCCAGGATTTCTTAAAACGCCAAATAAATCAGGCTGAATGTAGAATGATTCCATTTGATGGAACGGTGCAGCTGTAAAAAACAAGAAACATGGGTTTACATATTTCACTCACTGTAAACATCATATAGTGTCTATGAAGAGCTAGTTGTTGTCCTGCCTCAAAGCAACTGAAGGGGAAATAGAAGAGGAAAACTGGATCTTAAGGTGTTAAAATGTAAAAACATACATATATTTTAACATCGATAAGCTTTAATACCATAATGTACATAAATATTGCCGGTGAAATCCAAAAATATAAATACAGTGCCCTGTATTTATAATAATTCCGAATTTTGGAGAAAAAGAGACAACCAATGATATGCACACAACCACACGAGTCTCTTATTTCCTCCTCCAGCTGAAGCTCGGGGCCTTTTGTGCTTTAAAGTAAGTGGAGGCGATGCTGGTGGAGGTGCGTTAGAAATTGACCAGTGACAGATTTGTGGCTCTGAGTCTGAACAAATGAAGCTCACGCTGTGTGTCCCGACCTGCACACACTTATACCAGCTCACACACCTGGTCGCAGGGAGAACGCAGCCGCCTCCGTGTCCCTACAGACGGGCAGCACTTAGAGTTCTGGAGGGCGAACAGAATTTTCTTGTTCATCCCTCCTTCATGTCTCCCATCGCTGTCGTAACAGCGTCGTCGTCATTCCGTGTATAAAAAACCCAGGATAAGGGTTGAGTTCTTTCGTCAAAAAGCCCAGCAAGGGCGAGGTCAGAACCTCTGGGTCTGGTCGGAACATCTGGGTCTGCTGGGGACATGGAGACCGTGGGCTCCAGACCCCAGACCCTCACAGCATTCTCTGCCGCTGTATCTGATTTTCTTTGAAGTCTCTGTATTCGCAGCCTCATGTCCACTACTGTACAAATACCAGAGACGCTGGACTTCCAAAACCACATCATAGTCTCCCAGCATGCACCCCTCAGAGAGAGAGAGGGGGGGGGGAGATGTTTTCTCAAGAACGTTTGATGTGTCTCCCGTAAGTAGTTGTGATTCCAGTAGGAAGAAAGTAATATTATGGACATTTAGCATTTATTTCTACTTTTCCCGACATACGTGTGTGTGTGTGTGTGTGTGTGTGTGTGTGTGTGTGTGTGTGTGTGTGTGTGTGTGTGTGTGTGTGTGTGTGTGTGTGTGTGTGTGTGTGTGTGTGTGTGTGTGTGTGTGTGTGTGTGTGTGTGTGTGTGTGTGTGTGTGTGTGTGTGTGTTCACACGCTGCTACATGTTTGTGTGCGTGCCCTTATGTGTTCGGAGGTCAGCCCCGGTGTGCTGTGTGATTTATTGAAAGGCCTTGCAGTGATACCAGAATTCCTTTGCGTTAAATGCCTTCCCTGAGTGCCTTTTACTGCCTGTGTGCTTTATGAACCATGATCACACTCTATTCGTCTCTCACTTTTACATTTCTAAAGATTATTTTTTATGGCGTCTCGTCTTTATTAGAGTGGAGCGTGTCGGGGGGGAAAAAAGGCAAGAAGGGAGAGATGGGGAATGATAGGCCATGTGGTTGGCGAGCATATACTGAAGTTTTGCATTAAGAGCTGGGGGGGGGGGAAAAACACTTTTCCTGTCTGAGTATGAGATTGTATCAGTGGCGGCTGGTCCATAGAGGGCGCTAGGGCGCCGCCCCCCCTAGAGCTACAAAAAATAAAAATAAAAATAAAAATAAAAATATAAATAAAAATAAAATTTAAAATAAAAATAAACTATACAAATTGTCAATATTTGTGTTTTTGAAACATGGAATCACCCAGTAATATGTGTAAAATATGATATCTGCGGTAAATATATGCTTTTCCTGCTTGTCCTCTCTGCCTGTCTGCTCTTCCTCTCTGTGTGTGCACGTCTCAGCTGGCTGGGGCGCTGGAAAAACTGCCCCAAAGAGGCGGGTCTATAAAGCAGTTTAGCCAATGCTGAGTAAAGATATAAATGAGTGACATACAATTCAGCCAATCAGCGTCCTCAAATAGATTCAGCTTGGGGCAGTTTTTTTCCTGCCCCAAGCTGCGCGTTCTCGTCAGGAGAAGTCTCTACAGGAGAGCGCCAGTGTGAGCACTACTCCTCCAAGACCCGTTTGAGAGGAGAACTGAGAGGAGAAACTACTGAAAGAGCTGATCCCAGATCAGCCTGACCTCACAATCAGACAGCAGACTAGCAGGAAAGAGAAGCAGTACATGAAGCTTCTCTACTAGCTGTACACCAGACAGGTTTGACTAGCTGGATGACGTCATGATAATAACTTATTTATCTTTTTAAAACAACGGGGACAGAATATGACATATATATTATTATATTATACAGAATATTATATGATATATATATTATTATATTATACAGAATATTATATGATATATATATATATATTATTATATTATACAGAATATTATTATATGTTATATATATTATATTATACTGAACTCCCTGTGAGGGTGACTAAAATAAGATGTCCTGACGTGTTTGTGAAAGTGTTATTTACTGCTTTTTTTCGTGTTGGAATAAATGTTAAATATTTAACTGCAAAGTAGTAATGCGCGTTTGATACCTTAATTTGTTTGCATTAAATCATTCTGGGATGTTTGCTGAAATTGATTGGATGTGGCACAGCCCTACCAAGAACATTTTCCACCAGCCGCCACTGGATTGTATCATCAAGGTTATGGCAGAAACAGTCCTGTATAGTACCAAGGTCAACCCTCCACCCCTCGCCCTGCTTCTGATCAAACTAAATATCAGCAAGTATGTCAGACTAAATGGAAACATAACCCATGTCAGCATTTTTCTTCTCTGGTGTCGCATAATGCCAGGATGACATTGTTTGTCAATGCAAATTCCAAAGCAATCCGGTTAACTTACAGTCAGAGACATTTCCCAGTATAAGGTTATGCTACTTCTGTCTTTTCTTCTGAATGGCCAGAACAAGATCCTGTTCAGATTAACTTAAACTAATTATTTATCATAAAATATGGACTTAAAATGCCATGAGCATGTTTCAACTCCCCAATATCACCAACCGCCACGAGAACATCCATTGAGGGAACAGATGTTAGCGGAGCAGAGGCCCGACTACAGCTCTCATTTGTCCCCCGTGAGCCACTGGAGCGTTACTACCACTTGGAGAGCCATAAAAGTCTCCTGGTTGATTTGTCAGTTCTACCAATTAGCAAGTGATTCAAAATGAAACTGATTTATTGACAGATAAATTCAGGCAATTCTGTACATGACAACAGTAAAAGATAATGTGACTACCTGAGAGCATTGCTGTAAAACAGCCAATCAGAACTTTAGGTTATGTTGCCATTTTTTGAGCTTCGTCTTGAATTAATTCAGCGACTTGAATCACTTTGTTGGATCTTTTGTAGCAACAACCACTGAAGCTAATGGATGCTGTCGTATTGAGTTTCATCCATCGTTTTTCAAAAACAAATACCCGTGTGTCCCACTACTGTGCCTGCTCTGAACCCATCAGACACATCATAACAAATAAAACTCTGCTCTCAGTTTTTCCAACTTTGGCTCTCGTATGAAATCATTTGCATACGCGTTCTCCCCTCATCTTAATCCCGACTCATGATGCACATCAGTGCTCGGAGAGCCCGTGATGCTCACTCACCGGCCTGCAACATGGTCTCAGATGGTGAGTGGGCGTATATAGCTCATATATTGAAATATAATCTCTAAAATGTGTCTTAATGCTCGCAGGGTGAGGGACACATCTTGTCACGGCTAATCTTCGGCTTTCTCGTTGTTGTTATTACCGCTGCTGCATAGTTTCAGACTTGGGGCAGAGCGCTGCTTTAAACAGGATATACCAAAACGTTGGGTTTGGTTCAAAATCGGATCCATATGACGATTATATTGTGCCCCCGCATCTGTTAGTAGTTTGTGTTGAATTATTTGCTACATGCTGTGTTTGGGGTGAGTTCACTTGGCCGCAGAACGCTCTTGTTAGCAGTTTGGAAGCAGCTTTTATTCCAGTGAGCCGCGCTCTCCAGACGGATCTTGTGAGGGTGAGATTGTCTGTCACCTGCAGAAATCCTGCTTGAGAAAGACCAGGCGCCGGATTAGCTTCCTGGATGCTGAACCGTGTGGTTGTGTGCTAAGACGGCAGACTTAGCAGACAAGAGTCTGATTTCAACAGATGTTCTCCTACCGAGCTCAGATGGAGATTTCAGAGACCAGGCATGACTATGACGACGACAAAGATGATGATAATACAAGGTACAACCCTTCCTGTTAGCGCTGCGTATCATTTTAAATGTTTCAATATTGGGGATACCTTAGTTTAAAGAGAATATATACTTGTTTTTTTAACAAAGTGTGCCAGACTCCTCAGTGTTTAATGTCCTAATCACAAGCAGCATTACAACTCTACATGAATAACAAATCTGAAAGGTTCGACGCTCAGGCCTATTTCATGTCTCCAGGTCTCTAGATGACTTGTAGCTGGTAAGCAAAGAAAGCAACACTCGTTGTATTGGTCGCCTACGCAAATTCACTAGTTAAAGTTCGGCAAAAGCAAACTTTTACCTGTGAGTCTGCTGGAACCAGTTGGAGCTCAACTAAAAGCAGGAAACAGATTTTTGAATTTGTCAGTTGCTCTGGCTCCAGTTGAAGTGAATGAAAGATGGATGGCACCTTGACTGAGGCTACACTCATAGCAGGTAGCTAAAGGTCACTGCATACAATAAAGGTAGTGTTCTCCTGCCGGGGGTCACTCGTCACATCGTCTTTTGGCATCAACCATAGACGGCATATGAGAGGTGGAGGTAGTCACAGCGACGTTACCCATTGAATTGCGGTCTGCCGTTTTAAATCTAGAGTACGGCATTTTGGCTGGCGCCATCTTGGTTTTGTCAATCACAAAGTCAAAGCCACGACATATAGTATATCATGCTTTATTGTCTATTTTACTCTAAATGAGAGCATAATTTACTAAAAGGTAATTGAAGTAGGGACATTGTCTCATAGACTTCTATACAATCAGACTTATTTTTGCAACAAGCTGAATCGCTTGATTGCAATTAGAAAGAATGCAAGTTTAAGGCACTTCCTCATGGCATCGCTCTTCAGACCCGGAGGTTGCCGCCTGGCGTTTACGTCACAGCTCTGAGTTTATTTCAGTTAATTTGATTTACATATGCACGCAGAGAGAAACTACTCTGCAGCAGCTTTCTTGCATTTGTTTTCCTTTCCTTTTTCTGGCGTTGGCCTCTGACAGGCTCATACCAGATAAGACCCGCCACACCAATCAACAAGGGACATAGAAGCACAAAAAAATACATTTATTTTCTACAAAAAAAAATGAATTTGTGCGTAACACTTGACTTCAGACCGGCTTCAGTGTTCGTGAGGAGACCAGTCCATGTTTCTTTTATGCCAGCTTGAAAATGTTCACCATTCCAAACCCTAATCAACATAATTATGAAGCAAGTGGATTATTTAATATAATTGTGGAGTAAGTCACCCTATAATAATTACATTCAGCCCCGTGATTAACTACGTCTCGTTGCTGTAGGTAATTAGTCTGAAAATGTTCCCAGTTCTGGCTTCGGAGCCAGAACTGGGACGTGAGTAATGTACAGAGCTGCTCACATGAGAAAGAGCTGCTTGTGCTGCCGTTACCGGTAGCTTTCATCTGCGGGGCTGCATGTGCACCCTGTGATGTCCAAAAATAAAAAAACACCCTGAACTGAACCAGGTTTCCAAAGCGAGCGGCGTCGCAGACCGAATCAGCCTGTGCTTGTTCTCCGTGTGTGTGTGTTCAGTGTTCTTGCCTTTTTGTGTAATCAGAAGACTGTGATTAAGCGCCGGGGAGCCTCCCTGAGATGTGGGTCCCTGCTCTCTCAAAAGGCTGAACTATGCCAGTGCCCCTGTGAGCGTTCCTCTGTAATAAGATCGCCCAGAAAAGACATTTTCAAGAGGTTCAACGTCAGATAAAACACTCTGCTCTCTTTTTTTCACGGCTGTTCTTCATGGATTGGGTAAAGCATATTGGTTCCAAATAATGGAAATGTTGTGACACATCACCCAGAATGCGCCTCCGCTTTGTGGCAACCGTGTGGGGGGAAAACCCTTTTCCTGTTTCAACATGATAATGATAATGGACTAGGTCAGGTCCATAAATAGAATACAATAGAATAGAAAGCCTTTCTTGTCCTTACAATGGAATTAGGAGCGCTAGTCCTGAAGACACACACACAGGGAAAAATACCACAAAAACAAAACAACTTGTGCAAACATACATCCATAAGCCGACAAGACGGGCTCTAAAATAAACAGTCAAATGAATAATTGCTATAGTGTGAATATAATTATTGCACTAGAATAAATGCAATTATCGCACAAGATCCAGTAGGTTTGTCATCATGTATTCCCATTTTCTATGGAAGAACTTCACAGAGTCTTAACCTCAACCGTGTCCAACAGCTTGTACTGCATGGGATCGGGCAGCGACAGTGGGAAGGTCTGCCTTCATTCATTAGAGAGCATCAGACTGTTCAGAGCAGTTGGCATATTTACGTAGTGTGATTCGCCGTGATGGAGAGTGATGATAGCGTTTGTAGGAGAGTCGGCTTGGCTAGATGTGTGTCCTTTTCCATTTGGCTACACGCCGTCTTCGCTCACAAAATTCCTTTACGGGCGTTAGATTAGATTAAATAATCTTTATTTTCCACTTCAATGGAAATGTGTCTTTGGCTTTTCCCAAGAACAGCAAAGGTACATACACACACATAACACAAACACACCATTAAGACGTACACATATTCAGTTTACAGCATCAGAAACACAGGAAGCTTAAGCTGACCAATCACCGTTCGTTCAGTCTCCACGTGGTATCTCTGTAGCCGCCATTTTTCAGCTAAAGCAGCTCTGTGCATATATGCTGCGTAGCTACCCTGTAACTCCTCAACGCACAAGTATAAATCAACTTAAATGCTCTTGTGGCTGAATCGAAGCAAATTCCTGCAGTCGGGCTCCAAAACCTTGAAGAAAGATTTCCCAGACGTGCGTCGGCTATTATAGCAGCAATTGATGTCCATGGTTTTGGGAATGAGATGCTCAGCAATCGCACGTGAGTGAAATGCCCGGGTGTCCACATACTTTTGGCGATATAGTTTATATAAATACAACCTCCATGCAGAGGGAAAACAACAAAGATAGAAAGGGGAAGACCACCACGCGTTTCTTGAGAAAGCACCAAAGCCACGACTGTTAAAGATTACAAGAAAAACCTTTTAAAAGAAAGAAAAATAGAAGTCTTTGTTGACTTTTCAACGCAGGGTTTTCTCGGAGCAGTCGTTCACTTTGGAATTAGCTGCAGGATTAAGGAACATACAGTATCAGTTCATCACGTTTTATTAGACCCCTCGAGGCCAACATGTGTGTTTCTGATACAAACTTAATACGGATGATGCCTGAGAGATGAGATGAAATGGAGTTGGAAATAGAAGAGAGAGGAGAGAGAGTGAGAGAGAGAGAGAGAGAGAGAGAGAGAGAGAGAGAGAGAGAGAGAGAGAGAGAGAGGAGAGAGAGAGAGAGAGAGAGAGAGAGAGAGAGAGAGAGAGAGAGAGAGAGAGAGAGAGAGAGAGAGAGAGAGAGAGAGAGAGAGAGAGAGAGAGAGAGAGAGAAGAGAGAGAGAGAGAGAGAGAGAGAGAGAGAGAGAGAGAGAGAGAGTGAGAGATGAGAGAGAGAGAGAGAGAGAGAGAGAGAGAGAGAGAGAGAGAGGAGAGAGGAGAGATAGAGAGAGAGAGAGGAGAGGAGAGATGAGAGAGAGAGATGAGAGAGAGAGGAGAGAGAGAGAGAGAGACGACGAGAGAGAGAGAGATCGAGAGAGAGAGGAGAGAGAGCTTTACAAACATAAGGGACGTACAGGGGAAAGGTTTTTCTTTTTTTCGGTCTCTTTGGGTGGTCTCATGAAGGGTCTCGCTGGATCTTGAACCCGGTGCAAAACAACAACAGGGGGGGAAATGAGTTAGGGGTGGAGGGAGGGGGGAAGGTGAGTGGGGGGGTCCTGGGCTGGGGGTTTACACCACCAGAGTCCCACAATTCATCATCCTCTGGCACCGACGGGGGCCGTCTGGACAGATCGGTGGTGGGGAGCCGAGGAGGGGCGATTGATGGCCAGCGAGACTCTGTGACTCCCTTTTTCCCCCGAGAGAGGGGAGATACTGTGTGCGTGTGCGTGTGCGTGTGGTGTGCAGTGGCGTGTTGCTTGTGTGTGTGTGTGTGTTGTGAGAGAGAGAGAGAGAGAGAATCACCTTCCATCCTTTGCACCGTGTTGCAGACGTCAGGTTTGGACATTGAGTTGAATCCAGTATGTCTTCATCTGAGGACGACACATCAGCTGGCTGCAGGGTTCTCCTCCCGTGGCATCACATCAGACATGACGGATGATTTGTTTTTCTCTCTCCCCCCTCTCTCTTTCCCCCTCTCCCTCCCCTTCTCTCTCCTCTTTCTTTCCTTTAACAGGACTACCTGCAAGGCGACAGCAACCAAAGCCTTTCAGAAGTTGGGTTGGAAGACAAAGGTCACTTTTGAGGTGCGTGTCACACATCTGATGAGCCGGATGATGGGATGAAATCATTATGATATTAATGAGAATATTTTTGCCACAACGATGTACAGACGGCGAATGATTTTATGAAATATACTGTAATTGAGCCACAGAAAGGACAATGCCTAAGGATAAAACTAATATATGTGAAGGCCTATAAGGATTTGTGACAGAGCTAAAAAAAGAAAGAAAGGGGACCAAGTGTCTGAGTCTGTATGTCTCTATGTATCTACATCTGTAGAAGGTGGGCGGGGTTATCAGAGTAGGTGGGTGGGATAGTGAGATGAAGGATGTGAAATCACTGTTAACATGAGTGTAGAAAGAGTATGAGTCCAGGCCTACTGTTATGTCTCTGTCATCATGTCCTGAGTCAGCCTGATACGAGCTGACCGTACGTTATATGAGAAGGAATATGAAATCACTTCCTTTATAGGAAAGGTTTTTAATAAAACTGTGTTCAACTATGTTCAACTGTTTTGAATTACAAATCAGACAAATGTCTCCACAGTTAGAGACTCAAATAACAATTTGTTTGTTATTACATCTTGTTGCTATTTACTTACAAGCATTAATGTAGAGCATCATTTAGTAAACAATAACTTGGTGTCATATATACGGTAGTGAGTAAAGGAATGTGTATTGTTTTTGGGTGACTGTTGGTACGATGCCTGAGTCTCGACACGGATACCAGAGGTATAATTTGTTGAGACATAGTTTTCTATGAAAGTTTTAAAAAGCCAGAGTCCACAAGCAGCCAAACGAGAACATTGCCTAATTAAAATATGGTAGATTAGCAACATTCTGAATGAAATCAAAACTGACCTGAATTCTGAGCTGACACTCAAAAACGTTTTTTTGGTACGGTACTAAAAAATAAAAAATATGGATATCCAGCAATAATCATCAGTCATTCTTCAAATACATTTGGGCTGAAAGTCAATAAATGCTAATATTGAATTATTGCTGATACTGAATAGAGTTGTCATCTTCATTAATAGCAGGCCCAATACAAACCACGGTGTAGATAACTAAAGACAAAGCATTTCTATTACAATCAGCGGCTCTGCTGTCTTTTTGTCGAGAGATTTATTTCATTGAAGAGACTGATTCATCTTTAAAGTTACTTTTTTTGAATGTAACTAAATGTTAACTTGTGCCCACGGTGTCCCTCTGCAGGAGCTGGTGAAGGAGATGGTGGATGCGGACATCAAGCTGATGAAGAAAAACCCAAATGCCTGAGTCCAAATCAGTCGTCATTCCACCCAGGAGGGAAACGTTTTAGCACTCCGGTGTTCTACCAACAGAGGAAGGAACCTGTTATATTTTTACCTTTATGACTTTTCCAAATGAAGTAATTGTGTGTTTTTTTCTTTGTTGATGGGCATTTACCTGAACCTTTTATTGTTTGTGTCTTGTGTCCATTTCTAGTGTCATGTCATTTTGATTTTGTTTTGCTATCACATAGCAGGGATGCCTTTTTTATTTCCACACTGATCATGTCATTATGTATTTAGATGGCAACAGTTGAGGGTTTATTTATGTCTTTGACAGAGAGAACTTTGACATCTAAATCAATAAAGCCACGATCAAAAGAAGCGGAGGATTAAATGGCCAAATGTATAGATGAATTAAAGAATTCATATTTTATCTTGGAAAATAGCAATCAATGGGTATATATGTGTGATGAACAAATGAGCTGTTTGGTATAATAAAGACTGGTCTTTACATGTTGTCCTCGTGTTTTTTCTGATGCTAACAAATCTGTGATAACTGATGTTCATATTAATATTAAGATGGAGGTTTCCAGGAGGCACTTGTGTCGTTAATGTGTTTTTGTTTGTATGTGTTTGTCTTATCTCTTTACGCCTGCCCAGGGCAGCAAGCAGCACATCTTCTAACAGGAAATGCAGGTATGTCTGTCAGATAAATGTGTGTGTGTGTGTGTGTTGCTCAGGTTGTGCAGAGGTCGGCTGGCTCAGCTCCTGTCGTTTTCTCTTCCCTCCGCTCGCTCCGGCTCTCCAGGGTTTTTATTAGCGAGCACACTGCGCTCTTTTATTCGGCAGGAAGTGCGTCTCTCCCCGGGCCTGACGCGCAGAGCTCCGCTCTCAAACGGCCCTTGTCCGTCCAGACTGTCTGCTAATTTCGAGGGCGCAGTGAGCGCGTAGAGCCTGAATCTGCTCTGGTCCTGATGATAGTCGTTATGGTTTATTTACGCTGATATAGTGAAAACACTTCCCACCTTACAGATGCTATTTAAACCTCCAGATGTGTGTTATTTCTCCTAAACAAGCAACATATTTTGCTTCCATTTGTGAATTGCAAATTCACACTTAATTCGAGAGTATATATTTAAACTGCTGTGAGGGGATAATCACGTGAGTTTTACTAATATTTACGGAGTTTTTACAGAGTCTTGTTTGCAAAAATACGTCCACGACTGAAATTAGAAATGTCGTAATTTCCATCGAATTAATATAATGCACATAAACACTTTATAATAAATAGCATGCGTCGTGTTTAATAGTTTGTCTTGGGTCTCTAGCGAGATTTGGGGGAATTTACGAGTAGTGGAAGATGTATTCAGATCTTTAATTCAGCCCGAGTAAAAGCACCACAACACAATGTGAAAACACTACAAAGTGGTGAGTAAAAGAAGGCTATCGGCAAAATATGAAAAAGAAAGCTTATTGTGTTGCACAATGGCTCTTGTCAGTGTGTACATATATATATATATATATATATATATATATATATATATATATATATATATATATATCGTTTTTAAATAATATTTTATATCGAAAATGTTAATCTGTAAAGTAATGCAAGCTGTCAGAAAAATGGTGGATTGAAAATGACAGTGTTAACACACAATAAAGGAGCAGAAAGTATAAATACTTTAGTAAAGTAGTAGCTCAAATGGTCCTAAATTAACTTATTTACCACTGGTTATATTTTTAATTGGTTTGACATTCAACTTGTGCGGAGGCCTGCGGGTCTCGGTGAGCGGTCCGGGTATAGGGCGGGATCGCCTCCGTCTGTCTCTGGGACAACACCTACAGGACATTTAAATGTCTCGCTGTGATGGTCCTGGACTCTGGATTGGAAACAGATGTGGCTCTGAGCTTGTTTTGGGCGCCTGAAACCGCGCTGAGAGCAGAAAACACACAGAGAGCCCGGAGCCTCTCGCAGGTGCACCGCGTACCGCTCAACAACAATTAGGCGAGCCTTGTGATCCGGTTCACTGTTGGCACTCCAAGAAAGCAAAGCTCGCCGGGAATTTTTGGACCACGAATGTAAAGCAATAAAAAAGAACATGTCATGCAGCTAAACAAACACTTTAAGGGGATGAAACGATTCTAACGGTCAATTTAAGCTCATGATTCCATGAGTCCTTGTAAGATAAGAATATTACTGTATTTCATGTCAAGTGTAACAATGAGTAGCTCTACTTTAGGGGGAAATATCTCAAATCAAGCCTGCAGGGAGAAAAGTTATTGTTGTATTAACTGCTTGTGAGCACATTTTTGACAGACTTGTTTTAATGTAAAGCACATCTTTTGATTCATTGTCATGAAAACATATTCTCAGGAAACTAAATTTGAATTATATTGTAATGATATATTGTGTATAACGTATGGTTGGTTGGGCCTGCTGGATAGCAAAATCTATGTATTCATCATTTCATATAAGAGGCTAAATATCATGCTTCCTTCAAAATATAAGACTTTTTTCTCCTTTTTCAGCTGGTTATGTGCTAGAGAACCAGTGTAATTGGGACAAAAGAATTAACAGAAATCTGACTCTTCCATTGTTGATGTTAAAGCTCTTCAATTACTCGAGAGAGACGTGTTGTCACAAAATTTAAAAAAGTAAAAGCTCAATAGGAGTCAACGTGGACAATGATTCAGGCTGTAAAATGTTGGAATAGGTGAAAGTACAAATAACGTCTTAAAAAAATGAATCAATCCAGATATCAGCAGTGACGCATAAAACAAATCATGAAATTCATCAGAGGACATACATTTAATATTTTATTTCACCTTGCTTGTGTTAAATGACGGCCATCTCACACACACACACATGCACACTTCAGAAGAGTGAGAGAGTCTTATAATTAGGCCTACATATATTAGTTTTAAGTTGCCACAAATTGTCTGCACTTAAAGTTAAACGCCTTTAGCGTGTAATCCAATATTCTGTTTATACTATTTGAATGTCCTTTTTGTAAGGTTTTGATATCAAATACACATTTTTCCTAATTTAAATGAGTGGTGTAGGACCTCAACAACCAGATTACATTTAATATCCGGGGATTTTCTTCCGATTTTGGACGAAACCCGCCGATTATCAAAGAGCTCTCCGCGTGCATTAAAAAAAATGTATTTAGCTTCAGCTGCAAAAAATATGCTAAAAGTGAAATAGAACACTTTAATAATGTTGCTTTTATATACATCAAATATATAAAAAGAATCAACGATGCTTTCGTGAAAAAAATAAACTTCTTAAGAATACAAACTGCGCAAGAAAATAGTTCCGCCTCAGTGAATCCACTGTAAATTCTTTGGTATCTGACAAACGTTTACTACATGAGACGTGAGCTATCGGGTTAATTTACACCTCACTAAAACGCAACAGTACATTGCACTGATTCGTCTTTGTAAATGCTCATCATAGTGTGAGCACTGCAGGCACCTACACACCTGTGATCCCCTGAGGCGATATTTGGAATAGATGGGAAGTAATGAACATAAAAATACCTCCAACACAACACCGATCTTTTTGAATGCGCTATCGGTGCGCCCGTTGCGGGTAATGGCAGCGTTTCCTGTCCTCTCCTCCTCTGGGAGTCTTTTCATTTGAACGCTGCAGAACCTGTAAACTGCCACAACAATACACGAGCCCTCCGGCTCCGGTCCACAGTCCCAGTGAAGGTGCTTTAGATAAGGCAGTGACAGGCTTTACTGCAGGCTTCTCGCCGTCCTTTCCTAAAGTGCATTGTTGACATCCTCTCTATTGACCCCCATCACCTCCTCCTGTCTTGTCCTTACAATGAAAAATGATTCTCAGCCGTGACAGGATTTTCCTTCCTTTGCCCCTGAGTGCCACATCAATCACAAAGATGTCTGTTTAAAAGCAATGATCTTATTTGTATTATTAGTATTATTATTAGGCAGCTTTCTGTGCATATGTTGTGGTTTTAAACGTCATTTTGCAGTTGAAGCCCTGCGGAAGGTGCAGTGGCAGTGGTGCGCATTGTTTACGTGAGTTTTATGGGTTTGACTCATCTGACTGGTGGCCCTGGGGAGCGTTTGTGCGCTGGAATTTTTAGTTTTACTGACTCATTAAAATCTCATCAACACAGGCTTGAAATTGACAATCACGTGTAAGCGTTCACTGCCTGCTCCGCCTGGCAAGGACACACACACACACACACACACACACACACACACACACACACACACACACACACACACACACACACACACACACACACACACAGACAGACAGACAGACAGCTTAAAGGCCGCTGGATCAAAACACACATGAGGAGGCAGGAGCTATTATTAATATTATAATACTCATGAATCATCATTCATTATTGCTATTATTATAATAACAATAGCAATAATGATGATTCATGTGTATTTTAATAATAAGAACTCATAATGATTAATTATGACTCATTATTATTATGAGTGTTATTATTATTGCTGATTTGAATGTTGTCAGAATAATTGTATTTATAATAGATTATAGATATTTCACTATTACGTTCTATTAAATGGTTCACAATGATAACTTTTTCTGATTATTTTTATCTAAAAAAATACAACGTGTCGAATTTATAGTAATCTTAATAATAATATCTAGATAATAACTGGACATGGACGCTGCCATGGATCTTCCTTAAAAGAAGAATGGCGTAATGATCTTCATAGGAATCTGGGTCTCTTTTTTTGGTGTGTGTGGGGGGGGGGGGGGGGGGGCCTCACGTCATCAGGGAATCACAGAAATAAATAAACATCTGACGGCAGCAATGTTTCAGTCAGTCATAACAGGTCAGTGCTGCTGTAAGTCTTTAGCCTGCAGAACACAAAGCAGGCTGAACCAGATCCTTCTAGCACACATCTCAGTCAGACCGTCCCCATCATGCATCTGCAGGACCTGTGGGGTCTGCTCGTGCAGCAAAATGTCCCCTGAAGACATCCAAAACAAATGCAGCTGCAGTTGTTGTTGTTTTTCGCATCTAAAACCTCCCATCATTCACAAACAGCAGTCAGACGGAAGCCTGCGCGGTTTGTAATGACTGATTTGTTTCGCTCACAAGGCCTTTAGTGAGTTCAAACCGCACTGCTGAACTGCTGCCACACGTGAGTTTATTTACCGCTGCATTTACACTTATGCATGTCAAATATCTTCAATCTGCAGGTCTAGGTTTTTATACTGAAAGTCAAAATGAACATGAATCCGTTTCACCTCTTTGATTGAGGTAACCTCTGGACGGTTACATTTGGCCTCTGCTGCGCCAAGTAGGGCCGCAGACCCCCTGATAACTTTTAGTAAAATATTCATTCTTGAACCAAACAAGTCCTATGAGCCTTAGCCTACTGTTTAGTTAGTTTTTTCTTTCA
Organism: Leptoclinus maculatus; assembly: GCA_032191485.1. NCBI lineage: Eukaryota > Metazoa > Chordata > Actinopteri > Perciformes > Stichaeidae > Leptoclinus > Leptoclinus maculatus. The sequence continues at coordinate 10,519,089 of JAVDOI010000004.1, read as the reverse complement.
TTAATTAAAATAATCCAAATAATGCACTGAGAGACTCAAATGCACGTATCGGCTAAAACGCCAATACAACTAGGCTACACACTCCTTGGTTATTTACCAAAAAAAGAGCGTTTCTCACTGGCCTCTATTTTTAGCAAGTAAAAAATAACGTCAAATGTTTTACACCCCAAACACATTTTGGCTTCTATCTGGTTATCCATCTTTTAATTAAATGAAATAAAATAAAAACTCCTTCCCCACTGCTAATAAATCACTCAAGTTAAGATCAAATAGACGGCACTTTATTAAACAAACAAAATGTAATGCCTTCAAAATAGTTTTTAACAAATAAGACAAAATTAATAAAATAAGTCAGTACAGACTACAAAGCCCCCCCCCTCCCCCTCTATTTCTATACAAGAACTGGGACACATAAAGCAATAAGAAAACTGGAAAAACTTAAAGTGTTTGGTCCTCAATATCCAACCACTCCCCTTTTTCTAAAAAATAAATTACTATATTAGGTTATAATTTACAGTATATGGTCATAAAAGCTGGTATTTGAGCCATCTTTATAAACAATTCTCAAAGTTAGAGGGAAGAAAACTTACGTGTTTTCGGTGTTACACACGTCTCGACAAAAAAAAAAGTCTCTGAATCTCTTATGTCCATTCGGAGTGAGAGCAAACGACCAAAAGTACAAAACAAAATGTAAAACATATATTAGAGTTATTAATTTATAAGACAACACTTTGGCTTTCAGAACTTGCTGCAGTCATAAACAAAAGCTCCTGAGGTGCGGTAGATGGACTGGCCGGATGGGAAAGCCATCTGACAGCTATTATTCCCGTTGACCGGGGAGCCGTTCAGCCCGATCCGCTGGGACTCGAACATCTCCCGCACGGAGTGGAAGTTCTGCTGCTGCGCCGGGTAACCCGGGCTCAAGTGGCTCAGGTCCCCGTACCAGGACGCGAGCCGTCCCTGGTGCGCGTGGTGGCCGTCCTGGCCCGCCTGGCCCACCTGGCTCAGGTTGCTGTGTCCGAGAGGGGACGCGGTGGACGTGGTGATGCAATAGTCGGGCAGAGCCTCCTCCACCGTGGTGGACGGCGCCAGGTGGCCGCCGGAGGACCGGTCCCCCGCGTACAGGCTCATGGCTTGCATGTTGCAATGATAGGTCGCGTTGGAGTTGGAGGAGATGGCGTTCTGGTTGCAGGTCGTCGAGCTGTATGCGGATGTTTGGTTCGGGGAGTAGTTGAGCGACATGGAAGGGGCGATACCTGTCCGAGAGGAGGCGATGAGTGGCGGGGACAGCTCGGCCTGCGGAGACCCCCGCAGGGTGGTCATGATGTTATCCACGCTGAAGCCCTGCACCGGGACCTGGCCGTGGTGTTGGTGGTGCTCGGGTCCATCCATGCTGAGTGACCGGGTGGAGGGCACGCTGTGCGGGCTGCCCGTTGACATGCTGCTGCTGCTGCTGTCGGGGCTCTCGGTCTTGGGCACGGCGCTCAGGGCCGGGGAAGCGGCCTGCGGCGGCGTTGAGGTCCCGTTCTCCGTCTTTATATCCTGGATCCGCACCGGATGAGAGCCCTGCACCAACGGGTCCTGCTCACTGCCCGGGGTGCGAGACGAGGGGTCCTTGCCCTCCCTGTCCCGGTCGTCCTTGTCCTTCTGCACGTCCTTCTTTTTGAACCTCCTCCGGCGCCGTAGGAAGCTGCCGTTCTCAAACATGTTGTAGGAGTCCGGGTCAAGAGTCCAGTAGCTGCCCTTACCGGGCTTCTTATCGTCCCGGGGCACTTTGACAAAGCACTCGTTGAGAGACAGATTGTGCCTTATGCTGTTCTGCCAGCCCTGCTTGTTGTCCCGGTAGAACGGGAACCTCTCCATGATAAACTGATAAATCCCGTTCAGGGTGATCTTTTTCTCCGGTGAATTCTGGATGGCCATGGTGATGAGAGCGATGTAGCTGTAGGGAGGTTTGACCATGTCCTTCGGCTGGTGCTGAGGGGTGTACGGTCCGTACGCCCGGGCCATGCTGGCCGGGTACTGGTCGTGGGCCGCATGGGAGTACATGCTCATGGGCGCAGGCATCCCGGTGTATCCACCGCCGGCCCGGTAGTAGCTCTGGTCGCTGCTGATGTACGGTACAACTCCCAAAGAGTTGGGGCTGGAGACGGAGTAGCGCGCCTGCATCCTGCGCAATGCGTAAAACCTCCCCAAACTGCGTCCCCTCCAGAAGCTCTCGCAACTTCGCCGTGTGCTCCGATTCTGTTACTGGTTTCTCTTCTTTCTGTGTCGTCTGGAAGTCCTTTTTTTAAGCCACAGCTCGCCACGGTGAACCGGACAGAGCGCACGCTGCCGCAGTGAACATTTGGGAAACCGAGAAGGCTAAAAGACTGGAGGAGCGTGAGTCCACACGGCTAGGAACTTTTTTTTACCCTTAACATTTTTTCCTCCCTTTTGGCTACTCGAGCTGCTCCTCCCCGAAAGTGTGCTCCATCATCCAATTGGAGGACGAAATGAAGCTGTGGAAAAGCTGTATGGGCGACAAAAGTTACTACACCCTCCTCCTCCTCCCCTCCCTCCCTCCTCCCCCCTCTCCTCATAACTCCATGGAGTTATTAAAATGATGTTAAGGGTGTGCCTAAAATACTGAGAAAAAACACTTAATTACTCAATTTGTGAGACATTTATTACTTTGTATTAATGTGTCATATTGTTAGTCATAAAATAACTTCTCATTAGTCTATTCTTGAAACGAGAATATTGAGTTTATTGTGGGGTTACAAGCCTTAAAACTTCGGACCAAATCGGTGTACCCTCCTCGTCATCTCCCAAATATCACAACTCGTAACGTAAAAGTGGAAATGAAAACGCAGCTCCCAAAATTCACCAAAACGGCCACCCACAAGTATATTCTGTTATATCTGTCTCATATCAGCCGTGTAGGCCCGGAAATACTCGGCCTTCTCCTAAATGAACGGTTTAACATATTTTTCGATACCTTAACCCGTAATTAGACCGAAGGTATTGCCGATTACGAATGCAAAATGAGCTAATACGCATCAGGCTGCAGTCTGCGAGGAACTCGCATCAGCTGCTGTTGAGCCTCTGAATAAACAGACGGACATGAAAGAGTGCGGGAGCCTCCCGACAGCGTCGGTGGGCGGTGTGTGGAAACTAATTAAAGGTTAAATGAACATCATTTGGTCGGGATGGGTGAGAAAAGGTCCCCTGGGTGCGAGCGGCTGCTGAGACTGAGGTGAGATTTTTCTTCTTTTTTTTTAAAGATGAAGACCTTCCAAATGTCATTCACACTGAACGGCTGTTAGCAGAGCCATCAAGACCCCCCGTGGCTTCTAGAAAGTTATGTTCCGTCGTGTTGATTGCAAAGCCTCAAAACAACACCGGTGTGTTCCCAGCCATGATGGAAACAATCGTTTAAAAACATTACGAAGATGGAGGCAATTAAGAGAAGGGTGTCGTTATGCTGTCTTTTTTAACATGACAGAGAATATACATTTATTTTATTTTATTAGTGTATTATCAAACTGACAAAATTCGTATGAAAACAACAGAATGAAATAATAACCACTATTTAATGATTGTCTTTAAATCTCCTTTTCCTTTTTCTTTATTTGATTTTGTTGTTATCAAGAGGACGCTTACCGCGTTAACACTCCTGTATTCAAGATTCATGTATTTCTAAAAGTATTTCAATTCTATTAATTCAGTATTATTATGACTAGGCTGTCATTTGTTGAGAAACCGTGTCTTCACATTTGTTTTGAATATACTTATGTGTCTAAAAATCTATTAAAAAAATAAAAAATGGCTGTTTTAATTGATCGTATCCAATTATTTAAAAAGTATGAATCAGAACAACATGTAGGCCTAATGTGTGAGTTTTATTTGCAACATTTAAGCAGAGGTTGTTCTGTTTCATCATGGTGTCATATCAACTAGTCTATTAAACGGCAGCCAGAGAGGGACAACTCCAACAGGATATTTTTATCAAACTTTATAAAACTGTCCTATCTCTCATTGAAGTTTATGGATTTCAACAACATGTAAATAAGTTTATAAAATTCACCTGCATATTCTTTAAATTCTGCAAATATATTTACATTTAAAACTTTTAAATATTTCCAGAATGTATTTATTGACAGAAGTAATTCTGGTAAAGCTATGACGTTAACATAAAGCTCGACTGTGCATTTGTTGGAGAGAAGTTAAAACTTTGCCTTTTAACTTAACATATTTTTGGACAAATAAAACCCTGCAGTTAATTGTTAACATACACGAGAGCCAATGGAAATAACAATAATATTAATTTTAAAAAATACCGGCCTAATGCAATAATAGAGGTACAAGTCAGCGTCTTTATCTCCTCTTTATCCTGGAGATTTACCAGATTGACTAAGACAACAGCTCTTTCAGAATTTGCAGAATTTGTATTTATTTAAGAGAGGAGAAAATAAAAAAAATAAAAAAACAGCAAACTCTGATAAAACAGTGATAATCTGTGAGAAGCGATACTTTCTCACTTGCTTGTTTCCATGCTGCTCTCTGTTCTGTGATTTGCATGTGTTGTCAGGCCTCTCGTGACGAAGCAAATGCAGAGCGGACCGTCACCTGTGAGGTCCGGCCGGTGAGTCCTCTGAACCGGCCACGGCTGACCAGTGACCCCTGTCGACAGCATCTAGTCGGCGTGTGTGGAGGGAGAACTGCATGGCCTTCAGGGAACTGAACCAGCGACAGTTGATACAGTATGATACTGTAGCTGTGGTTGAATGTTGTTTGACTAATTAGTCATGGCATTCGTTACAAGACAAACCCGTTCATATCTGCAGCACGGATCCCTCCATCTGGCACTATACTGAGATTCCAAGATAATATCTTGCACCAAATACAAAAAGCACATCGAATTTAAACGTCCTTATATGTAAATATTATGAGAACATTACAGTGATGTTCATTTGTTATAAATTAACGGTTAGGAGAACTCAATTTTTACCACATAGGTTTTAACCAGAAACTCTGCTGAGAAGAAGCTGAAGGTTTTCTTAATGTAGGCCTCTACGACACACTCATGCCCCCCAGTGGACGGTCCGTAGAAGTGCATGATGGATGGACGTTGTATGATTCTTTACTTTAGTAGGCCTTGGCTAAAAGTAGAAATAGCACAATGTAGAATTACTCTGCTACAAAGTCCTGCATTAAAAATGCTTAAAGGTTCTTGATATTCAAATCATTGATATAGCATCAAAAACTAGTTGCTATGTAAAGATAGAGTGGATTAATAACGCTCTCCCTGTGTGTGTGTGTGTGTGTGTGTTTGTGTGTGCGTGTGTGCGTGTGTGTGTGTGTGTGTGTGTGTGTGTGTAATCCAATCTTCTCCTTTCTTTGTTTAGATAGCTGAGCTGGCAGCTTTAGTGCATGTTAGTGCATGTGAGCCCCACTGGCTAGCTCATGCTCTTCACTGCTCCCTGGCCAACAGAGGAGTCATCGCAGAATAATAGAGTTCCCTCCCAGGTAAAAACTGTTAGCTCTGTCTGTTTTTGTTGTTTGCACTGTTCACGCTGTTAGCACTGTTAGCACTGTTAGCATCGTTAGCACCGTTAGCCGCGAGCTGCCTGCTCAACAATCCCCATGTTGAGAGCCGTGTGGAGGCAATAGATGTGCTCAGAATCTAGAATTTAGCACTTTTGAGTGAAAGTACAGAAATAGCATCAAAATGTAGCCTGCTTAAAGTAACAAAAGTAAAAAATAGTAATCATACAGAACGCCCCATTTCAAAATGATATATAGCCTAATGTATTATAGCCTATTATTGAATTATAATTATTGTTGTAATAATGTGTTCATGACTTTAATGTTGCAGGTGGTGAAGGTGGAGCTCACATTAATGACTTTACATAACAGTTAGTCTACTGTTGGTTAGTTTAGGCTAATTCTTGTGAATTTTCACACAAGTTTATCTTATCCTGATAGAGTAACTAATTAATAAATAAATGTAGTTTACGGTCTTCTTACATTCTCCAGGGAGAAACTTTTGAACATCCGACAATTAACTTGACATGTTTTCTCAACACCTTTCATCTCGACTTAACAGTCCCGGTACAGCTGATTCTGATCCTGAAGTAGAAAGTACAACATTTGTCTCTGAGACGTATAGTAGTGGAGTAGAAATAGCAAAAAATGTAAATACTGAGGCAAAGTACCTGATGACTGATGACTGGTTGTTAATCAGGAAAGACAAAGAGAGCAAATACAGGATCTGTGCAATAAACCATTAAATGTTCCCCAACATGTTGATGAAGCATATTTTTCTTCCTTTCTGCTCCCATCCACAGGGAAATGCTGGCCTGTCTGTCTTGTCTGTTATTGTAAGTAATGTAACATCGGCTTTATTTCTGGTTTCTAGGTATCATCAACACCACCACCATCACTGGATGCACATGTTGCCACCAGCCTCACCAGCTTGTAAGTCATTTCAGTACACAAACTCACATTAAGTAGTAACATAGCCCCCTCTGCTGCTACATTGATGCACATGCAATAACAGGGAGGTAAAGAAAGGAAACCTTTATTTTAAGGTCCACAATTCTATAAGGAATGTCCATAAAAAAATAAGTGTATTTAAATTCTGTATTTTTACTGGTGACCTCACATCAGTTTGTGGTCTTTTTCTATGAAGTCTTACTCCTGAGGGATCGAGAACGAAATTGTTTCGCAGGCACTTCAGTGTGTCATCGACAGTGTTTATATTAAGTGCCTAATTAAACACAGACAGATCTCCAAAATATTCCAGGACCTCAAAGTCATGCGCTCAAAGAGCACATTGGAATTGGTTTTCAAATAAATAGCTGCCAATCATCCATGTGCAAAACATTAATCTTGCTCCGGCTGTGACTGGTTTGAAGAGGGTGAAGCTGCTCTCAAGGCCACAAAGCTCCTCACAGTGTGGCAGGTTTTCCCCCTTTTTTTTTTTTTTACCCCTAAACTCAACATTTAAGACCAGTCGGACAAATGTGCTGAGCTTCTCTGAAAATCCAAATAAGGCCATGGGAAATGACTGCAGAAAACTTTTCCTTAAGATTGAGCTGTTTCTGATTTAGCTGCACTGATGAGTGGCATACTTTTCTCGCACGATGACACACAAGCAGTCTTATCCATCTTTATGTGCACGCCATTTCAAATTAAATCAAGATTAGCATAGAAACTGACCAGAAGAAATGTTCAACAAACTGAAAAATGTCTCCTTTGGAACTTCACTTTGGGGGGGGGGAGTAAGTTCTCCGTTCAGTCATTAGACAATTTAATAATCTGTTCAGTGTTACTTACCGAACATTTTTTACTTTAGTGTAAAAAAAACAATTTGTGTCAGCAAGTCTCGCAGGATTTTGTAACATGTAAATAAAGTTTTTCATATTTCTTATGTAGAAAAAAAGTGGAAACCCTGAAGTTATTAGATAATGAACAATGTCTCTAAAATGCTACTGGGCATTCACACCCGGTAAGCAAACGCTTAATTACCTGGATATACATTTTGTTAGTTAGTGTGTGGCTTTATTCATGTTGTTACTAGAAATGTGCTGTATTAACAACAAGCTGTACCGCAGTTTATTAGTCAAATGCTGCAGTATCACCTGGGGGATTTATTAGCATCTGAAGCAGTTTAAGACAGTTTATTTATTTCTTTACATCACGTCATGTCAGTGATTAGGTGGGCTGGTAGGCAAGTGGCCATTTCTACCCATGAATCTCCCCCTTCTCAGATGTTATATCTGTTAAGGTGAGATATCTCAACAAACCCTCAAGTGCAACCATTCCTTTCTAACTCCACAAGAAGCGACTGTAGCAGACTATCAGTCTCATTGCCCAGTTCATCTGTATTGTCATTTGACTCAATCTGCTGAGACAATTTTCCGAATTCTCCAGGATGCTTGAAAGTTTCCATCTTATTTTTGCAGATTAAAATCTATAAAGGTCTTTTCTTATACCAGTTTCCAGATATGCAAAGATCCGGGTTTTACTGAGCATATTTTCCAGATAAGCTCAATGTCTATGAACAGGAAAAGGAGATGCTTCAGTATTAGTTATAGCAACTAGAAAAGAAGCTATGAGTACAGAGAGAGACAGGGAACCATCGTAAACATACAACAAGGAGCTGCGGAAAAGGAGCTTCTTCTTAAAGTACAACAACTTGAGGAAGCTTTAAAAAAGAAAAATCAACCCGGTGGCACTGAAGGCTCTAAAGAAGAGTCTGGCGCCTCAGCCAGACTCTTCTTGAAGAAAAGCAGGATCCAGTTAAGCCTGACTCAGGTCAGGTTAAACATCTGCAGAACCGGAGCCAGCTCATGGACTCATAGGTTTTTGATAGCTGCTAGGCCAGCTACCAGCTACTACATGGACACACCAGCTAACATCTCAGATTCTCACAAGTTACCACCAGGCGTAGCTACGGTTCTTACCAGTTACCAGCTCCAATTGGTGAAACCAGCACCAGCTAAAATTCACCAGCTTGACGGTTTTCAAGAGATGCTCAAAGTGCTTTACGCTACATATTAACATTCATCCATTCATACACTGATGGCAGAGGCTGCCCTACATGGTGCCAACCTGCCCATCAGAATCTAATCTAAATACACAATCACACTCGCACACCAATTCGGGACACAGGACAAGGACACCGGGGGACAGGAGAAGCAGGGGATCGAATCACCGATGTTCCGATTTTGAACGGCGTGCTCTACCTCCTCAGCAGGAACAATTCTCCGGTGACCCTGTAGGCATGCTCTGAAGGTCCTTAACAAATACCAAAATGAGTTAGGTCCTACTTTGTACCTTGTAGAGTTGTCAATACTGGGCCCACGTTACTATTAATGCACATGCAAAATATTTGCACTTGTTGAAAGTGGCAGTAATAAGCTTTGTGCTGATGTGATGGGGCCGGCTGAGCCTGGGGACTGAATAGGGAGCTGGGGAGAAGGCAGTGAGGTCTGAGAGGAGACAGACAGACAGACAGACAGACAGACTTCAGGAGAGAGATCGGCCCCCTGATTGTTGTTTTTGCTGCTGCTGACGAGTCTGTGCCTGGAGCGAATGGCACCGCATGGACTACTAGGGGCTGACAGGCCTGCTGTAACTGCTGCAGGTATAATTGTACTTGGTTGAAGTGTGGAGGTGCTGGTGAGGGGGAGCTGCCTGTGCGGTGGGACAGATGCATGAGAGGCTGGCCGAAAGGCAGCTACAGGAAGAGCAGTGAAACCTGCAGGAGACGGCGGATGCTTTTACTTCATCTGACCTGCTGGACTGAAGGCCTGCAATTTGGGAAGGAAGCCCAGTCTGTGCAGGGCCAGTCTGAACGTGAACATGTCCAATGCTTCTTCTTCACCTCCTGCACAGACTGGCCCTACTTCTTCTGATGCTTTATTAGTGCTGTCCCCTCATCTTCGCTGTCTGTGCGGTGAGCCGCTGCTCTCTGAAGAGGATTTTTGGAGGTAGCCGTGGACTCCACAGGCCTCTCAAGCGGAACCTTTTTCTTCTTGCGAAGGCAGGAGGACGCATATCTCTCCAGATTGCACAGCGTCTCAAAGTCAATTTGGATCTCCTGCAGGGTTTGAGTTTTTGAGTGAGGGCTCCCTGGACTGGATGATATGCACTACACGGCCAAGCTTGTCCCCAGGAAGCTTGTTGATGTCCAAGAGGTTCCTTTTCCCCTGTAGCTGATGACTCAGGCGGCCCCCAGATCGCCTTCAAGACTGTGAACCGGCGGCTGGTTGGAGGGCATCCCTTCCTATTTATTGAGTTTCTTCTTCGTACAACCTCTTTGTTGTTATTGTTACTGGTCTTGGTCTTCTTAGAGAGCTGTGGAACAGGTGCATCCCGTATCTCATCTACAAGGCCAGACATGCCTAACTTTAATTTTTTCTTCTTCTTCTCTTTTTTCTCTGGTTTGCTGGCTAGTGGTTGGGACTATAAGGCAGCCAGCTGCTCGTTGACAGCTTTAAACTGTTCCTGTATCACTGCCAAGCTCTGGGCTCTCTCTCCTCTTCAGAGTCAACCCTTCCACAAGGTTGCCCCCTCTTAGTTGATAAGTCGACTCATCGGTTGTTTTATTTGGCTACAATTTCTTGAGTCAATAGTCATTTTTTTTATGCTTTTTTCATGCTAACTGACTTATATCTAAGGAACTTATGAACACATCTCTGGTAAACACGAGATTTAAATGGTGCTTTTGTTTGATTCTTTGTGGAGAAACTCAGTTTGACAAATCAACAAAATCATACATATTCACAGAACAACCTCACTGAAAGGGTAAACAGAAACTTGAAGGCCATGATTGCATCATAAGTGGAGGACCAACATCATCAAAGTTGGAACCATCCTATCGTAAAATGGCCCAAATAACAAATCTGCAGCAGTTTAAAGAACCCACAGATGGCCAAGACCCGACAGACACACAATTCTGACCGACGCAGGAAAAAGCAAACGTTTGCGGAACAGGACAGAGTCTGGGTGAAATATCGACCATATTCCAAAGTGGAAAAGTCCTTCTCTGCCAAAATCGCTCCACGTTGGAGAGGCCCCTACAGGGTGGTGCGACAAATCAATCCGCTAAATGATGAGATTGTTTTGGAAGATTTAGACACTTGATCACTTCAGCATGTTTCTGTATTGTTGCCATATATTGAAGGTGAGTAGTGATAGGCGGGCTTGGTTGTGAAACAATGAAGGAACTATACAGCATGCTGAACCACATATAATAATGGTGTGGAAGAAATGATCATTATTTCCCTTTGCTTCCAAACTACCTCAGCAAAGAATAGTTTGACAACTACCATAACCCAAATTATTCAATTATCTAAAATCGCTACAGTACGCATAGCATGAACAGGAATTGCGTTGACACTAATAAACACTAATAACAGTTAACAAAGGCGTGACATGAAACACCTGCACAGCTCTACCGTCAAACCGTGCATGACGGTAGTTCAGTGCAGTCATGGCAATTAACCACACCCTTTTCCATGAATTCCCTTTTGCATTAAATACTTTAAAAATGGTTACTAACAAAAACGCTCTGAGTTAGAAGCAATGAAGCCAAGCTATGTAAGGTTACTTTTCTCTGCCTGATTGGTGGAACAAACGTTAATCAATGAAACAACCAATCAGAGCCATCGAACATAAAACAGCCCTGTCTTCTCATTCAGTGACCTTTTTTTACAATACCAAATGTGTCTTTTCATTAATTGTTCATGTGTCATGAGCTTCACAGCTTCATAGGGCTTTAAACTAGTATTCTTGTTACAGAGGGAGCAACGAGAAGGCAGAATCGGTTCAGTAAGTATTTTTAGATGGTTAGCCTCAAACAGTGAGGGATTCCTCACATACAGTAACAAGATGCACTTCATTCAGTGATACAACAGGCTGGCTCACATTTCTAATTGAGCACAATTTGCAAAAAGCTGTGGACCATGACTGTGTCTGAGTGGAATCAACCAGGCCGGGTTTTGCCCAGCTTGTGGTCCATTTTAAAGAAACAGTGACCCTTTGAGCAGTACATTTGTTTGGCATCTAACCGAGAGTTAAAATGAGACATCACTTGTGTTTGTCCAGTAGACTACAAAGAAGCCGGGGACTTGTTTATCCTCGTGTAGCTAAAAGACTGAAGGCTGGGAATGTAGCCAGCTTAACTCATAATATGATATGATATGATATTATACACACATACTGTATATTAAATTGAATGGGATTCAGCAGGTGAAGGTCACATTTGATTTTGTTTGTGCTTTCTCAGAATACTGTTAATGTAAAATTGGCCGACGCATCTGTCTCTGCTTTGTGCATCCCTCATCATGTCCTCCTGCTGCAGACACGATCTCTGTGTGATGACGTCAGCCACTAGATGGCGCTGTACTCCACCATATTGAAAGTTCAGCACACCTTAAAAATCTTCTCATGGAAAATCCAGCAGCTGCAAGGCCACTTTGTGTGACTTTTCATCATGGAGGGTTGCACTGAGGAAATTAGAAGGGACTTTGTTGTCTAGTCAAAGACATTTTTCTTTTTGATATGCGACTGTTCTTTCTTTTCTCTGTTACCAATCCCACAGGACATTTGTTGGACCGCAAAGTGTTCAAAACCCACTGTGTTGTTCTGACTGATTCTGGATCTGAAGCTTGCTTATAAGCAGATATGAAGACAATGTATAATTTGCTGCCAGATCTTTTCTTATTCTCTGCATCATCGGACCACATGAGGATGTGTCCACATGTGGCTTGTTGGGCAGTTCAAATTTGGAAATATAACTTGTGAAAGCATGACTTTCTCACATGGTTCTCATTTGTAATCCCTTAGACATTTTAAAACTGGTTGAATTTAGTTTATTCAACCAGACAATTACTTTTAAGTTACATGACAAAAGATATTCACAAAGTACTTTGCTCCAGAGAAAACCCCATGATGCGCTTTAACACGGCAAATAAACACTGAGGTAACAGATATTAAACATCCTGGCCAAAAACATTTTCGGAGACGTTGCATTCAAGACACAGATAGTGACTCAACAGGGCATTTTAAGGAACTGTGATTATGTCAGGGGCCTTATAAGGAGCTGCCACTGCCAAATCTCTATCTGCATATTTTAGTCATGGGGGATGCTGCGTTTGAGTCATGACCAAAAGCCATGTAGACAAAACCTAGAGGAACAGCACAAGTGCAGCCGCCCCAGTCTGCTTTCTGTTTGTGTGACGAGGCAGCTCTCTGCGAGTCCGATCTGTTTACTGCACTCTAAAAATACCAAGTTGTTGCATTTCCATAGACGTCGTGTCTTTGTTTATATGGCGTCTTGAAATTTTGGCAGCCCCGGATGTCCACATGGAAAGGAGCAGCCTCAGGAGGCAAAAAAGACTTTCAGCTGTTTTAGACATGCTGGTGGTGGCTGTGAAACATGCAAAATGTGGAAATGTTCAAACTGGGAATGATCAGGTTTTCTAAGAAGTCACTTCTTCCTTTTACATTGTCGTCTTACTTTCAAAGGACGTCCATCTGTTGAGCCCCACACCTTCATGTCAGCAGTCTACAAGCTTTAATGAGCAGCCGGTGTGGTTTCTCATCTCTCTATATTGCTTTTTTATCAACAGGGGTGGAGTAGTTAGTACATTTACTCAAGCAAGTAATATTTTGAGGTGCACCTTCTTTACTTGAGTATTTCTATGTTATACTACTTTATAACTCAACTCCTCTTCATTGATTTGACAGCTGTAGTTACTTTGGAGATATAAATGACAAGATAACCCGATTCATTGCTTGAAACGGCCCAACATGACTTACATCGACTCCACTTTGACTTCACACATTCAAAATCTTTTTGCATTTTAATAAAAAGGTAGTGACAATCCAATAATATAAAAATGTATAATCACAGGGGCCATTCTGATGTATAAAAAAAGTATAGAAGTAAAATGTGCTGTAATACCTTTGTAATTTCAGTAAAAAAATATTTAAATGTGGCACTTTTACTTGTAGTGGAGATACAGAAATAAAACTTGAAGCTTCATTTTTATACAGTGGCATCGCTACGTTTAGTTAAAGGATCTTAACTTCTTCCACCACTGCAACACCTCCATTATCATCACAACTGCAAACCAAAACAGAATCTATTGAAACACAGAGATTTCCTTAAAGCGCTCTGAAAACGAACATTATTGATTGAAGACTAAAAGGTTTCTTGGACTAAAAATCAAGATTCAAAGCAGACATTTTTGTGGAAGCTATATATTGCACATTAGGTTGCCATACCTTTGTTATTGAATGTCACTGATTATAGAGAATAATACTAATTCAAAACCTGACCATCAGTGGTAGAAGAGGTAATCGGATCATTTACTTAAGAAAAAGTATACTACAATATAAAAATGCTCCTTAAGAAGTATAAGTTATTATATCCTGTACTTACAAATTAAGAAGTATTAACAGCAATTAAGTATCAAAAGTTAAAGAACTATGTATGGCCCCTGTCTATAGTATTCATTTACTATAATAACTGATGCGTCAACATGTCAGAATAATCTTAATGTTGTAGCTGTTTGCAAGGGATATATATGTTGAATCTATAATCAAGCTTTAAATATTATAAACTGATCATAGGTTTGGCATGTTGATTATTATTCTGAATACTAACTCCAGCTGCCAAACAAACGAGTACAAGTATAAAGCAGCATTAATTGAAATACTTTGTTAAAGTACAAGTATCGTATATTTAGTAAATGGTCTTTCAACCCGCTGACCATAACTGTAAACGGCCAGAAAGCAATATTCAAGATGGAATTATGTGTTTATGCCACATTTCAAGCTCAATATCACGCCCTCTTAGTGCAAAGTCAAAAACATTTCTACTTGAATGTGCATGAAAAGACAGAAATCTGTAGGAATGTAGCCTAAAATATATATCAGCTTTATTGAAACCTTTTACAGGAGAAAAAGTTGGCAAAGGGTTATACAATAAGTGCAAGGTGTAGTTACTCTAATAGGATAGAACATAGTTACATGGAATATAATTAGTTTGCACATGTTACAAGAGCAAACACATTAAAAGTCGTGTTTCTGAAGCCTCTTTTGAAGAAGAAAACGCTTGTCAGGTTTATTGGCTGAGTGTTTTTTTTAATTTTATTTTTTTGAAAGGCCTCTGGGGTTTCTTCATTCATTTCCTTCAATGCATAGTTTTCTCAAGTCCAACCAAGAAAGCTACTTTGGCTGCATGTTGGAGGCAAACATGTGAAAGCGGACGCCACGATACATCCAAAAATGTCCGCTTGTTTGTTCTCTTGTGACGGAGCTGCAGTTTCACTGTGACCGTCGCGCACGGTGACGGGGCAGCTCACATCACGCACGGTTTGATGTCCTGACAGACGCTCTGGGGATGGTGATGGTGGTGATGGTGATAGTAGGATCCGCCAGTCGAGGGGTGGAAGGACGAGATGCCGTTGAAGTTTAACACAAAGTCTTTCCTGTCGCACACCGAGGAATGGCTCTGATAACGTGGAATCCCCACTGCAGAGGAGAAAGTACACATATGTAAATGAAGAGGTGCAGACATTAATATTCATTTATAAGTAGCCTAATCGTTTTATATTGAGCATCTTAAACCACGTTTTTGCGAAATTATTCTGCACAAAAAAAAAACTGTGTTGGGGTGGGGGTTCGTTGTGAACAGAAATTAATGTTTTTAGATCTACAAAATGAAATGTAGATTAGCCTGAGACAACCGGACAATGAGTATTCACGTTCAGATATGCGTTTAAAAGGAATACAATTGACTGGTGCAGACGGATAAGGCCTTGTTTTGCATAAATAATTATTGTTTATAAAAAGATGGGCAATCAGTGCGTCACCATTTTACAGATGAATTTGCAGTTATATAAATTGTAAATGTAATTATATAAGAGCAGAAATAACATATTTTAAAAATATATTTGTTAGAAATCTGCCTAATCTGCCTACCTCCCTAAGGTGACAGTCCATTTAATTCCATTTATTTGTATTCTTAAAAGCATCGCACCTCCCTTTAGCTATTTATTTTTTAATCAATTGGATGCTTTTATTTTGATTTCTAACTAAACACAGTAATCTTATCTGTGTATTTCTGTCCCCTTGGAGAGCCCCAAACCTGCAAACATATTTAAATGAGGCCGTCATTTTGTGTCTGTAAGTGAGCCTCTATTTCCAGAAAGAGAAAAATAAATAGGGAGGCTGTGGCTTCGTCAAGGTCATAAGGACTCCAGATGTGACTGTGTTTTTCAGGGGAAGACAGCAGGCTTTATCCTCCAGGCCACAGCTCGCTGCCCTACGCCCGTTTTCACAGACAACACACAAGCCTCTGCCTGACAGTACAGTTACCGACCCCGCACTGTGCAGTCCAACACATTTACCCTCCGTGCAGGCTCAATTAAGACGCTGCGTAAAGTTTAACAAGGCCTGCCGTCTCTTGTGGATACGCGCTGGTTGAAATCCTCCGCCGGTGTGGTCCGAGCTGCAAACTCTTTGTTTAGTTAACCTCTGGGACCCTTTAGGCTCCAGCATGGGTAACTCGCCTCGGTGAAATCCCCTGACTTTAGTAAAGCCTCGGTGTATTATGCTAAAGCAAATGAGCGTGAACTGGGGAGGTGAATTAAGAACGCGATCACAAAAAAAATAGCTGTTTATCTTGAACTATTTATTAGCACGTGCACAGATGTGGTTTAGAAAATCCCGCAGACTGTGGATTCAAGGGACACATTCACACATTAGCCCTTAGAAACTGAATGTTATTTATTTATTGGCCTCAAAAACATTTTGAATGATAATTTGGCTGGACCAAGCTTAGGCCAGGTTTAATTATTTAACATTGAATGTAACTTTATTATTCAATGCAATGAGTTAAACAATTGCGACAATTATTTTGTCTCCCACAGCTGGTGAGTTTAGTAAACGCTAAAACGGAAATAATTTAGGGTAAAATACAATTAAAACAATTTAAATTACTAGTCATAATTGACCGTTTTTTTCTGATATGCAAACTTTTGCCTTTGAAATAAAAACGAAAATCCTGAAATTTAAACATTAGTCATAATTAATATATAATTTTAGTTTTCACTCCTTCAAAACATTTATAATTTGTTGCAGGCCTCTGCTGCACTTTGTAACACAAATGTTGCTTATTGCAGCCTCTGATTGAGATCAGATGCACATGCTGTGAGGATTGTTATCATATGATTTTATTAATTTCTATGATAACCCCCAAATATATTTGGCGGGGTTCATCATCCCCAGTATGAACCATGCGTGAGTTGGTGGTACCTGATATGTCGGTGCTGTGGCTGTCCCTGCCGTTCTGGTGAAGATAGCTCTGCTCCAGGGAATAAGGCGACATGCCGGAGTGTAAACCAGAGGATGCGGGGCTGCTGGAGGTTAGAGGCTGCTGTTTGATGTAGGGGGACCCGCCGGAGGACGCCCAGTGTGCGGATGTACTGGCGTACGGGGAGTGGCCGTCCAGCGCGCTGGCCATGGCTGGAGAGGACGGTACGGGGCTGCTGCTGCTGTCCGGTCCATAGTCCCCGTTCGACGGCACAGGACAGCTCGCCATGTACGTGGATCCGGGGCTCGGGGACATGTGGGGTACGTGGTGGCCACCGCTCAGCCCGTCGTATCCCCCGGCCATTGAATTACTCATCATGTCCAAGTTGTAGCTGTTGCCGTGACAGGCGAGAGTGGCGGATGGAGCTTGAAAGTCAAAACTCTGCGGGAGGATAGAGGTGCCAAAGCCTATGCCGTTCATCATCCGATACATGGGCTTCAGAGCTTGACATTTTCTTCTGAAGCCTCTGGGTCTGCGACGAAACGAGCCTTCCTCGAACATGAACTCACTGCCCGGATCGATGGTCCAGTAGTGGCCTTTCCCCGGCCTGCCCAGCCCTTTGGGCAGCTTGATGAAGCACTCGTTCAGCGAAAGATTATGCCGGACGGAGTTCTTCCAGCCCTGATATGAGCCCCTGAAGAACGGGAAGCGAGCTTGGAGGAACTGGTAGATCTCACTGAGTGTCAGTCGTTTGGTGGGGGAGCTCTGTATTGCCATAACGATGAGAGCGATGTAGGAGTACGGTGGCTTTTCCGGTCGCCGTAAACCGGAGCCCGTCTTCTTTCCTTTAATGGCGGTGGACGAACTTTCTGTGGCGGCTTGTTGGCTCAGCATGGCGGGGTGCAGGGCGCCGGACGTCGGGCTGGATCTCAGAGGAGGCGGAGGGTCCAGCTGCTGCTGAGGGGTCTCGGTCGTCATGTCAGCTCTGACGTACGACTGGCGTAGAGTGAAGAGAGGGAGGGAGAAAAGACGAGCTCCGAGATGTTTTAAAGTAGAAATATATTGGGATCCAGCGGTCAGTGTCCTTGCAAGCTTGCGTTATACCGCCAGTGGTCCTCAGAATCCCAGTGCAAAATGGAGTGAAATCTGTCTCCCGTTACGCACGACTCTCCCGTTACGCACGGTGCTTCCTTGACGCATGCAGTACGCACTGACAGAGAGAGGAAGAGGAAGAGAAAGGGAGGGGGGTAGGGTAGCTGGTTATTCACTGGAGACTGAGTGTCCAGGGTTTTAGCACGACACAGGGGCTCCACTGGGTGTCACAGCGGCGCTAAGTGGTGCTGCGTGGCGCGCCGGGTGGCCATCGACCGCCTTAATAATCCCTCAAGTGGAGGAAACACAAAAACCCCTCGACCTATTGCGCGCAACAGTCCAGCCAAACAAAGCTCGACCACCTATCATTTCATAAATCTTTCTTCCCTCCACGAGAGCCCCCCCCCCCCCACACCACATACACACACACACACACACACACCCCACCCCTTCTCCTCATCCGCACTCTGCGCCTGCAAATCTCCCTGTAATCAGTGACGAATAGAGCACCCCCCCCCCTCCCTTCCTCCACTCTCTTGCCAAATCTGGCCCAAGTCCACTTACCGTTCTCAACAGTGTTAAAGCCCCTCATTTTATCCTCTCCTCGCCTTCTTCCTCCCCCTCCCACCCCCTCTGTCCAAGTTCGGACTATACACGCAATTAGGCCATCTATCAAACCTCCCCCAGACATCCCAATCAACAGCGCCACACGCCAGACGCACACGTTTAAAAAACGAGTTTTTCCACCCTCTCTGGTCCTGCATGTATGAAGTTGTGATTTCAGCCACAGATCATACATTTTCCTGACACGAATAAACCACCACAGTATGTGCAAAAGGTTCAACTTGCAAAGTGAAGCCATGACGACACATAACATTCACTTTGGCCTACGTGATATCTGCGGCAGATGATACCCAAACGCATCGCTGCGAAGCAACAAAAAAACAAAACGCACCGTCTCGTATTATTTGTATTATTTTGCTCATAATTTCCTCCCAAACTGGTCCAGAGGATAACAAAAACAAACTGTCGCGGTGCCGGGCTGGGGCGAGGAGTGTGAGAGATGGAGAGGTGGTGGTCTTCACCGTGCGTGTGTAAGCGGGGGGTTGCTCTGAGTAAATGACTTTGACATGAGTGGAAGCAGGCTTTTTCCATCAAGCCCGGCCCTGGATACCACACACAGCGCGCCAGTGTCAGCTTACCGCCCCGGGCCAGAGCCGGTCCCATGGGCCCCACGTTCATTAGAGAGAGAAAAGCGAAATTAGGCGAACGGGCGTCGACAGTTTCCTCCCCTATGGAGACATCACACACAGATTTGTCCAACATGATGGAGTTATATATCCCATAAAGGTAGTATCAACATCCGTGTTGCGACGAAGCGGAGATCATTGAAGAAAAAAAAAAAAAATCACTTTTTGTGGCTGTCACTAAACCGAGATTTTTTTTTTGGGTTGTGTTGTTCATGCTTGTCACGATTTATTTTTACTAAGCTATTTGTACTCGTGCATAGATACTATTTCAGCCTATAGTTTAAGGTAGCCTACGTTTGATTGCTTCTTTTCTTTCTCACAGGCCCAATATACTGATGTTTGTAAGAGATTAAAACAAACCACAACACCGTGAAAACTCTGCAGGGAAAAAATAACACAGTCACATTTTATTTCACACACTCAAACCTGTGTCTGTGCACGTGTGTTGCCGACACGACCTTTTTAAGTTTAGATATAGCCTGGAGGATTTTCCAAACAATAACCAGCAACAACAACCTTTGCACTTTGCACAACAAAGGATATGCGGATAAAATCATTTTCCAACATGACACACACACACACACACACACACACACACACACACACACACACACACACACACACACACACACACACACACACACACACACACACACACACACACACACACACACACACACACACACACACACACACACACACACACACACACACAGCAGTTTGGAGGAGCTTAACGGCCCCAGAAATTTCCTGCGACATCAAAACTTATGACCCCCGCCGAGATCAGGATGCCTCGGCTTGCAGAGGGAATCTTTGTTCTGCGAGCGCTTTGAAGACGGCGCTCCGGCTGCTTTTACGCACCGAGATTATATGAGCTCCTAATTTAGCCTTTTGGAAATATGATGTGATCGGCGGCCACCACGAAAGCTACTCAGAGTTGTTTTTGATAGAGGAGTTTGCCTTTGGAGTACAGTCTCGGCTGGAGGCCCATATGAGCCTGTTGATGACACAATAAGGCCTTCTGTTTGTTTTCATGTTTAGGCTGAAAGATATTGTTCGTCCCCCATAAAATATTTGGTAAATGCGATTTCGAGAGTTTTTATTGGGCTGTCTGACCGCAGGTAACCTATTTCATGTCATTTTAAAATAAAATGCGGACGGCCTACGATTATATTACATTTAAATGGAAATACACAAAATCATAAGGATTCTCTATTTGTGGTTAAAAAATACAAATATTTGTGAAAACACAACGTTTGTACATAATAATAATTAGGGTGGTCTTAAATGGTTTTTACTCTACTTATATGTAATATATAGGCCTGTAATAAACGTGATTCATTGAATAAAACAATAACAAACACCGAGTTCAGCTCCTTTTAACGGTAATCTAATATTCTTTCTGCCGCTTCGTCTGTGTTTCCTGTGGCGGTGCCGGGAGCTTTGGAGCTGCCTCTCCGGGAATCTGGGAGGTCAGGCGCGGTTCAGTTTGCCGGAGTGACAGACTGTTTGGACTTCCTAACATTGTGCCTGCCTTAAAGTTTGGTTTCATAACACCGTGGGCCTTATTTGCACAGCAGCCAGCCCTGGAACAGGCCCGAGTTCATGCTCCTGCCGATGTGGACCGGGGTTGAGACAGGCACCAGTTGAAATGCACATGCAGAGAAAGTCTGTTTACAAATATGAAGGATGCGCGTCATGACAACAAGGACGTGAACAATGAGGGGATACCGAGAGCGTTGGAGCCACGTGACCGCCCCCGCAGACAGGTATGCTGTTCCGGCGTTTCACCTGCAGGTTGCAGCATTGTCCCTGAAAACAGGAGCAAGTCTCACCTGTCACCTGTCAGACTTCCCGGTGCGCTCTGAGCATAGACCTCGTCTTCTGTTTTCGAAGCCTCAACGTGCATGTGCATGACGATCAGCAGGGGCACATGAGATGTAAAGTGCATACCTGATCAGTGTATACTCATTATAAAGGTGTTATCAGAACATGGTCAAATGTTAAGATGAAAAACAAAAACAAAATTACAGGATATTTAGTGTTGAAATGTGCAGGTTCGTTTGGACCTCATCCATCTGCACAGGAGGAGCTCATGTCCAAAACTCCAACATCAGGTTAACAACATTTTACAAATGACTTGAGTTAAGTCATTTGATATATTTTACGTATGGACGATCTGTTATTTTGAATAATAATGTAAGTGTTACACCTGCTTTCCATCAAATTGCATAATACTATTAACAATGATAATTAAGTGGCATCCGTATATTCGGGTTTCATTTTGTGTCCTATAATTCTTCTTATTTTATAAATGCATATAGCATTACCTTATTATTTAGCAGCCATGTTTTTGAGTAACACTCAAACACGTTTTTTATTCGAGGATGTACAGAATAGTGTTTCATTTGAAAATAACCTTTGGGAATTTGTGTTGGAGTCAACAACGGTTTTCTCGTCTTTGTATTGAATTTAGTCGAATGATTTTCTTAACAACCATACCTTAGACTTTACATAAACTATGGCTCATGACTGGACCAGAGGCTGATGAGTCTGGGGTCTGTTTCAGGACCGCGGAGAGCAACTGCAGCCTCCTCGGGACACGAGCAGTAAACAGCCCGCAGGAGTGTTTGGTGTGAGCATGTCATGGAGAATAATATTGTGTGTGAGTATATATCCGAACATATGAAATACAAATAAATAACATTAACATAAATAATCAGAACTGAAAGTTGTGTTTGGATGACAGAATACATTGAGTTTACTTTATTATTTACATAGCACTGTGGGCATGTTTCACATCGCATCTTTATCAAATGAAGTGGGGCTTTGTTGGAATGAAAGTGTCAATATTTGAATATTTGTTGTGTCTCTTGTTTATTATAAGTTTGTGAAAAACCACTGATCACGACGTAGAAACCATTGCACCAAACACATTTTAATAGAGTTTAGTAAACAATACGTGGCATTGTTCATATTGTTCAAAAGCATTAACATCAAAATATGATAAACATTAATAATAATTTTAATAAAACGTTCATTTATGATGAGTACTTCAGGGTAGATAGCTATATAAAAAAATGTTGTGGAAGATTTCAATTGTAACTTCTGAGAAGTAGTTCTTTGTTTGAAATGTAATTTTATATGTGAGAGGATGTGTTTTTGGGGATCTTTTCAGTCCATGGGCTTGGCACATGCATGTGTATTACTTTCTAACTAACATGACAATATAACGATAATTTGAACAATCACATTTTTATGTTAAATCCTAGTTATTGTATCTGTTATTTTAGTTGTTTGCTGTGGTTGTTGCCTTGATTGCAATAGATTGACTTTGTTTTTCCATTTTAATAAGCCGCAAATATTCATATATGTTAATTTGGAAAAATCAGTACTGAGGGAATCGGTGTGAGAGGCAGTATTCTGAGCTTTTATTCTATTATTTTGACTGTGATGATTATGATGTAGGAGTTAATTTTCAACAGATTATAAACCAACAATTCCCCGCCCCCCTGTTATTCCCTTTGCAGTCAAATCTACCACAGACCTCTCCTGTTGAACAGGTGTGCGGCCCATTCACTCCCGCCCCCACTGATCTGTACACCTGCTTCTGATCTCCAACCCTCTCTCTTTCATGTCTGTATAATGAACAGCTCATTGAACATCAGGGTCCCATTGTTTCACGTTTTTATTCATAAAAAAAGCAGGCATGCATGAATCAATCTTAAGAAAACATCAGGCATTTCCATGCGTTTCTAGTGCAGCCACGTGATTCTCACCGTAGCTCAGTCAATAATTAGTTTGACATATATACAAGACAATATCCTTTTTTATACAGCAGGTCATACAAAACATGAAAAGAATAAATAGATTAATAGTATTATGTTTCAACATGGCGCTTGGTTGCCGTGATACAGTGGAAATGACCAAAGAACCATAGATACACTCATGCACATACACGCACACACACACACACACACACGCACACATACACACACCCACATGCACGCGCAGTGGAATGTCCTGCGATGACAACAACTATTTGCCAAGTCACCAAAACAGTTGACAACACGCCATGGTAAAACATTTTTTCACTGCAGAATGACTTACAGTACAGACATAGTCCCAAACAGTTCAACAGCTAAAGTACTGAAAGCTAGGAGCGCCCACAACAGTGCACATCATGGGTCAAAACATACAAGTCTGACAACAGTCCGGGTGCTTTATGACAGCAAGGAGTCTATATGGAAACCTCGCGCCTTGTTGGGCATCTTGCGCGCGTGGAGAGCTGCCTCAGGTGCAGCCATGCCCGGTGCTGTCTGCTGGAGGTACGTGAGTGCATCCCTGCTGGGCTCTGTGGTGCTGTACGCAGCCTCTGACAGGTACGTGCGCTGTGCCGGGTAGCACAGAGTGTAAGGCAGTAAGTGGGCCCCTGGGGACCAGTAGAGCCGGGTGGCGTGGGTTTCCGCATCGACGTGGCTGTCTTCCCTCCGTATGAAAGGTGTGCTGAGGATGCTGTCGATGGCGAAGGAGCTGGAGAACTTGGCCCCCACCCTCTCATCCGGGGCGGGGAGGCGGGTGTCCTCGCTGAGGATGTCCGGGCTCTCCCGCTCCTTGGCGGACCTCTTGGCGATGCGCTTCCTCCTGCGGCGGAACACGCCGTCAGCGAAAGTGTACTCGCTGTGCGGGTTGAGCATCCAGTAGTTGTCCTTGCCCCATGGCCGGGACGGGTCCCGCAGCACTTTGAGAAAGCAGTCGTTGAGTGACAGGTTGTGGCGCACCGAGTTCCTCCAGCCGGTGTAAGTGCCGCGGAAAAACGGGAACTTCTTCATCAGGTAGTCGTTGATCTCTGCCAGAGTGAAGCGGCCACTGCTGGACTCCCGGATGGCCATGGCGATGAGGGCGATGTAGGAGTAAGGAGGTTTGGGTCGGCGGGTGTAGGGCTTCCCTTTGCTGCCTTCGCCGGTCTGGGTAACAGGTGCCGGGCTGTTGGCCACGCAGTCCCCGTCCGACCCCAGCTCGTCCCCGGATAGAGGGGACGGGATTCCCCCCTCTGCGTCCATGCACAACTCCAGTGGCTTCTGCGCGAAGTGATGTGCTGAGAAAACTTCAAGTTTCATTTTCCCAAAAAAGAAGGGTGATCTTTAAGCAGCAGAGCAGGTGTAGCAGTCCTGGCAGCAGAAATGACTCTGTGTGTTTGTGTGTTGTAGAGGCTCGTCTTAAGCGCTGGAGGCACCCTGATCCTCAGTCTGGAGCAGCAGAATACTGATCTGTCTCCAGAGACACGCATGTCTTGGTATAATATAATGCCTCGGCAAGGGACGGCCCACAGGCGGGGTTTCCAGCCCGAATCCATTGAAGCGATTGAGTGATTTAGTGTGTATGTTTACAATTGGACGCTAGCGTGACACGCCAGGGAAGAAAAAAAAGAGGGCAGGTATGAAAAATAATTAGTCTGTCTGTCCTTTATTTTTCAAAAATAAAAAACAATATATAGTACAGGCAACATTTTACAGTTTAAGAAGCACTTTTTTTCTGAACTGCATTTTGTTCCTATCACATCAATTTGATTAATCCGGATTAATATTTCTCCTCTTTACTCGCCTTTTATGACAAAAATATCGGAAAAAGACTGCAGGAAGAAGAGAGCGGAATACATGGAGAAATAGACAAAGTTTGTACTGCTGTTCACTTCAACCTGCTACTCCCTCACCGGCGCTCCGGTGGAACGGTGAAGTAACGCGGACGCACAACTGAAATGAAAGAGATGGGTTTGGATGACTTCCACGTAACGCACAATGAATAAGAACAATACTCCTCTATTGTTTAATGTATCTGAAAGTATAGGGCTTATTTATTTTCAGAAATAGATCATAGCCTATTTAAAAAAAACACACTGGTTGAGTCCTCATAATCCAAATTTATAATATGAAGAAATTGATTTCTTACCAGGGTCATATCATAGCATATACATGAATTCAGTCCAAGTGTCATACTTTTGAATGAGAAGGCCCAGATCAAGACATTTTTTGGTCCTAGAATTCCTACTGCAGTGAAGGCTGCTGGTTATTTTCCTGGTGAGGCTGCAGGTCTACTGACACTGACGACCTCTGCATGTCCCCTCTGGCTTGTTGTGCAGTTATTAACCAAGACACAAAAAATCATCATGAACCGAGAGTTATTGGTCCAACAAGTTGCCAGTTTGTTTGGTACGACTGGTTATAACTGACCCGCAATACATTCAACTAACAATCAGAGAGTCTCAGTTTATTTGTGTTGAATCTCCAAATGGTTTGTACTTTAGTATATTGCTGAAATTCCCATCATAATGCTTAAAAGCTCAAAACTAATGCAGTAAAATATAATTGAAAGTCTTTAGATCATTTCCAAGGTTGGCGCCTCCTGGTGGAAGTATCATAAACACAGACTGTAGGTCTAGTGCGTGGCATTGTGTGATTGCAGTGTATTAGATCCACACAAAAACCTTAAAGAGTGCACACTTAAACATTATTTTCAAGCTACAAACTAAATGATATGACTGTACAGCGATAAACACATAAATGCTGGTGTTGGTATTGAAATTTCTTACCAAATTTATAAAAATCTGCCAAATTAACCTTTTTCTACCCCCCTACTTCTGCCCCCCCCCCCCCCTAGTTCGGACTACCCCCATCTTTGAACTCAGTCTTCATTTTGATCCTAACTAGGGCATGGTTTCATCTCTCAGGCCCTTGCCCACTGCCACACATAAGGTGGAGTTAGGTTAACTGGGGTGGAAGTCACTCTTGAACATATGAGTCATAAATCAATGCCATGTCACATTTGTCTGCAGACATTTAGTCGACAAGCACATTTTTGTAGGGAGCGTAGCTACCCTAACAGGTTTTAAGTAAACTGACATCCCCGACACCTGTAAACCAAATGTCTTTTCCACTAACTCTTCTCACAGCTTTCAGCCAGTTGCTGGTGCAGAAAGATGCTGGAGAGTTAACATGAGTTATGAGCTTCGCCTCAGGCCAGTAATAATCATTAAACTGTCTTCTCCAGCACTCCTCCTATCTCAGCTGCTCGGACTTTGCTGGGACCTGAACGACTTAGTGCAAGTTCAACTATACATTGTTCACATAGTCATGTGTGTGCTTCTACACAGTGTTTATGAAAAGATTCATAGTGGCCCTGTAATGGATTTTGGGAATTATGCTAAACAAAAACCACATGAAAGACAGGAATGAAGAATTTTACAATGATACCATATATAAGATAGTCCAGTTTGATCCCGACAGCACTGAGATATGAATCTATATTTGGCATCGTGAGCGGTTTGTGTATCTACGTGTTTAAATTGTATGGCCTAATTATCACCTTGGTTGTACATGACAGGCATGATTACAGATCTCATCGTACCCAGAGCTGTTGGTATTGTGTGAGTGTGGGAAAGCAACGAAATTCGGAGGTCAAGTCGATCAATTACATGTACATGTACTTGAAGTCTGTCTGTGTTTGACGGCTCCTATTTTTCTTTTTTTTAAACAATGTTAATCTGTCGGTTGTCACTGTTCATCTCAGGATTTGAAATGGAAAAGTTATGTGTGCTGGATTGTAATGTGTTTCGGAATCAGACAGTTTACTGTGGACCTCTGTAAATGTACAGTCTGACTCGTCAACTTAGTATTTCGTCCATCTTTTAGCCTGTAATGGTACGTACACATGACTGAAACACTCAATCTTAGGCCTTCTGTTTGAAAAAACATGTAACATTTCAAACGTCAAAGTTCATTCTTGATCTCGGAGAGAGTGGTTTGACAAAACTCAAGGTCAACTTACTAGCTTTTCCAAGAGCCTTCGACCATATCGCACGGTCGTCATCAGCAGATGGACTTTGCTCAGTTGTCTTGAGATGGATCTGTTGACATTGGCTGTTTATAGTAGGTTTTAAATCATACCACCAGCAGAAAATCTACAACAAACACACTCCATCCACTGATAAGGACCTTGTGATTGAAAGCTGTTGATTGCAGGAGGTTTTGAACAGTATTCTATTTAGTTGAGGATAAGCGAGTAATGGGTGGATGGACGGCCTAAGAAACCAGAGGTCGTCAAACATCCTCTGATCAAATTTAGATTTTGGAAACATCTTCCTTCTCTCACTGTGACATCGCTGCAGCAGCTGGAGAGTTGAAACCAAAATGTTTTTGTTGAAACTCAGGAGGCCGACCGCTGTGAGCCTAAAACCAGAGCTGAGGAAAGCAGCGGCATGCGTGCTATCATTATCACCGCCACCGTACAACACTGTGACAAGGCACACTGAGAATGTTACACCGCCGGGCTGGTGGTAGGTGTGCCTGCGTGTTTTTTTCTTCTTTGCAGCAGTTTGATGAGGCTGTATTTGATTTCAGGTACTCTGCCAAGGCGGCTACACACACACCTGCGCTGGAGTGATTTGGTGTGAAAGGCAACACACCTGTTCTCAGTTTTAATCTTCCACATGGCAATTTGAAATCCGAGGTGGAAACACGATTTCCCCACAGGGATCAGTAAAATATCATATTGCCATTCTTCTCCGGATATTTGGGTTTATTTCAAAATGATATGACACGGTCCGGATCATCTTTTACCTTCTGGTTCTAATGGAAAATAATATATTTATTGCAGATAAACTTCTTTAATCGCAAGGTCATCAAGGTCAGAGAAGTCAAGTCTGCTCAACAGCAGGACTAGAGAAACACATCACGCTTATACAACCTGTTAATGTGTCGCTCCTAAAATTGGCACCTTGTTGTTTAAGCTCACCTCAGATTTAAAGTGTCTCCTTTGAGCAAGAGAAGTCTCTTTTAAGTGCTGACATGAGTGGAATTCCAGTAATGTAAATTCATCGGGTGAATCCTTTGCAGCTCCAAAAATAGCCACACCTCTGCGGCGGTCTGTGCTCACACGCTAACCCTTGTCTGCGTGTCTCTGGATGACTTCTTACCTGTATCTCATCTTTCGTTTCTTTCTTCTCTGTGAGTGAAGGGTGTCCAACCCCCCATGTCTTTGTATAAACAAAGTGCGGGCTGTGGGTGAGCAGGGCAGGGAGGAACTGCAACAAGACGCGCTGCGTAGCCGACATTCCCAAGATTCCCTGCAGCAGATCTAGTCTCTGACAGAGGCTGCTGATAGTCGACATGCTTCATTTGGGGTCACTGGTAGGTACGGCAATGTGTTTACTTCACAGCCAACCTAAAAATCAGACATTCCACATCAATTCCACATATTCCTGCACTCAGCACAGTAGGCACCGGTGCAGGGGTTTGTGTATGTGTGTGTATGTTTGTCTGCAGCTGTGCGTCTGCTCAGGTGTGGGTGTGAAAATGTGTGCATGTGCTTCGGCTAAATAGAAAAGTAAGACGAATGCATTCCATCTATTTTATTCTTTGAACAGTGATTACTGTCATTACGCGACAATGCGGCCCTCTAAACGTTTGCTGCCTGCTTTGTTGTGCGTCTGTAGAATCATACCTTTGTGTTTTCGAAGATAAATGGTGGTGGGGGAGCATCATCCATGTAATCAGAAGCACACCTGAACACTTAAGAAGTGACAAACAAGAAGTTCCCACAAAGCTGTTTTGATACATAACGCAAGAACTTTCCCTATTGAATGCACTCACCGGCATCTGCTGCATGTGGCATAAAATGTATTGTTGGATACCTGATATAGACACAGAGACACAAATAAAGTATGTGCAGTGACTCAGAGTTTTCATAAGCCTGGTTTGATGGGCGTAAACTCTGCTGCTTCTGCGTCAGCGATTAATAAATTAAATCTGATGAAATGAAGCAGCGTATCCTCCAGTCAGTTGGCAGCCTTGCGTTGCTATTTTGGGTTTTCCTGCATTCTTACCTGAGGTGCTCACACCCTGCCAGACCAACAGGAGGAAAAAAAATAGATACATATAAATAAACGGAGCCAACTAGCATATAATTAAAGTAATTAAGGATAGAGGTGAAATACAGGTGAGGCACAGGTGAAAGGCAGCCTGGCACCTCCAGTACCTAAATCCCATACAACGGTAGTGGTGTCATTTCGCCCCCCCCCCCCTATACCTTATTGCCTCCATACATGCAATATATCTTTACACTTCTTTCCGTGCAAAGAGGGGTTGGGACATGTCTGCACTAACTGGTGCAGCTCTAATTGGCCCAAGTGAACCTCTTGTCTGCAAAAGAGCTTTTCTGGTCCCTAAGTGACCTTTTTGGCCCTTTTCCTTAGCCATAATGTAAATTTGGTTGGCTCAAAATACCACCCTTTTTAATCAAGTGGCCCTCTGGTCTCCAAGTGCCCATTTAGTATATTGATGCACCCCATTGATCCTCAAGCGAACCCCCAGACCCCCAGTGCCCTTTGGTCAGACAAAGATCCCTACGGGTCTCCTAACCCTAACGGAAGAGGTTCCCCTTTTGATGGTCACACCACTTCTTCTACCTCTGTATGTACAGTATATATAAGTGTACATGAACATATGTCGACTCTATCTGCATATATTTATGCCTACTTTTATCCGTGACATTGCATTAGTGTGCACTATCTCCTGAACACCTCTGGTGCCTTTGAGATCAGATGGTGGTCTGCTGTCTACAGAAACTCAAAACATAGCGCCATCGAGGGAGAAGCAGACCTGAGTGCACCCCTTAAACCTGCCTGTAAAATGTAACTGTTAGTGCGTGTCTGTCAATGAACCGCCGTCATGCGGGCAACACAGGCTCAGTACCTGCCCTATCTGCCGCTATCGTCCAATTCAACTCTTCACACGCTAGAGTCCCCTCGCATGCCGAGCCGGGAGGGAGTGTCGGGGATGGGAGGGTGAGGGCTTGGATAAAGAAGAAAAAAGGAGCAATGATTGATCTTAGCCATAGACACCTTGCTTTATCGCTGCAGCTGATAGGACCTACCTTCATTCAGCAGTGCTGTAGGCTGTTTTTGTGTAAGCATAAACACAGGGCCAAATCAGTACCTGTGCTGCACTGTTTACCTGGCAGCCGTTCAGCCCTTTTCTGTCTAAACTTGAAATAGGATCCAAACACTCTACTCACGCATAGTGGTTTGCACGAGATGCTTCGCCTGCCTCTCAACCTACCGCTCCGTAGCGCTATTTTTGCACCGTCTGAACCTCAACCGCCCCTCTTATTTCTTTGATTGAGAGGTGGAACATCTACCCCGGGGCCTTTATCTGCAAACTTAGCACGGATTTTGAACAGTTGCCATGGAGTCATACCACAGACAAACCCAACAAACATCTTGCTGATTGACAACATTAGTGTGTGGGATATATTTAGATCTTGTTCTTCTCACCAGTATGTATTACCACAATTAACAGTTTTAAAAGGGGCTATCACAGGCCTATATCCTGGGCTTTTTAGCTTATTTTATATATAACCATTGGCGTCTTATTCAGCCCATTATAGAGTGCATGGCTATGAATGTAGCGTGAAGCTGTAAATTTTTCACATTTTTGCCATAAGGGCCAATAACTTACATTTTATTCTAAATAGAGTTTTTTGGTGATTTTTCAAAGGTGTTCATAAGCTTTTCTAAAAAGAAAAGAAAGGTGTTTTGTTTTCATGCAATAAGCCTGTACTTTATTCAAGCTGTGGATTGAAGAGAAAAGAGGATATTTTAGGTATCTTGAGATATTACAGTAGTACAGCACTTTAAAGGGGCACTCCACCAAATTTACCCGTAACATAGATTATTATTCAGCCCATGAAACACGTTGCACTATTATGTCTTTTGTGGCTCTGGAGGGACCTTTCTTAAAGGGAAACTATACTGATTTTTAACGGGCTTTGTATCAACCGTCAATAGGGCTGGTATTGGCAAATGATGCTCTGCTTCCCTCCTGACTTGAGGTTTTGCTTATACTGCAAATATGTTGAATGTGTACCTTTATTTTCTCAAACCTTTCTGTTCTACAAGCCCATTTTGGAGGTTTGACATCAAATTATCATGTGAAGTTGGTTAAATAGTTTAGTTATTTACTTCTATGTTCAGAGAGGCATCTCCAAATAGACTGTTAAGAAATGATAGATTCCTAACCAAATCATAACTACAAACATAATAAATACTAGTATGCCGCATTTCTGTCTGTATATCAAGTGACCCCTTGGTGGGTCCCCAAAGTACAGAAACTCTAGGCTAACTATTCATTTTCAAAGATGTAGAGTTAAATGTATTTTCTTTTTCTAATCTCTGTAGACTTTACATGGCTCACTGCAGGGGTGATTAGATACCTGGGCTCCTGAGCAGATGCTACTGTTTGTAGTGAGTGCTATTAGATATTGATCCGGTGGTAATTCGTAAATTATTATCATTAAGGATCGGATGTTTGATTGGGGAAAAAAAGTCCTAATCTCCTCCAGCTGGCTGTTGGGCTATAATGTTTCCTGCCTCTGCTCCTGCATTGATCCACCGGAGCAAACAGCAGCTGCATGGCTGCACAGCAACCCCCAGCATGAGAATCAGATGCTAGAACAATCAAGGAACACTCTCCTGGATAATGTAAAGGCACTATACGCTTTGTTTATGAGAAATCCTGTTTGGTCCTTCATTTTGTCATGACGGACGGCTCTAGACACTGCATTAGCCTTGGCTGTCCTTGCCATGGAGAAGAAGCCAGTCAGCGGCACGAACCAGAGCAGTAGCAAATAAAACAGTTGTTCCTTCGCTGCTGAATTCATCCAAAAATGACAGAAATTAAACGCGCTCGTGATTTAACCGGGAGAGATTTATGCCGATGTAGAAATGTGAGTCATATAACATTGTCTACGGGAAAGATGACTTTGTATGTACTTCTGGACACCAGGGGTGCCCAAAATGTATTGACACACAGAATTGCTCTTTTTATGTGTTCAATTTTTGCTCAAAATGGGTTACCAGACAAATATGTTTTCTTCAGGGGATTTGTTGATGATTATCACAAGGCTTATCCATCCACTGAAGCCTTATCATCAGTTAGGATAAATGCCACCCATGTGTCAAGAGTCATACCTTTTTGGTGTGAATTTTGGCACAATCACCAACTCTCCTGTTTAATTTGGAAATAGATCCGGCCCTTGAATGTACGTTCTCTAAGATTCGTTAACTCCCCTCTGCATGCCAGAGAAACAGGTTTGGCCATTTGGACAGCCAGGTGGATGGAGGGGAGGAAAAACAGTTTAAAGACAGAAAATGCAGCACCTGCTTGATGACGGGATGGGCGGTCGTAGGTAATCTGCATGATAACGGTGGGAATACAGAATTATAATGCTGCAGTGTGATTGTGTCCCAAAACCATTTGACCCTCTGCTGTATCTCGCTGGGAGAAACTGATAGTGACAGTTTCAGTGCTTAGATGAAGCATTAACCGTTGACTGAGGGGTCAGAAGACGAAGAAACAGAGTGTCAGTAAAGGTCTCTGCTACACTAAAGTCAAATTATCTCCAATTATGCTAAAAAAAAAGAAGAAGAAAACCATAATTGCTGCTCTGTTGGCTCATTCCTGTCGCTGTCACACCACTCTAATAGAACTTTCTCCAAAAGGCATTGTGAGAAAACAGGCAGTTACTATTTATACAGCTACACACCTGACCAGGCATCTATCCCAACAAAAGGTCTTGAACCCAGCCCTTGCGTGCCTATCCAACCCAGACATCTGATTAATTACAGTGTGGCCGTTAAAGGTGAAAAAAAACTATCTGATGAAAAGTCAGTGAGTCTGCAGGCTCAACCTGCCCAAACAGCATCATGCCGTGTTAGCTTGTAAAACTCTCCGTCACGCCCCCCCCGCTCCCCCGCTCCCCCCTCCCCCACCGTGTGTTTCCTCCCACACGCCCCCACTCCCTCCTGCCTCACTCCTCTGCTCCGGGCCCATTCGTGCAGACGAGGTAAAACATCTCCCTCTCTGTGTCAGAGCCCCGCAGGTGGGCCCCAGTGTGCTCAGGTAGATAATATCACTGTTACTATAGACCGTGTTTGGGTTAGCTCAAAAACACTTTTCACGGCAGCAGCAAAACAAAGTTGTGTGCCGTGCGTGACAACAGCGGGAGCTGCTCCCTACAAATTAACCTGTGGAAACACTTTGGTCTCGCACGAAACACACACACGTAATACCTGCCCCTCTTCTTTTTTTCTTTCTTTTTTTTTTACACGATGCTCCTCTGGGAGCATGGAAAAAAAAAATCTTTGGAGATGTCTCCTAGAATCCACCAAAGGAACAATGTTAATCCAAAACAGTGAAATAAATCGTGGTGGTTGTGTTATAGGACTGAGCTGCTTTATGTCCAGATTGAAAGCATTGGACTGATTGGACAAGTCACTCTGTTTCTAATCTGCATACTGCTTGTGCAGGAGACTTTATAAATTGACTTTCTTTAAACAAGAGAGGCATGAATAGCTTGAATGTGCTCAGGGCCAGAAGCTGGGACGGCTTCCATAAACAGATCACCCAGGTGGTCCATGTGTGAGAGAGGGAATGGAGCGCCGGTTGAGAGGCCTGCTGCTGCAATCACAAACCTGGATCGTCGTATTTCAGGAGCTCCCTCTGTCTCTTAGCAAAAATCTGAACTTCTATTGATGCCATGAGGATCTGACTCATGGTGTTTTCAGCTCTCTGGCACCAAAATGGTTCTTGTTGCACAGAGGGAATAAAGAAGACTGACGCACACAAAATGTAGCTTAGAGATCTGTACATTTTAACTCTGACTGGACCAAGAACTTGTATGTGCTTATTCTGCGTATTGACTCATGTCCAGTGACGTATAAACAGTGCTCTCTTAGTGTCCAGCAGCCAGACCCTGTTTCCCCTTCTCCTCTCAGGTTACATACAGGCTGCCTTACCCTCACGTTGGAGGGGGAGGGGTATTGTATTATAATATCATAATATATCTGCACATGTGTTTAAATAAAATCTAAGTTTTAATTCACAAGTGGAACTATGTACTAACTAACTAACTAACTATCTAACTAAAAATATGCTAGAACATAACATTAATCACAAATACGTCCTCCTTTTAGGAAATACAACAAGTGTCAGGTCTCAGTATCAGTGCAACTAAATGTGATTATAAAATGTTGTTATTAACTAGTATCGAGTAATGCTAAGCATATCGCTAATGTAATAGATTAATGAATTTCAGCTGAATTAATCAGTTTTTCCACAGAAAGCTAAGTTTACTGGACTGTTCTGGTCATCAACAACAAGCTACTGCTACAGCTTTGGTGCCGTAGACTACTGCTGTATGCTGACCTACGTGTTTGCACCCTGTTGTCAAACGCAAATACCCATGCAAATAATTCAATTTTGAATTCTAGCTGAAGACTCAGCAAATAATTCAGAGCTGTACATGTCACACATGTAGATTTTTAGGTCTTACTTTTATCTCAAATATTGGCCGTGTTCCTCTACTCATGTCATTGTCAGTAAACTACTCATTTTCTTGTCTTCATGAACCAGTGAGTTCTATAAGCAAAATGCCTTTTGTATTGTTCTAATTATTTTGTTCATTACTTTCATTTTAATCACCTCATTATCTTGTTTTTACTTTTCTTTTAACATGCTCTATAAATAAATGGACTAGACCTGCCTTGCAAGTCAAGTGTCAATGCCAAAAACAACCCAAAACACCTGCACCTCCAGTTTGATCCACGCCCATCTGACTATAATTGCAAATGGTAAAGGCAAAAGAAAGACCATATAGGTCTAAACTTTTTTGTCTCAGGTTTGTCAAACGCAGCACAATCTAGTATATCTTAAAAGCTCATTCCTCACAAGCCTCATAGGACTCTGGCCCTGTGCTTGTTTATACTTTGCAGTTTATATTGTGAGCTGCTCCAGGCCTCTGAGCGCTGAACGTTTTCTAGATGGAAAAATACATTCCTCACACCTACACACACACGTCATGTCACGGGTGTATTCCTCATCTTCAAGACAGGTGAGGGATCACACCAACAAAACCAGACGCCAGTCTGCTTTATGCAATGTTTAGATAGCATTTTACACAACTAGTGTGTTTTCGTGGCCTCTCTTATCGCGGGTTGAGCATGTTTCGTGACTGACATTGACCCGGGGCTCTGATGAAGCAGCCCCTATCTTGCATCTTATCATATTGACTTGAGTTATTGTTGGGGGGAGGGGGCGTTGGTGTGCTCATCGATGGTTTATGTATGTACAGTGTGTGTGTGACAGTTCGCCTGTCAGATGTAGCCTGGTCATTCACTCAACATGTCCAAACATACTTGTGCTATTATAGATGCTCGTCCGTGTTTGTCTGAAAAAAGGATTAGCATGAAATATGAGGAAACAGTGACTCGGAGGGTAACCCAGCTTGTGTTTCACAATGCTTAATAGTGTCAGGTAATAGCTGTGAGTCATTATTGAGAGTATGCCATCGCGTGTGTGTTTAGCAGCTGAGGTTTGGCCAGTGTGTGTGTGTGTGTGTGTGTGTGTGTGTGTGTACGTAGGTGCTATTAAAAAACTGGTTCTTCTGAAATGTTGTTTTGACAGATATCAATAGCACAGGGTTCACCAGGTACAAGGGGTTCCCTGGCTGTTATTTAGTCTTGGATTTGGTATTGAGGCTTAGGCCGTAATGACGCGCTGATGAATAAGGTCTGACATTACTCATATGGGTTTGGATAGAAGGTACGGACATGTTTGTTTGGGGCTTAAGTGCTGCAAAAAGTGTCTGTCATTGTTTTTGTTCTACATGGTAGCTCTCTGACAGCAGCCCACAAAATAACACAAAGTCCGTAATTATGGTTTTAACCTAAATCCCCCTTCCCGCTCCACTCCCACCTCCTTTTCTCCTGCTTACCTTACCTAATCTCACCTGTGCTGATTTATGGTGTGTTTTCTGTGTTTGTTCGCCAGGTGATTTAAGGCATGGCTGTCAATCTGTCAGACATCTTTATATATTTTTGGAAACTTTGGCTGTTGGCAAGAAGTTCTCTTCAATAACAATCATGAGTTTATATATAGCTCTACCATTGTGTTGGAATGCCAGGTGTGGCACTTAGGATAAATTGTCACCTCTCCACTAAATGCCTCAGGCAGTGTTGAAAATAAATGACACAACAAAACTACTAATTTAAACGAGACTAAGAGTCTCTACTTCCATGCTAGCAGCTCTGTGACAACGCCAAGGCTAACATGCAGCACACATGTTGCATGTTTAGCATGTTTTTGATCAAAAATACTTAATTGGTCCCTTAATGGGAATATCTAGGCAAGCGAGCGTCCAAACAGAAGTACTCATAAGGTAAACAATTCATTTACACACACAAAAAACTAAAAATCAAAAAATACAAATTTGACAAATGAAGCTCTAGCGTCAGTTCAGACAGGAAGACTGTCTCTTGCATGTCTACGCCCATAGCTTATTTACCATACATCTGCCATCACTCCTCATGCAGGCACACTCATCATTTCCTTGCTGTTATTGTTCGGGAGTCAATCACATCAGCTGTCTAGATCAGCTGGTCTCTCTAGCCAATAGCACAACGACACAAGGACATCGTTAGACTATCATCTTGCTGCCGTCTCTCTTAAATATGATCGTCTCTCTACCTTCAGTACGTTCAAGCTGCTGTTACGCAACCCTCCACCTCCCCATCTCCGCCCAATCTTCGCAGATTCATCAGCTTCATCAACTCATCATTCTATCAACCTCATCAGCCACCACCACCACCAGTGTCTGGACTCCACGTGTTTTTTTTTTATATTGTTGCCGCTCAGGGCAATCACAACTCGATCACAAATCTCCTCGTCGAGTTCAAGCGCCAAAGAATTTCTGTGTTACTCATTAACGCAGCATCTGTCATAATAAATGTTAACTACTAATCATTCACTTGTCTCTCCTGATTGAAATGTGCCATTGCGACCGTTGAAGCTGGTTAACCTCCAGATGAACTAAACTGACATACTACAAAATCTTAAGTGTATAACGACTAAAATAAGCAGTGGATTACAAACCGTAGAGATCCAGAGTAAATGAGTACGATTTAAAAACGTAATGCTTCATCCACACACTCTCGTCACAGGAAAGGAAAGCACATTACGATCGCCAGATGAGTGACAACTTTGTACGTCTCATTTCCTGTAACCAGTGTAGCATTACATCATGGTGGATTTAGCTAGCTAGCTTAGGAATGTCATTCATTTTGTGGGAATTTGGTCATAAACCAAGAATCAGGGACCAGGGACCTTCAATGTGTTTAACAGATATGGCAATCCATCTAATAGTTGCCACGTTACACAATAACTTTAAGGTTGACATCAATTGACAGTGTCCCAGCAGACAGTGGTAACAAGAGTGTAACATCTGCTTGTTTGCATGTTCTGTGCTGTTTAGTCAAGACGCACTAACATAAACCAAGATCTTTCTCAAATATTTGTTTGCCATAGCCATTGTCTTTCACAAATCTTAACCATACTTAAAGTGTAGAACTGTACTTGAATACAATCTTGGGTTTGCAGAATTAAACAATATCAGCATTCGGCAATAGGGTTGTTTTAACCCAGATAAGTTCCTATAAACTTCAGGTAAATGCCAAAATAAGACATTCGATCATATCAAACGTTACATTCATGCAGTCATCTGACAGAAGAAACTAAATAACTTGATGCTAGCACTGTATTGTGTGATTGGTTATGCTCTCATACATATTAGGCAATGACAGAGAAAGCTTCTTGTTGATACAAAAAACTCCCAGCTCAGTTTCCCTGGGAATTGCTTTGATATCGGCTGATTCTGCAGTGGGGAATTGATGTCCACTGCAAATCATCATTGCCAATGCAGAAAGGAATGTGCCCTTAATGGTAGATGTCGGCATGTAGTGTGGAAAATACTACCTGAGTGTAGAGCGGGTTTGAAAGTTTCCCCTGGATTTAAAAGTTACTTACCAGGAATAACTCCCAACTCCCAGATTATGTCCTAATTATTGCAGAACAAGTATTCCTCTTTAATGTACGAGGTGTGCTCAGTGCTTCACCAAGGAAACAACATTCTGTTCTCTGATTTGGTTATGGAGGACTGGATGTCTGATGTGAACTTGCTGCATAGTTTTTGTTTACAGTTGTTTTGCACTCTAATTAATTCACACCTAAATGTATAGCTCTCTGTTATATTCACATGTGATGTATTTATATGTCTCCTTTTGATCAGAGATTTATAAATGTGATGCCAAATTGAAAATTCCACTTGAAAAGAAGATTTGTCTCATGTCACTGTGAATCAACTATTTCCCCCACAGCCATGGTCTTTACCAGCAATCAGAAACAGAGATGTAACAACAATCTTATCACATTTCTCCTTCTCACCTCCTCTGCACACTCGGTGGAGCAGCTCCACCAGCGGCTGGCTGCCGCCTATCGGCCCTCTCATCGCCGCTCTGTTTCTGCTGTAGCTAGATTATCACGCATGCGACAATAACGTGCTAGCGCATGCGGGCATTTTATGTCAGTTCAGAGTGCTGGCACGCTCAGCGAGGTGTGTGATGTCGGAAAGGGAGGGGGGGGGGGGGTGGGGGGGCTGTAGATCTGATCTGACTGAGCCAAGCACGCTGCGACGCATAGCATGACAACACAGTCCACAAAACAGTCAATCAGATAGTGACACTAAGCCTTAAAGAAGCAGTTGTGTGTCTTTTAAGAGTACATCAAATTCACTGAGAGGTCTTAATGCTTCAAAGAAAAGAGAAAACTAGATTTTTGTTCTTTTGATCTTCAAGTGATGTGCATGACTGCCTGTTCAACAACGACTGAAGCAAGAGTGCTACTGCTTTTTAGGCGTTGGTGTGGTACGCATGTATAGAATGATTAAGTACTAAACACGTGCTTGCACATCCTGGTACACATGAGAGCAACATAAAGATGTACCATTGGTGCAGTGTGGGCTTCCAGACTTAAACTGGCAACACCTGGATGTATACTGTATGTATCAATCCTCGTTGATTGATTTTACTCTATCATGAGTCATCTGTTAAACTTGACAAACATGGAAATACTGTGCTGTCACAAAAAACATGTTGGACTGGTCCATAGAGACAGGTCTAATGTATGGTGACCAGTCAGTGTCCGGGGAAAAAACTCATTTTAAATTTGTGCAGATACATCTTCACTTAAATTTACCTTTAAATGAATTTTGGAAGGTCTGCAACTTACATTTTTAAAACGACAATCTGCTTGGTAGAATGTAAGAGCAGTTTAAAGCAGTTCCTTGGTCAGCATATATGTTTTAGATTGAAAAATGTCTTAATTTACTGAGAATTCATCAAAAATGTGTTCTACTTAAAAAAGTCAAGGACCTTACTCAGTATTTGCTACTTTGTGAATAATTTTAACTCTGTTATTAACTCATTATTAACATAACTTTGTGTGCACAAAGTGTTGAATTTACACAATAAGAAAAAAAAAAGCTTTCACTGTTGGTTACTACACAACATTATCGTCATTCGTTATTCTACCTACCTTGTCCCTTTTTCTCACCATTACTTACAAGCCAATAGCCAACTTCGATACAAACATACCTCAAACATACCTCATCTCATCTCAACAAATGAAACTCTCTGAAGTCTGTCTACAGTGTGGCTTAGATCTAACAAATGGGCCTCCCCTCCCTTCTTCATGCTGGAATTTCTTTTGGTGTGTGCCGTCAGACAACTTTACAAAAATGACACTGTAATATGTAAAACTGTTGATATCTAATCCGGTCTAATCCAGGAAGTAAACACATGCGTTTACTGCTGCAGCAGGATGTGCCGAGACCTCGCAGGATGCCATCATTATCTTATCATTCTTTATCAGTATGAAACAGCTTGACTTTATATTTGTAATTGACTAATGGTTCCATGTAATCTGTTTGTATTACTTTACTTGTTGGGGACAAACACATAAGAGCAACTGGAACCCTGTGTGGGACGAGGTAAAGGAATGTGCTGTTGAAAGGGCACAAAACACAGACTTAATATTTCGCCTTTATTTTCTGTGTTGTAAAAAAACACACACACACACACACACACACATATACATTCTCTAAGCAGCACACAGGTGCGTGAGAATTTCTCAGATAAGGATCAGATAAGCCTTATCAGATCTGTGCTCGAGTCGTTCTGTATAAACATCCAAGATAATCTGTTGGTGTGCTTGGGTGTCTGTGGGCGCACACTCTCATACAAGTGTGTAGAATACGTGGTTGCATGTTTATATAGCACAGATCTCAGAACACAAGCTCAGGTTTAAACCCAAACAGGGCAGTAAATCTGAACTGGCAGCTTGCCGCGGGGCGACCAGGACTAGGATTGACAGGCTGTCCAAACTCACCTGACTGTCTCCCAGGTGCTCATCCACACGGTCTAGGCCAGGTGCATACCCCACATCGTTGCACCCTGTGTCTTTGCATCAGAGCTCACAGAGCATGTGCTAATCCTGCCGGTATTTGCACTAAATTTTCCCTTAAGGGCAAATATCCTTGAGCTTTTCACTCAAGAGCTCTGCTGAAGATTGATCCAGCAGACTATTCTGGCTGCTCATGGAATCTCAGATATTTCTGGAGCAAAAACAACACGTCACAAGTCTAATTTGTTGTATTACAACAGCAGTTTGTAGGGCCGAGACGCTGAGTGACAACTTTGGGTCTTTAAATCTAAATATGAAATATTTTGACCTGCTTACAATACTACTCTACCAAAGATCAACTTTCCCGATATTCATGCAGGAATCTGGCTCATCCTGTCCTGTTTGGAGAGGCAGACGCCAACATTCTGAAACTGGAGAAAAAAAAACCGGACTTATCTCCCATGATGATGCTAATCAAAAGTATGTCTTCAAGGCGGGAGTGTGAGACCAGATGACTTTATGTGACCCATCTGAAGGCCAGAACATGCTTCTTCGTGTGCCCTTCAGCACACGTGAATGGGTGTCATCTGGATACATTTTCACAGCAGTCTTATTATATACCTTAATGGATTTTTGGGTAAAATGTTGTCTATATACTCAGCGCATTGTTTCACGTCAGCTTCGGCCGTTGTTTTCTGATAAAGACAATGATTACACCCTCACAGCAGCGCTACCTTTGGTGTTGAACTTTTTACACCCCACAAGTTCAAATGAAGTGACTAACAAGTGAGAACAACAGCAGCCGCTAAACAGGCTTGAGAAATACTATAGTTACACTTAAACAGTGCTGGTTAGTAAATCCTTTGCTGACTCATCACAGGGTTTCCCACATGTTATAGTCATGGTTTCCTGCCTGATGAGCGAGGCGTCAAGTGACTACATTTATAACGAGATGAGATGTGTCAGGATGTGACTCATGTAGCTCAGCAGGTGATTTATTGGGAAAAGCAACATTCACTACCTCTGCATACCAGTTTCCTGAGGGCGACCTTGTATGTAGCATTAAGCTGATGTGTCTGCCCAACCCAGATGCAGGTCAGACCAGTAAGAGACGTCGTTACTGTCAATGATCTCCTCTACAGTGTGTTCCCTCTAATGGGCTAATCTGATATTTCATGCCTCTGGCCAGACAATAGATCTTATTCCCCACTACAGTTGTTCCCACACAAACACGCACGCATCACTATTAAACAGCAGCAGG
This sequence comes from Leptoclinus maculatus, assembly GCA_032191485.1. Taxonomy (NCBI): domain Eukaryota; kingdom Metazoa; phylum Chordata; class Actinopteri; order Perciformes; family Stichaeidae; genus Leptoclinus; species Leptoclinus maculatus. The sequence goes on along the minus strand of JAVDOI010000004.1, from coordinate 10,477,320 downwards.
TGCTGCAGCCGCCCTCCTCCTGACGTACGCAGGCCCAGGCTGGTATGCAGAGGCAGACATTCCTGCGTCCTGTCGGCCGACGGCTCACGTCTGATGCTGCAGCTCTGAGGACAGACGCAGAGTGACGCGCATCACTCACCTGATCCGCTGGTTGATGTTATTGTTTTCTTTTAGGGCCGAGTTTGTTTCACTGTCAGCCGGGTTCTCAAGGTTGGACATTCTTCTGCCGGCATCTGTCTCTTTAATCACTAAAGGTAAAAGTAGTCATGGGTAATGGTCTCTTTCAGAGTACGATGTGTTAACGTAAAAACAGTGTGGGTGCAACTGCTCCACGTATACTCTTTTTAAGGATAAAATATGTATCTGCAAAGTGATCAGTAACGACTACTATTACAAGGGAAAGAAGTAGAACGTTGGTTGAATCAGAAATATTCAAGTAAAGTACATGTATCCGTTTGTAAGTACATTCTAAGTTGTACTTAAGGAGAGTACTTGAGTAAATGTATTTAGTTACTTGTTGTCTCTGGTGTCTGTATGTGTGTGTGTGTGTGTGTGTGTGTGTGTGTGTGTGTGTGTGTGTGTGTGTGTGTGTGTAGGTGCTATTAAAAAACTGGTTCTTCTGAAATGTTGTTTTGGCAGATATCAATAGCTCAGGGTTCACCAGGTACAAGGGGTTCCCTGGCTGGTATTTAGTCTTGGGTTTGGTATTGAGGCTTAGGCTGTAATGATGCCTAATGAATCAGGTCTGACATTACTCATATGGGTTTGGATAGAAGGTAAGGACATGTTTGTTTGTGGCTTAAGTGCTGCAAAAAGTTTCTGTCATTGTTTTGTATTTAGTTACTTGTTGCCTCTAGTATGTCTGTGTGTGTGTGTGTGTGTGTGTGTGTGTGTGTGTGTGTGTGTGTACTCAAAGGGAAGATTATCTTAACCTGATAAAGGAAACTGGGGAACACCTGCCAAAATACTGGTTACTTTGGTGCATACCAAAAAGATTGTGTGTGTGTGTGTGTGTGTGTGTGTGTGTGTGTGTGTGTGTGTGTGTGTGTGTGTGTGTGTGTGTGTGTGTGTGTGTGTGTGTTTTATTGTCTGTCAACGTGATAAGCAGATAAGATAAGTAACATGTAAGCAAAGTCATGGCGGTAGCCGGCGAGTCGCACGCCATGAACTCCTTCAACCACAAACGCATCTTCTTCACCTTCAGGTACTTTTCTCCATGCTTCCATTCATACTGCAACATAAATGTGTGTGCATGCATGCTTTCTTCCTTTGTGTGTGTGTGTGTGTGTGCGCAGTCATGTGGTGTTTAGCATGAGAAACGCAGCAGGGGTTTTGCTCTGTCCCTCTGCAGAATGACAGAGGGGGGGCGGGAGCGAGGGGGGCCAAGCTGTGATAACAAACTCCATTCACTTCAGAAATAACAACACAGCACTTAGAGTGAACCGCAGGCTCTTTTCCTCTGGAAGCCACTGATCTGCCCGAGCAAAGAACTCAACTCATTTACTGTCATTAGCTGTTACATCACAGGATGGAGCCCTGACTCGGCTTCCAACTGGATCGCTTATCGTTTTCATTTGCACTTTGCACTTTGCACACACTCCCACCCGCCATACCCAGAAAATTCTGATGAACTTACACCTGAAAAAAGTATTCTACATTAAAGAGTACGTCAACATATTCTTTCTTGTATGTGCATTTAGGGACCCTTACCTTTTTCACTAATATATGAGTTCAGTTTTATACTCTAATGGACCAGAATGTACCTTTTGACAGAAATATGGTATTACAAAATATTTTTTCTTTTTCTACCCAATTTGGACAGACCAGTGTCCCCCTGCTCTGCACTGCTTAATGCTGCTATTTACCATTTTTGGTGTAGGGCTGTGTTGACCCCCCGTTCACATTTTATTCAAAATGATCCCTCACTGTCTTCCCACTGCTTATTGTGTTCAATAGGATCAAACCAGAAGCTGTGCTGGGAAGTGAACCCTGGTCTCTGCCGTGATGGTGAGTGGCTTCCCCTGCCCCATCCAGTTTCCCTAAGCTATTCTAACAACTGTAACTTCAGTTCAGGTGAAATCTCTTTATAGAGAAATAGCCATGGTTGAATGGCGTTGTCCTGTATTCCAGGATGTAGCCAAGTGTTCACGGACGTTACAGTTCCTGGTATCCGAAAAAAGGAAAACTGTTGCAGGTACGGAGGTCATCCAGCGGCAGCCCAGCATTCAACGGCCGCTCATTGGCCAGCAGGATGCCCGGCGAACAATCACCCGCACAGCAAGCCTTATTACTTGTCCAATATTTACATGAAAAATTAGCCACAAATTAGCCACCGACACCAGAAACACGGCAGAGAAGTTAAGTTTAGTGGCTCGAATTAGCTCAGGTGACGGTTTTTGGCACTTCCGTGTTGGCTTAATTTTTCAGCCTTGGAGGTTGCCCCTTCAGTCAAACTTCCGGCCCTTAGCTTCCTGCAGATCAAACCCTGCTCAGGTTGTGTCAACACCAACTGGATTTTAGGGTTGTCACTACGCCCTGCAGAGTTTACAGAGAAACGAGTAAGTAGAGAGAGTGCAAAGATGTGGCACTTAATATTTCACATTAAAAAAAGCAGGGAAAGCTATTTCTGTAAATGAACATTTGTGACACGTATTGCCTCCTGACCCTGGTGTTCCTTTAAAACACTGTTTAAAACTCCTGAGGGGCCATCAATTGAACTTTTTACTGTTCATGAGAGACGTAAAACCCTCATCTGTGAGCTATAAATAGGGGTAGAAAAAAATGGTAAAAAAACAAAAACAAAGACATGCAGTGTCTTGACATTTTTGTAGGCCAGCTAGTTAACAATAACAGATGTTTGACCGATACTTTTTGTCAGTTCCCATGTCAACAGCTACAAAGCGGATATTAGCCAGGGTTACAATTTTCAGTTGTGTTTTTTAACAAAATGACGGGGGTTTTCCTCATCTTAACATTCTTTATCACTATTTTTTCTTCTGACTTCCCTCTCGCCTTGGTTTTCTCATCTTAACCAGTCGACAGAATGACGCGGGCCTTACAGAGTAAACAAGCACATCAGTCAGGGATCATCACAGGTAATCTTCAGGTCAGAGGTCAGCAGCCAGCCTGAGAGCAGTTAGAAGAGCTATGTTACTGTCATGGTAATTATGACAGAAGATTAGCCTCACTGGGTCCTTTAAACCGGAGGGTTGGACAGTGACTGCTGTCAACACTGAGAGTAACTGCTCAGTGCCCTGTAACCCAAAAATGTCTGAGAAATAAAATACTTTGTCCAGTGACAAGCTCTTTAAGTTCTATTTACTTATATAATTGAAGAGTTGTTGTTATTGATGGAAAATCGGAGTATGTTTCCCATTTAATCATAATTCAATATGTTGGCCAGTTTTACAGCTCTGTATACAAGCAATCACTGATCTAAACAAACCTTTAACCGCATAAGTAAACATCCATAATTTAGATGTACCCATAGTCTCGTGTTAGTCTCTCTTTTAAAATCCATTTGGAAGTGACGGCAGGTTCAAATCTGTTTTTTTTCTTTTATATATTTGGATTATGGATTTTTGAATTTGAACTGTTGGCAACAATGAAACCCCTCTGACCTTGTGCACCACGTATGAGGGAATTTAATTTTGCCAAGCAAAGTTCAATGTTACCCTTGCTTAAAGTTACTACAAGAAACTTTTAACTGAAACAGCCTCGATTTACTCCTGCTGATGCCTCTATATGATCAACATAAGCAAACAGGATCATGACTGAGACGATTTGCTATTTCTAAATAGTTATTCTCAATGCCTGACATCTACTACAGTTACCTGTGAAATCAGATGAAATGATTTTCAGCTTGCAGGTTCACCAGAAACTGCTTCAGCTCAGACATCAATGAGCAGCGACCAGCCCACCGCGGACAGACCCAGATCAGGCTTTGACCTGAAACACTGGAGGGATGTGGGGAGCTCCGCGCCCGGCAGCATCGGCTCCTCTTCTGGCCAGAAGCAGAGCTTCGCCTCGCTGCTCCGCCGGTCTCCTCTGGGAGCCAACACTGACATCACGCTGCTGGAGTTCAAGGCTGTACTGGGCCCGCTGGAGGAAAGAGAGGCACGGGAGAACCAGAACCCGGACTGAGCGGGGCAGAATGTCAGGCCCCGCTGCAGTAAAATTAGCAGTTTTCTAAAGGGACTCTGGTGCCTGGAAACATTACCATTGTTGTCCACAGAGATTTTCAAAATCAACACAAAATAAAAGTCACATGCAGAAGCTTTAATAACCTTTAGAATAAAGATGTGCTATGGAGGCAGTATTTCTGCTGCGTTCCCTCTTTTTAAATATTCTGTGTAGCATTGTTGAACCTCCTCTTTACGTAGCTTGTTTAAGTGGATTTTTTTTCTGGAAATGGGCACTGCTCAATCCACTCCTCCAATGAAGTTAACCTTAAATGTTTTACTGATCATCTAACAGCTCACTGTTGCTCCTCCTTCTTGTTCCATTATTCCCTACAATATTTTTAAAAAGATTGGCACTCAAAAAATGCCAAATTGTTTTGTAGATGCATTTTTTATGGAACGATAGCAGTCAGTGTCAAGCTCACTGACAAACACATCGCATTTCTGTGACTACTTTATATTAAAAGTGATCTCGTCTTTCACTAGTTAAATGCTTTTAATGTGAAGCAGCAGCAAACGTTTGGTTAACAGTAACTTAGTGCAGCATATTTTCTGGGAATTTCACCACAGACACCCAGTTCGTAGTAGCCTACTGCAAATGTATAAATATTGCAATACGTCACTTTAACTAATTCCCATCATCTTTGAAATGAATGCTAACATAGCATGCTAATGTGCTAATATCAGTACAGCTAAATGCTAAACATCTGGTGCTGAAATGTAATGTTTGGTTGAGTAATTGTTCAGGCTGGTCTCATCCAGCATTTGTAGCAAAAGCTAGGAAAAATAATGCGCCGTAATTCGTAGATATTCCATGAAATTATTTTGAATGTTATCCACGATATCATGAACGAGGAAATATAAGCCCACTTCCATGGCTATTAACACAAACAACCTAATTAAACCTAATTAAGTGGATTTGTTGCCTAAGCCTAACTATTTCCCGATCTTTTCCTAAACCTAAGTAGTTTTGTTGCTTAAACCTAACTGAGTTTCCTGTTTATTTTGAAAAGACCGTATGCATGTAACATGCGGAAATTGACAAGTGTTGCTGGTTTTTGTCAGAAAACGCACAAAAAATGAGAAGTAACTTTTTTGTCATATAAGATATCATACGAACCGTTGTATGAGGATACGTTGAATTGTTTGTTGTGTTGTGTAGTTCTTTGTTCATAAGATGATATGATTTAGAGTGTATTATTTATGTGTTTTCTTACATGATGAATACTTCCTTGCACTCCTTCAGTAGTGATGTGATCTCTACAGCACAACCTGCCAGGTCAGGTCCTGAGACAGAAAACTTCTGAGACGACACTTATTACTTCACATTATAAGTAATATAATGAAGACACTCTGATGGGAGGGCGGGTTAATGGCCCAGGTGAGTATGACTGTGGTATGTGTCTGTCCATATGCAAATCATCAAACAGAAACATTCAGTGCACCTATGTTGCTCAATCAGCTGCTCAAATGCACACAAACACATTTGTTTGGAATTAACTTTTAACACACTTCACCGCACAACTCACTCCCATCACCTGTCTTTGTTTTCATAATGATTTCATGCCTCGTCTAATTTAAAGATTTGTTTGTGTAAGTGCGGATGTGTGTGTGTGTGTGTGTGTGTGTGTGTGTGTGTGTGTGTGTGTCACAACCTGTCAAAACATAGTGTTGATATTGGGTGATTCAGAAAAGTCCTGTAGAAAAGAGTGAAGAACGGAACAATAGCTGAGCGTGGTGACTACGGAAGGTGACTATGTCAGGGTTAAAGCTCGAATCCATAACTTACTGCACATTATTGGTGAGAATTGTTCAATTTGATGTTGGAATTATAACTTCAATGGTAGAGCATCTAGAATAGCACTTGTGATATTGCCTCACCAAGCTTATAGTTTTCATTGTATTGTTTAACAATATTTTAACAAAAGTTGAGAAATGTTCAGCTTTAAAGCTGCATTCAATTATAATTGTTTTCGCCACTAGGAGCAATAACTTCAAGACTAGCTGACAAACACACAGCCCTCAGGAATTATCATCTCATAATGTTGTTGACTAACATACTGGACATAAGAAATCAAGCAGAATCGCCCAACATGAACGTAATTCCTGTTGCGTCACCATCCAGTCACCATCCATCATCCTTCAAGCCCACAGTGAACACTGATATTTTTAAGGTCAATCTGTTGACATTGTTGAAACTCATGGGCACCTCAGATACCTCCCAGGCTGCAGTCAATCATCTGGCAGGGTCAGTCCCGGGACAAGGGTAAAGGTCAAAGGTCAGTGATGTTCGTTGACCCGACCGGCCGCCGGCACAGTCAGTATCCTCGGGGAACCACAGTGACCCGAATGAACCTTGACTGCTCGCTGGATGAACGGCAGTAGGCAACATTCAAACACACAAATCTTCCAAACAAGCCCTCCGATACATGCCCTTAAAAGTACACAAACACACACACACACGCACGAAAGCTTGACAGGTCTGTGGCAGCTCCTCAGAGGCTGTTTGGCTCTAACCTCTATGTGTCTCAGTAAACAGTGTATTGGACTCAGAGTATGAAAGAAGAAGTTTATGCTCCTGCCGCTTGTTCTTTCAAGCCCAACACTTTCAATGCATATTTATCTAACAGTAAAAGAAAGGCACAAAAACAGCCATATGCACTCACACAGTCCACATACACACACTAGCACAGCCTTGAAATGTGCACAGATTACCTCTCATCTCTGTCAATGGAAGGTTTTCCCCCTCTGATTTCAGGACCTTTTTTTTTTTTTTTTTTTTTTTTTTAAGTAAACTAATCTTTGAGCAAATACCACAGGCTGTTTCTGAAGTCGGCACATAATGGCAGGTCTTAATATATCTGAATAAGAGCAAACAGACTCAACAAGAGGCTCGCTGGAAGTTTGGGATCAAAGCTTCGGGGCACAAAGGCAGAGATTTAGCATGTTAGAGTCATCGTCACTCTTTCACAGCCAAGTATTGTCTCTGTGTTTCTCCCCTCAAGTTCTTTGAATTCCTGCTCAGTGTAAAACGCTTATTGTTATCTGTGGGTTTTACCGCCACAAACCGTGTTCTTAAACATCTCGACTCTGCCTTTCAGACTCCCCTCTATTGAAGAAAAGATTAAAAAACAAGAAGGGGGGAAAAAGAGCCGCGGAACATCAAACAGCCTAACATTGTGGGTTCATGTTTTGCTGTTCGGTTATTGTCGAATGACTTGACCGGGTGTAGTGAATCCCAGCAGCTTGCAAGAACCTCTTTTCTGTGGTTGTGTTTAAAGTGGTTGTTGGTCCCAGTTGCCATGTATACGGGGCGTGTTCCAGGTGTATTTGTACAACATGCAGAGTTTCTGTGCGCATAAACAGGTTCTCTCCTCATCACAGCTCCCATTTTTAGTCGTAAAAACTGTTTGATGATTTTGGCAGAGGCCATCCCTCAGTTTGTCATCATAGATGAAGAGTCAAGGCATTGCACAACACAGAGTTTAAATTATTTTGTTTCCAAGGCAGCAGCCCCGGAGTTATCGCCACCCACATTACACTTAAACAAACAGGTTTCATTGTTGCGAGGGCCGATCGGTGCAAGCCCTGCATTTTATTTGATTTACTTTGACTCATTACAGTCTATTACACATTGCTGACATCTGATTGTTTCTGATAAACGCCTACGCTGTTGATTGTCTGTTAATTTCCCTATCGCCGCTTCCCCATCCCAGTTTGTGGGAAGATTAAACCACCGTGTTGTTTGTACAGCACACCTGTGGAAAGTAAGTTACACATTACCAATGTGAGTTTGTGTTGAACTTGCTTGAGTCACTGACTGTGTGTTGGTTTAGCACAAAAACATAATTTTTGAGAAAATCATTTTTAGGCATCTAGGTCACAACCTACTTTATTATAGGTACAGCTTGCTAGTACCGAGGTTGAACCCCTTTTGTTTTCAGAACTGCCTTAATTCTTTGTGGCAGAGATTCTACTAGGTGCTGGAAACATTCATTAGATATTTGGTCTATATTGCATGATAGCATCACATAGTTGCTGCAGATTTGTCAATTTCCCGTTCCACCACATCCCATAGAAGCGCTATTGGATTGAGATTGACTCATGTTCAAGACAAATGCTTTTCAGATGATTATACCGCACACCATAACACCACCAGCAACAGCCTGAACTGTTGATACAACGCAGGACGGATCACTGCTTTCATGTTGTTTATCACAAATGTTGACCCTACCATCTGAACGTCGGAGCAGAAATCAAGACTCATCAGATCAATCAACGTTTTTCCAATGTTCTGTTCTGTTCTGTTCTGAAAAGCTTGTGCCAATTGTAGCTTCAGTTTCCTATTGTTGGCTGACAGGATTGGCACCTGGTGTGTAGGGCTGTGTATTGGCAAGCACGTCACAATACCATACGATATATCGCAATATAATACAATACATATTTCAATATATTGCGATACTCTATTTTTTTTATGAAAATATAAAAATTAAAATTGAAATTGAAAATACAATTTCCTGTGTACCACCTGGACAGTCTAATACGTACATCACATATTGATAACTCAGCGGACAAATTGCATCAAAACTGCTGCAGTGAACACACTGAACTGAAATGCATTTGCCATAAAAGATTATATGAAAATAAAATGCATATTGTATTCTCATTGTGTCACTGAACTTTATCTAAAATGCCCTCGCCACAACTTCATTTGAAACTAAAATTCATACTGTATTCTTTTCTTATTGTGTCACTGACCACTCTCAACTGACGTACATGTAGTATGCCATGAATGTCATATTGGTGTCAGTCAATATGTACCAATATTACCAATAAGTAATATTGCACTACTACCTCTGTTTGCACTATTGTATTATATTATATATATATATATATACACTTTTTGGGGGATATATTTATACTTATATTGTATTTAGCTGTTAAATGTCCTTGTTTTTCTCTTGTTTATTGTATATATTTCATATGTGTGTATGTACGATGAGAGTAATGTGTAACCGGAGTCAAATTGTCATATGCGTGCGCATACATGGCCAATAAAGCTGATTCTGATTCTGATTCTCATACACTGCTACATCCATCATGTGTCGGCGAGTCGGGATGACATAGCGCGGCTCCACAGTACACGGGCGCTTGCTTGTGAGACGCCATGTTGTGATTTTGGCCGAATCATGTGACAGGCCGGGAGGTCACTGGCCTTAGAAGGCAATAGGCAGCGACATTTGGCATTACAGGAGCGGTTTAAAACAGAATTTCTTTTAAAAATGTTAAATGTATCAATAGTAGCCAGACATATCGACACACTATCGTAAGGTATATCGATACATTTGCACAGCCCTACCGTTGTGGTCTTCTGCCTGCAAGGGTGCACTTAGCACCTGCTGCCGTACATTTTGGATTTTAAACTTTGTTAAAATGAAACCAAGACATCCAAGAAACGTCTCACTTCTCTCTTAACCAAACTGAAAAGTGAAATTGTTTACTGGAATTGTTCCTCCTTTTCTCTTTAGAAGTTTTCTCTGTATTTTATTTTTTTTTGTACACTAATCAACGTTGTGGTAAACAAAGCCTGATCACTTATCGACAGATTATACCAGAGCCTTTTCTTCGTCTTCTGATGGGATTAGTGGAAGATTTTTACAAATAAGAGTGGCAAACTTTCCACTCCTCCACATCTCCACACTCAGCTTTTTAGATCCTTTGTGCCACCACCTGCATCTCTTTAAATTCACAACTTTCATCAGAGCTTGGCAGTGCTGATGGTGCTTCCTGGCTCGTGATAACTTGTTATTTTTCAAAGGTCAGGGTAAAGGATGCAGCATAAAGCATGATGAGCCTGTGATTGTTGCTGCATGCCAGTGGAGGTCATGAACCGCGTTTGGAACATTTCAGTCTTATTCACCTGTCTGTTGTTATGTCAGTGTTACTGTGTGTTATTCCTGCTCGTGAAACAGAAACTTAAAGACCTTTTGAATTTACCCCAAGATATGTTTGACATATTCAGGTACTTTACCTGCATCTGGACCGGAGAACCCAGAATTTTAGTTTCTACGCCACTGCTTCTTCATCTTTCTTGTTTATTAGCAGTCACAAGATTAAAAACTGAAATATGTATTAGAATAAAATGGAAAGTAAGAAAAAATATATAAAAACATACTGTATATGGCCATGCATATTAGCACATATATAGATACCTATATAAAAGCAGAAGAAAGAAGGAGGATGGAAAGTTAGTAGCAATTGAAACAATTATAACCATTGTTCATATTACATAAGATACAATATATGTATAAATAAGTACCTAACATATAGAAGTTCACATGCATGCACATGTTGTAGTTGTAGTATAATTAATGTATGTAGTTAATTAAACGAAAGAGAACCTGTGTGACGGCTATTTTTGTTTAGGTATGTATTTGCATATGTATCCATAATCTCCTAATTTTAGCCTTTGGTTTCCATTTCAGAGCCAAGCAGTACCAACTTATCTTTTTAACTATGAAACATGTCACAGTAGACATGCAGCAGTCTCAGATTCAATCCTGCTGTAATTCCTGTTACACACAAGTTTCATCCTTAACTGAAAATTCAGATTTTGGTTTTTAGATTTTCTTCTATGAAAGCTTCATTTCAAGGTTTACTGCAGGGATATGGAAACATATACAGTACACTGTACATCGACGAGTGGTGAGACAGGTTTAAAACAAGTTCCCAGTTTACAAACATCAGTTATTTGGAAATGAAAAGAAAAATGAGTACATTCAAGCATATACACAAACTGTCCTTTGTAATCGTCCATTGTGTTTAACTCTAACCTACAGAGTAGAAACAAAGTAATGTGTTTTACAGTGTGATCATAGAGGTCCACACTGGTCTAAAAGCTGATCCATTACAAACATACCAGAATCCCAAATTAATGTTAAAAAAAAAAGAAATGATAAGAGGACCCATTTTGTACCTGTCACTGTCACTGACACTTGGAACCAAGTGGACCGGTGAAGACCTCTAAAGTACTTTAAATAGATTCACCTTCAGTTTCACTTTAAAATACATTTTGTCTGATTGTCACTCTTGTTTCTTCTACTTATTAACCACATAAGATGTTTCTTGCGGTGCCATGTTACCATAACTAAAGTAACAATGCTCAGGTTGGTAAAAAAACTAAATCTGTATTTTCCTTCAAGCCATGAACTCACGTGGTACAGAAAGCCATTAACGGGCACAAATACACCGAAAGTCTGATTAATTGAACAAGCTACATACACAGAAATAAAAAAAAAGAATGTCCTGCTTTGTGAAACCATGGTGTTTGTTTGTGTCTGTTTGTGTCTTAAATAGCTGCTGCTTAATTTGCCTGAACGTTAATTTTCTTGCTTGCCTGTGGCTGCAGGTTGCCATCTCTAAACGGCGTGTTGCCCTCTGTTTGCACCTGAGCTGCCAGGTTACATCAGACAGACAGACAAACACACGCACTCACGTTGGCGAGAATGCTCCTCGGCTGGCATTCAGTGATGGGTTATGGCATGCCTGTGTTTTATAGTTGCGTTTTTCCACAGAAGACTCCGGGTTTCACCCTGATGCAGACCGAGAACTCTCCCAGGGGTTCACAAAGGTTTTGCCGGCCTACGACTAAGTGTGTGTGTAAGCATGCGTGTGTGTGTATGCGTGAGTGTGTGTTTGCGCGTATAAACAGGTGAGCCACAGGGTGATTATGCTGTCAACTGCTGCTGAGTCATACGCATCTCCACCAAGTTAATTAGAGGTGGCAGAGCATACCTGCTTCTCCACACACACATAAACACACACATACGCAACCACGTACAACACAGGTAGACAAATGATATATATAAATAAACTTGCGTGCCATCCTTTAGTGTACACTCAATACTTCGATAGCGTTTGACACCGTCATCCGAGGTGCATGTACATGCACACTTGCAGTGTCAATGTTTCCTAGGAAAGCCCCATGACTTCTCATTCAGACAAATTTATGGTTAAAGCATCGGCATTCTGAGAATTTAAACAGCTGCTAAATGTGATGCTGTATACTAAATAGTCGATACAGTCAAGGTTAGATACTCTATGCTTTATTTAGCATTCACTGTTCTTAAAGTGGTTTGTGCAGTATTGAAATGAGGAGTTGTTGTAGCACTACAAATATTTACAAATGTAAGAAACAAGGTGCTCCAAGATATACTTTTCAGCCTGGCATTATTATCTTTTTGTCTGAAAGGCATCATCCCAAACACAATACTTTCTAAATACTTCCTGATTTTCCTATCCTGTCTGTGGCTCTCAGCCCCAAATCCATTGGTACTTATTGGAGACATAAATCTTCACAAATGGCTCTCACTTATAAATAGCTTCATTGTTTTTAAATGCTCGGTAATGACAGCTGGTCATTGTAGTTTTTTTGCAAACGTTACTCAAACATGAGTAGATAGTGCATTTTTTGGGAACTATTTTGAACAGTGATTTAATACACATTTGTTGGGCTACTAAGTATTCCTGGGAGCAGCAAAGTGGGTTGTGTCATAAGGCAGGAGCCACAGATGTGGCGCACCAATGAGTTTTTAGTTTTGGTACAAATTGAGCTTTATTGAATGAGGAAAGATATATATCAGGCTTTGGATAAACACACACAATACTTGTATGTCGGACTAGTTGAACTTTCTATTTGATTTTCTATGTTCTTCTCGAGATATTATGTCTATAGATACAATATATATATATATATATATACAGATATAGATTAAATATCTAATCAATATAGATATTGATTAGATGTCTATATTGTGGTGACAATGACATTATGACATAGTGCTTGGTATTCCTTTCTTGTCACACTAACTGGCTCATGCCTTGTTTTAGATGCCCACCTTCAAGGCAGCTGTTGGTTTCCATTGATTTCACTATTATTAAAATGTATTTGCAGAGACTTGAGTAAAGTAATCTCTCATCCATTTTGATTTATTGTTGAAGAGACATTATTGTTGTGAAACAACTCAGTTCAAGGAGCAAATTAATCTAAAAGAACAAGAAATCTATACATGTATATACGAAGACATTCTTGTACCAAGTCACTGTACATTTTGAACGCAGCCAATCAGATCAAATGTAAGAATAGAAATATACAAAGTATAAATCTATGCATCTATAATGTATTTATGCCCAAAAATTAAAGGTATGCTGTTAATTTAGATAAAGTATCTGTCAAGAAACTTTAATTGAGTTTAGAAATGAATGAAAACGATTGTCTGCCTGGATGATACTATGAGAGGAACACGCTGAAAATGTCATGGTATCTATAACAACAAGGTAAAGAAAGTGGGGTTTTATCAGTGGTGGGCCGTCAGGGCCTGCAAGGCCTTCTCTGCTGGCCTAGACAGAATCACAAAGTTATAGCTATTTTATAATTTAATAATTTTTCTTAAATACACTACATGTATTATAATACATTTTTCCCATTATCTTATTTTCTCATTGCACAGCTACTGTCTTCCTCAGTTGCTCTGCTTCCAGTGCAGCTTGTTTTAAGTAGAGCTTTTATCCAATCAGATTTCACCTCTGTGTCTCTAGGTAAGAAGAGAGGCCCGAGGCCTGCAGACTCACAAGTGAATCCCTTTGCAGTTTAAGTGAATGGGGACGATATTGTTGATTGTCATAGTGTTCAACCAATCAGATCTTTAGTTTGACATGTTGGGCGTATTCTTTGACGTGTCAGAGCCTGCTAGCTGGCCTAGCCATACGTGATTGGTCAGTGGGCTAGCGTGACATGTTGGGCGGTGACAATCCCAATATCTGCTGCCTCTGTCGAGCGGACATTTTCAGCCCTCAAAAGCATTAAAACCTATTCAAGAAATACAACTGGGGAGGCTCGACTGTCTTCACTGGCGTCCATGAATCGAGAAGGACTTCTTACTGGAACTAACGACTTTTTCTGGTGTTGTTAGAGACTTTTCTGGTGTTTTGACTCTGACGTGAAAGCACGTACGTTCTGCAGTGTCGTGAACGAGCAGCGGGAGCTGGCGTGAGCCCCTCTGCCGCCCCAAAGCACTCACAGGTGGACTCTCTCTCGCGCAGCAGTCCCAGCTGCAGTCAGAGAAGAGAGGAGACGCACTCTCTGCGTATTCATATATCTGCACTATGCAGTTAGTGCATTTATAGGTATTGAGCTTCATTTTTACACGAAACAAATAATAACCGTAGCTGTGTTTCAGCTGCAGGACAGCAGTGAAGGCCCAGGTATAAAATGCACGGCCCGCCACTGGGTTTTATAGTAAGTGGTCAAAAACATAAAGAACACAGGTGCCACATTCATTTCATGACTTTAGTGGTTTGCTCTGTTGTCACACACTTCATACCGTATGATGAGAAACACTTGTCCCCCCTCACATTTCCGTTGACCTGCTTTTCCCACTGTAGCTGAGCACATGACTCAAAGAAGAAATCCTCAGGGGAAAACGTTCACCGCCACACTGACATGTACAGAAAACGTCTACAGCAGCAGATTACGTGAGTCAAGCCCCTTCTCTTTGTCATTGTTCCGTTGCTGGTGATTAGATGACAGGGTTTACAGTTTCTAGGAGGTGAGATCCTTCATTGCATAATAAGAATGTACACAACGCCCTGTGGTCATTTTGTCACAGAAACCGGGTCACACCTATGAGGAATACGCCAGGACAATGGACATGTATGTCCTTGTTTAATGTGGTCTGTGTGAATATATGGCATCTACTCATACTTAAAGCCCGCTCAAGATGATCATTAAATCTGAGCTGATTGCCAAAAATAAACTGTGGCTCAGGCAAACTCTCAAATTGCTTCCTAGTAAACACTGATCTCATGATTTGCAAGTTACAAGACATCTATGCCTCTGTTCAAATCAGGCAAAATTTGGTAGAAATGTCTGTTGTTGTCTTTTTTCTTTTTCTAATTGAATACAGGCAAAAACAGACACTATATACACATATGTCAATATGATGACATGACAATATAGACTCAGCAAAACTGCCTTAAACTTGCATTCTTTCTAATGGCCATCAGGGAACGACTCCTCTGGTTGCAAAAAGAAGTTTGATCGTATAAAAGTCTATGAAAAAATGAACCTACTTCTCACTTGATTCATTACCTCAGTACACGTTGTAAACAAGAGTTTTTAGTCGTCACGTTTATCATGCAACATAATAAAACCTTTGACAAAAATCAATACAGACTTGATCTTCACTGTGACAGATATCTTCACCAAGTATTAAGAGTCTGTTAATTGATTTTCACATCATTTTGAAAAGAAAGCAATGGCACCCTGGATAGAACAAAAGTATAATATATATATATATATATTTATCATTTATTATGACAGGCATAAATCTTGAAAAATCTAGCGGCGGAGTCATTTAAGTCATAACATATTTAATGTGTCTGTTCATTTAATACATTCTTTCTTCACAATTTAAACAAAAACTATTTCTCGTTAAACATTGCTGTGGTGTTATCCATGCAGGTGACCATGGTCCAGTAAGTTTCAATACTGTATTTATACTTATTTACTCTATATATACGTCACGTAGCAGAAAACCTTTTAAAAAGTCCACATGCTGAATGCTATAATAACCCTGAGCAAATCTATAATGCCTGCATTTTGAACTGTAAACTAAAGCGAGTCGAAGCTCTGTTTCACATTTCGCATGTTCAATTACAGGATGCATTTTTCATAACTCCTTGACTTAGGTTTTCCCTGGGTGTGGATGGAAATACAGAGAACAGTCCACCTAAAATGTAAACAGCAGTTTCTCATTTCTCTGCCTTAATTTCAATGTAAACCAAACCAATCGCTCCCCCTGCTCGCAGTCAAACCACCAAACCTGATGGTTTCTTGGTGTTCCTTGCCTCAGGCCACCCATTTGGCACATTGTCCCACTTTGTGTGGCTCAGTACTGTACAGTAGGTCCCAGAGAAAGAGAGGAGACACACAACAAACACTGCAATGTGCTCTGTCAAAGGTTTGCTTTTGGAAAGTAGGAAGCTCTTCAGTGATGAGGGTATTTATTTCTTCTCTGTCAGAGGCAAAACAAGACGTGGAGAGGGATATTCTTTCTCCGTCGCACCAGTCTTTGTAAGTTGAAACAAAGGGAAGATTTATTCATCTCAAAATCCAAATTGGTCGCACCACATGAACTAGTTCTTATGTAGTGATTACTGTAGTTGTTACTCAATATTCACACCCAGTAATGGCCAGGTAGCTGAACGAACCAACTGAAATAAACTAAAGCTAGCTTGCTAATTTACAGTTTGACCCGTTCAGAGCGAGGAGAAAAAGATGTCATTTAGAATATGGACAACATATGTGACTTGAGAGTAGTAAAGAAGAACATTTTTAATTATATTTCACAAAAAAACATAATACAACTCAAATTACAAAACAAATCATGTTAGACAAAATAATGTTGGTCTCATGATATTAACTGACATATTTCTTCACATATGCAGATACAAGGATTGACTACATTTAATATACATTAAACATTTCTTAAGTTTAAGTGCTGCAAACCTGAGTTTGACAGTAGCTCGTAGCTACAAAGAACTCAGGAAGGACTTCACACGTGGCAGATTTATGAATACCTGGTGCAACTCAATCTGGCAGAACGAGAGGGACTTACTGAACACGCTGTACTCTAACTCCGCTTTGACTTCGTTACTCAGCTCCAGTCAATAGCCATCAAAGCTCTCTGGGGACAGCGTATAACTGGGTATGCTACACACTGTTAGACGTGACCCACTTCACACAGCAATACAATTAAGACCAGCATGTGGCCTATTACATAAACTGCCATATCACAGCTTGTAATGCAACATCCTTTCTGAGCATATAGAGTGAATCCAGGGCGTTCTTTTGGTAAAAAATGTTGCATTGAAAGCTGCAGACAGCTAATATCATTTCAGGAGCAGACACGACAGATTTGATTCAGACAATTTATCATTCATTAACCTCTACCGTGATTTCTATTTGCACAGATAACAAGATCAATACACAACGGGAATTCATGCTCTTGTAAAAGTAATAAAATAAATATGGATCGCTGCTGTGACATTCGGCCATATTTGGTCACCTAAGCTCTAAAACAAACTGTCCCTGGATTACACAGCTATAAAGCAATCAGCAGCAGATAGCATGAGCTGCATTATCAGCCCATTGAGCAATTCTTCCCCTCAGCGGGTGTTGCCACTGTGTTGGCCCAAGCCCACAGGTCATCTGTTTCTTTGTCAACACTGATAGGGCTTTCACAAGGCCAAACGCTGCCCTGCACTTGTCAACCAATCCATAATGGGAGCCAAGCGGCCGAGGATTGACACCGTGAAGCCTTGGCTCACACGTACTCGGCTACCGGGTCTGTAGTGAAGCTGGTATTGATTTATATTGGGGTTTGCTGTGATAATGTAAAATACTGACATTTTTACTACAGCTGACTTGAAAAGGTAAAAAACATGAAACCACAGACTGTAAATTCAAACAAGGATATTGACGTATTTCTTTAATTTCACTTTGACTTTTTTGTATGTAGACTGTGTTTCAGATGAAAGACGAGTACAAATGAACTCCACATGACTTAGCATGTTTTACAGTCATGTATAGACTGTGTCAACAATAATGATTATGGATGATAACTGTTTTTAATGACTCTCTGTAAATGAATTAGCTTGTGGCCACACATGACAAAGTTCACAGCTTTATCAAAATATGTGATATTACTTTACAACAGCAGCTCTCAGCATGTGCAGTCAAAAGTTCAACTCTACACAAAAACCCAGGTCATGTTGAGTGGTTTACAATGTTACATAAATTCTTACATGTTTAGGCAAATGTAGATAATTCAAGTTTATTTTTCATGTTGTACGTGACCTTAATTTCCTTTTCCTTCTCATTGTGAGCCTCTGAGACACCCAAACCTCTTTCACCAAAGGGTAATATGCAGAGAAACACCTTTGGATGGAGATATTTATTAAAGGCCAATAAGCCAATTGCAAACGCAGTAGAACTGAGACGAAAAGCTCATAGCTATTAAAACTGAGAAAAAACACTAAAATCCCATTAACTTCACAGCTATTCAGCTCCATTTTGTGCAATCAGCACAAACCCTTAAACACAGATTAGGTGTTTGGTGGACAAACATTCTAAAACCACAAATTGGTTGATGTGATGAAAGGTTAGCTAATGATTAAGTCAATGCAACTTAGACAAGCTTGGTTAATCAGGGTGTGGTTGAGGTTAATACAAATTGTACTCGGATGTGAATCACCTGAGTTGTAGTTCACTATTATGTGATTCACCGATAGAAAGTACTGCTTTTTATTTATTAGAGACTGAATATCTAACAGTACATTTTGCCAGAGGATGACAGCTATTTGTTGTATTATGATGCGTCAGTAAGGATGTTGGAATCAGAGCTGACAATTCAAATTATATTCTTTGACTGTTGCAAAATTGGCAAACTTAGATTGTGCACTGACCTCACGAATCTAAAGAAAACTGGGTTATTATGCAACATCACAAAAATGTAAACAAAACAACTTGAGCAACAGAACCATTGCAAAAGTCATTCACAACCTCGTTGGCTGGAGATTAGCAGCAAAACAAACATTTGGAGGATGATTCAAGCAACCCGAGCATTGTGGTCCCTCGGCAGCTCAGTACACAGCCAGCAACATTCCTTCATAGTAAATTACAGCTATATGGCACTTTTTCCCTATATTAACTTTTACAGGAACTTTTTTTAGGAACTCAGGCATACTACTTGCATTTTCACGAACTATCCAGGTGGAGTTTGCAGTTCTGAATCTTGGAGATCGACCCACGTTTCAAAAACAACTCATGAGCATTGAGCATTAAAGTTTATTTTTGAGCTTGTAAATAGCAGTTTGAGAAAGTCAAGCTCCATTTACTATTTTTTTCCAGAGCTTTTTAACCTCAAATCAAGAAGGCAAAACAATGTGGACTAACCCTAACCCACATGCGAACACCTGTTATCATATGTCACAAGATGACAACTAAGCAAACCCCTGATGATGACCATGAGATGTGGTTAAAAACTCAGAGAAAACATGGTAAATTGACCTGGACTTCTTTATTTCTTTTTAACAATGAATATTTTTTTAAGGGACTAGTCTTAAACTACTTGGTTAAGCTTCGGAAGAGTATGCCATTGCTGTCATGTCCAAAAAATAAGCCAACAGTTGCTGATGGTAGGAAACACAACACAAACCACCGTCACTTTACTCCTTTACCACTCTGTTTTGCCTAATCTTCACGGTTTTTAATATTGATATTATTAAGCTACTGGGTTTAGTTCCTGAGGCTCATAAGTTCCCTTGGATATATTTGCTGAACAAGGCCAAAGTGAATGTTAAAGGTGATGATTTGCCCTCCACCCATGTAGCTGTTACATGTTATTCAACTGACGTTTGTTTTTTTTACATTTGGTTGTGTGAAAATATTGAATGCAACTTTTAATCATACACAGGGAAATCTGTTGAATTGCTGTTCATCATCTTGAATTGTCTTTGGTCAGTTTTCTAAATATTTTCTAATTGTATGTTTCTATTTTTTGACATGGGTTGGGGGTCGAGGTACTGGGGTCTGTGTTGGCATATGAGGGGCTCGTTGGTTTTCTTTAACCTCTTGTCAAGCTGTTTTGATGCATGCTCAAAACAATGACTCAATCAGTTTGTTGACTAACACGAGTGTTTCAAACATTTGTTTTTCCACGCTGTTGTCTGGGAGTTGGATTAATGAAGCTGGGATACTCCCAGGTTTCACAATGCCTGGCCAGATACTGAATGAATGCCTGAGCAGAAGACGAAAACATATTGTCAGCATCCCGCTGCGGCCAAGCTTCATGAGTCACCAAACTCAGGAACCTTTCTGAGCCTCAGCAGCTCGACACAAACATGGGCGGTTGATTGATCGGTTAGAGTGGTTGCACACACTCACAATGTACACTCCATCTGCCAGCCCGGCGCTGCCTGTGACAGGCTGCAGTTAGACAGGACGCAGTTTCATTTTAAACAAACAGACACATTTTTGCATATACACCGAATGTTAACACTATTTTGTGTTGCTCGTCAAATGGCATACTGATGGGGTGAATTGGGGGCAAATGATTAAAGGGTCAGTTCACTCAAATGACAAAAAAACAAACATTCTCTCTTATCTCTATATATAGAGTTTTTGTAAATATCTGTCTCTGCAATTGCTGCCTTCATCCCAAAACAATGGAAGATAATTTTGTTCGTGGTGGTCAGAGCACTGCCATTTTTTTCAGTAACAGTGTTCTTGTTTCTCGATAATCCACAGAACACTCTATTAAAAGTTCAAAGTGGCCCTATGGGGTTTTCTGGTAAACAAACAAAAGACAAGTTTATATTACATATATATCCTTGAAGTCTAGCAAATGTGTTGAATGCATTTCCTTTCTCATAAAACATTTGCAAAGTTAATTGTTTGAATATTTAAATCCTAAATTAGGCTACATCTGTGTTTGCTAGCTTGCAGTATTCTCCTTCCCCGCCTTGATTGATTCATTGCTGTGCTTTTTTTGAGCGTAACTTCCATCAACTGTCAATCAGTGGAACAGCGTGAAACCAGCAGCAGGACTTTGTATTGCCTCACCCATATGCAAGTGTGCTTGTGCACGTGCGTCGTACAAACAATCCAGGGACCCACTTGCATTGCTCTGTAGCACTACAAGTGGTCAAAAACTCCACAGGACACCTTTAAAGAGTAACTGCTGAGAGTAAAAGTGTTTTTAAGCTATAAACTAAACAATATGACTGTAGAGATATTTCTAACCAAATTTATAAAAATCTGCATTTCATAGTTGAAAATGGCTCAAAACACCATCTACTGTTTTAAATCGGCCCTAATCTTGCAAGGCAAAATCTGAGATAGAATCAACCGTTTGGGACCTATCTAAATCATAAAATAAAAGAATGTTAACGCCATTTAATCTGACCCCCTCCTCGCCATTCCCCACAGCGTCTATTATTTTGACTTTTCCCATAACCACTGTGTAACATTACAACCACAGCACAGCACAAGCCTGTTCTCTTCTGTCTGTGGGCTGGAAATCAAGCGATCAGCATGAAACTATGTCTGGTGAATCAGTGTTAATGAAAGCATTGTGCTTTCCTGCGCTGTGACAAGAGTGTGTAGATGAAACATTTAGTTGTTTAACTTTTCTCTTTTAGCGGCTAGGTAGTTAGCTAGCTAACGTTAGCTTGCTAATTCCACCACGTTTTAATGCTAGCATTACACTGGTTACAGAAAATGAGCAGAACAGCTGTGTTGAAGCTGCATCGAGGCGTTCCTCATACTGAAGTGGCCGTGGTTTCTTCTCTCAGCCCCTTGCCCACCTTTTTTGCATTACAATTTAACTTCCAATAAAAATGAAAGGGTTCTGGAAAGGGTTGATGTTGTTGAGTTTTTGAAGTATGCGAGCGCCAAAAATAAAATTGATTCCCTTGTTTTAGATTGGTGTGGGTGCAGAAATCATAGTGACAGATATTTCAAAAGCTGCACCAAGAACAAATTGCATGGTTAGATGCCACTAAAAATATATGAGAAATTATGATTTTGTAACATGGATAAACCAACTCTTTTAATCTTATTGATAACCATCCACCAAGGAGGACATCAATAAAAAGAGATTTATAAGCTTTGAAACAGGAGATTTGATTTATGTAAAAGATGCTGCAACTTAATATCAACAAGAAGCTTCTAATATTTGGCACATTCAGAGTGTACACAACTGCAAATAGTAGTTTTTGTTGTTGGCGCACAATGCGCTCAGTCATTATAAGAAGGATGAAACTTTAATGATCCCCATGGGGAAATTGGGGAAATCATATTGCAAAATGAAAGGATGTTTTTCCGAGTTTATGAGGATGCATCACGGCAACAACATAAAGAGCAAGTTTCCAGCCTTTGTCATTTTAATATGGCTCGGCGGAGTTTCAGACCAAATTTCACTCCTTGTCATCGCTGTTGTCTGTTTCCCCTCTCGCTGCTCCTTCGTCGGTGACTTCTGTTTATGCAGAAGTGGCTGCTCGACTTCAGCTCACCCCACACAAAGGGGAGCAGCTTGTACCGTTCTCTATGTTAATGGCTCTCTCTTTGTGTGTGCGCTGCACATGCCGATAACTCCCAGCTTTAATCCAAGCCTGTGTCTTGGGAGTAGCACATTCCCGGTGGCGTGCGTGCAAGGATTAGACGCAAGGGTCGCTGTAACAGCGTCTAATCTACAGCAGGCCTGTTCTTCAGTGACTCGCTGCTTTGAGTGCCTGTGTATAGCAAACACAATAAGGGTGCTAGACATCCCCGCTCTGCATGTGCACGGCTTTATTACCTCTCACAATGAGAGGCAGGTTTTTGAGTGGCATGTAGCTTGTCGTGCATTCCCAAAACCAGCAGGTATTTGTGTGTCTCTCCCGCAGTTAGCTGCATGTGTTCGGGGGCTTTCTGGAGTGAGATATCAAATAAGAAGGCTGTTTATCTGCGCAAACAATCCTTTCGTGACTGGATTTGGTGATATCATGCATGAACACTTGCACGTTCTTCCACTAACAACAGCTAAGGTCAGCCCTCTTGTGTTATAGCGGCCCACAGGCCTGAGTAATGACTGCAGATACAGTTCATATAAGCTGTGGGTGTTACCTCCAGCCTTTGTTTGCCGAGTCACTCAAACACTTGCGGGTTAAGTGGAGGTACATGTTAGTTTTTGGTGTCCTGATCTCCCCCCCCTTCTTGACTGATTGACCCAGGACTAGAAGTTCACAGCTCGCCTTGTCCTGCAGGTGAACCATGAGAGCTGCTCTTGTATGAGGGTGTTTTACATTGTAGAGATATTAGGTGTGTCTGAGGGCATCTGGTGTGCGAAAACCTCAGACTGACAGACAAAGAAAGACAATATGAGAGAACACGTCATACCAGCCCTTATTTAGCGCAGTAGTTCAGCAGCTTCTCCCTTTCCCCTGGGGCCCACAGTGTGTGGAAAGTAGAGAGACGGAGGTCAAGAAAGGGCAGAGAATGAGAGACAGGAGGATCAGTCGATCAACGGTTTAATTGATCGACAAAACATTTGTGCTTGAATAGTGTTAAGTAAAGGATCTGAAGGATCTCTTTTTCCACCACTGAATACTATAGAGTGCATGTATATCCAAATATCTACTGTAAAGTAGACCTACTTATTGTCAAGGAGTAGAGTTTAGTTTTGCTATAACTCAAAAAGATTATATTTACAGTTTTGTGGGATTTGTCTCTATTCAGATCAGCCGATGAAAGAAAGAAAGAAACTAAATAAGTTAGGGGGAAATAAAGATCGTATCTAATGTTGAATGTAAGACCTGAAAGTAAATCCTTCAGATAAATGGAGTGAGTAAAAGCAGAAAGTTACTCAAAATTGTTAAAAAATGTAACACTATCTTAAATGTGTACTCAAGAACAATATTCAAACAGAACAGATGTGTGTTTTGTCTCTCTCTCTCTCTCTCTCTGTGATGGAGAATGAAAATTGAACCAGGGAGGTAAACAAAGAAGCAGAGAAGCTGGAGGGCAGAGATGGAGTACAGTAAAAGCAAGCAAAGAGAGGTTTTCGACACCTCTATAGCAGCTGGCTCTGCCAGACACGCCATCCTGCGTGGGTTCACTGACAGGCATTACTTCACCTGCCCTGTGGTTACCCAGCCAGAGACCAAAAACACACACACATACACACACAGTCCCGCTCTTTCCCACGTAATACTGTCACATCTACAATCGCCATGTACTGATTAGAATTCCAGGAGATTCACTGGAGCCTAAAGATTCATTGTAAAGATCATCGAAAGTGTTTTTCACAAGACACTGCTTCCAAAAACTGAATTTTATGTTTGCTCTTCAATCAATCTGCCTTTTTTTTTCTGACAAATTTAAGTGCCTTAAATAGTGCCTTATAGGGGTAAAGTTGATTTATTGCTGGTAACGTTAAAGGAAGGCATTGGCTTTCTTTAAATTCTTTATCATGCGTCGAGTTGTGTGATGAAATCATTGCAAACTCATGCGGTTAGTTTATACTTTATAAAAATCACAATGTTTTTTTGTTGCGGCCGGTAGTTCCCATGAATTTTGCTCCATCTTTTTTGGCTTTTTGTCTTTACTGGACCACTCATGGCAAGTGAGAGATTGTTTTGACTGCTTTATTTTATTGTAAATCATTGAATCCAAACACACTCCTGGATGTAAACTTAAACACATAACATTTTCTCTTTTTGTTGCACGATGCCTGTTGGGTTTGTGGAGAAAGGGCCAAAAATAGAAATGGTTATTTCACAGGCGGAGGCCTCGGGACATGTGGCAGCCATTTACACAATATACAGACACAGACACTCTCAGGAGACATTACAAACAATGGCAGCCTCTGGGAACAAGACAGTTACACAATCCAGCTTCTGAGTGACTTCTGGGGTGTCTTTTACGTGTCGCATTGAGCGCGCGGTTACATAAATTACCCCCGTCACATAACAAAACAAGAAATGTGAGATGGGACCGTGTCATCCACATTGCCGTATCAGTAACATACTGACTTACATGAATGAGCATCACCCAACTCAAATGGACTCCCGGGATAATCAGTGAGACGTCATCAGCCAGTATTATGTTTAGCCTGTTCACATTTGCGCCACAAACATGTCATTATACTATATGGCTTAGGTATCAGTCATGAAGATCTGCTGACATTTGCATATTAACAGCACAAACTGTGCATACATTTTTGCTAATGTTTGCATTGGATTCATTATGCTAGGTTTCTTCATAGTTTAAGGTGGTAGGGGTTAAGTGTTTACAGAAGCATGCTTCTTGGTTTCATGACCTTTCTACCACTCATGCAACCAGATGTTGTGCACGATAGTATAAGCTGTATGACTTTAAGCAGCCTGCTCATTTACGTGATATTCATATTCCTCCCTGTGCCCTTAATTAACTGCACTTTCAGTGTGTGTACATATGCATCAAGGTGTAAACCAGTAAATGGGACATGGCTTCAGCAGAAATATCTGATAATGGTTGTGTGGCCTTAGGGTTAGGCGGTGAACTTTATAGAGAGGCACGGTCGTTGTTGTGTAGGCTATCCATGCCTAAACGGTGATGTGTATACAATGTGAGTGTTTCTGAGTCTGTCCGTGGTAGGCTGGACGCAGCAGAAGTCTGAGCTGGAGGACTTTCTGGTAAAACTATCTGATTTTGTCTGATTTCGTCAGAATCTAACCCGTCGGACGGATGATAAGAATCAAGAACAGTTATATAGAAATAGCCAATCTTCTCGCTGTTTGTCGTGTTTACTGATGTAGGTCATATTGAGGCATCAGTATTACATTGAGACTGTTTCAAGACCAGTGGAAAACTCCTTGTTGTGTTTAATAATAATATATTACAGACATATTACAGTAATAATGTCATTACAGTCAAATAAAAATGTCAAACTGTAATTTATTCTTAAAAGGTTATTCATTGGTCCTGACCATATAGACTGTATATAAGAAGTGGAGGTAGTCATCGTGACATCACCTATTGGTTTGTGGATTGCTATGTTGAAGCCTCGAGTTCGGCGATTTCACCATCGCCATCTTGGATTATGACCGTCGCCATGTTGGTTTTTTGCAACCAATGAAGAGAAGTTACCATATTTGGAACGCGGAGGAGTGACGTAGCGACGCTGTATATGAATTTTCCTCAAGTCTACAGAAACAAAGACAAATTGAAGGCCATCTGAAACTGAAGAGGGACCGCTGAAGAATGTTATTCAGTGTTTTAGTGGATAGCGTGACTGCAGACTACACAAGTGCTCTGACTGTAAACTGAGGTCATCATCTGCCTTGAAAGACCCGGGCCGTTCGCCAAGTAGTGGAGAATTCAGCAATACCTGTGGCCAGCGGCGTTTGGGGCCATTAGCGCAGGGTGTGTCTGCATATTGTCCAATTTTCTGCTGTGTGTGAATGACTAAGCATTCACATTAACATAAATGAGATGACAGCTTTATGGTTGTTGAATGAAGAGTAAAATGTTGATGCAATGTGGCCAGCAGCTCTCAGGTACAGAGCGACTGAGGTGAAATGGTCTTGACGAGACGTTCCAAAGATCACGTTTTTGTTTGCTGTCCTGAAGAACTGAGCAAAGATTGAAGTTCCACAAAGAGTTATATTGCACAAGAGTCTGATACTGAAACTGTATATGTGTTTTGGTGAGGATTTGGTTTGAGATTACTCAAGTTTCCACCAATCTTTGACAGCACAATGCAGGAAATAGTTTATATGCGACCATAGTTTGAGAGAACAATGGCAGCTAAGCTTTGGAGCAGTGTTGTTTCTTGTCTCTAGGTGTGAACATGCCTGCCTATCAACAATCAGAACTGTTTAAACGAGATTAGGCGAGTCCATTACCAGCTCAGGTGGGTAACCATTCACGATCGAGACTTTCGAGTCAACATGTGTAACACCTGTACTGATAAGCAGCTCAAAAGTTTGCCCACTAAAATCTTCAGACAAAGACTGAGAGATGAATATGGCATTCTTATCAGCATGTGAAATGACAGCCATTTCATGCCAGAGGCAGTTGATACAGTCTTTTCAATACAACCAGCATTCTTTAAACAACCCTGTGACCCTGACTAATTACTGCAGTTTAGTTGTATTGCTTTGTTCCTACTGTATGCTCGCACATTTAAAAGCTATTTACATTCCTTCCATTTCACTTGACGTGTTGGTACATAACAGTGCGTGCTATAGATGGAGATATACAGATTCTTCAACTACAGAATAGAAATTATGTCTGCATATCTGTCTGTTCCCCCAAGACTGAAACAGTTTTAAGTAGCTGTCAGGCCCATAACTAATTATACCCCATGTGTCATCTCATCAATCAACTGTTGGTTTCGTTAACTATGCGAGTTCATCTGTTCCGAGGTGAACTTTTCCCGTTACACTTGGTCGCAGAAAGCGGATGATAACTCATTTGTGTACGATGCACACAAGCCCACTATTCTTGTATTATCAGCACGCGACATCTCACCTGTACATTCAAATACACGTGTAACGGCTCATTTCAACATGCTACAGCTATCACCTGCTGTTCAGAAGACCATACGGACCAGACCACCTCGTGTCCTCCATTCCCATAGCGAGACCGGCGTGCGGTTATGTTTTGCGGCGTGCAGAGATGGTTGTGCATGTTGAAAGTGAGGAACAAAGGATTTCTGAAATGTGGACAAATAGCGAGAAAAACGGCGGAAGAGGAACTGTGTGCAGTGAGGAAGAGGGATTCTTTCAGAAGAGAAACGGAAAAAAGAAGTGCTCGGGATGAGAGTTTGGGGCGTGCTGCTCAATGCTGCGGTTTTGCATACATTGTATTGAGAGACAACAGCTTTGTAGAGTGTGCCCGTGCATGCTTGTATGAGCCACTGTATTGGAATGCTGGCCCCGGGCACTCAGCAGCTCACAGCTTTAACTTCTGTAAACAAACTAATAGCAGGAGACTGGAGGACCACACAGCCTCTCTGGTGAAACTCTAACTGCAGCCTGTAGTCCCACACTGCTGCTGCTGCTGCTGCTGCTGTGGACACGGAGACTGATTTACGTTACTGAAGGAGGCCTTGAGTGCTGGCTTTGAATATTATCTACACTTCAGTTCCATACTTACAATTTGATGTCCATCGTATACACTAAAGGCAGAAAGTAGAATCCGCTCCTTACTTTATGCTCCCGTACGAGCTAATTTATGCATTCTTCTACATTTCAATCATGGATCTTTGTCAGTCACAAAGTAAGACATAGACTTTCAACAATATGTATTTATTCTTAAACCCTCGATATACTCTGTGAAAGTACGCTAGTTCAAATTTGCCTGGTGTAGCTGGTGCAATGGCATGACCTAGTTAAACATACTCACTGTGCTTTCTTATGTTCCTGTACAGATTATAATGTCACTATTGGGTCAATGCTTGTCAGGCACGATTGTTCTGGGAAAAAGTAAACCCAAACCATGCATGTATTGAATCCAGCTCAGTCATTCCAATGAAGGTTTTCGGCCTCTTTGGCCCGTAGAGCTGGAGCACCGGAGCACCATGGTCATGGCTCTTTTCCTGCTGACTCCCCGCTCAGGTGATCTGCACTAAAATAATTTACTGACGCCCGGAAAAGTTGATTCATCGTTTTATGGAAGATCATTTTTTAATGATTGTATTTGGGGGGAAAGTCTTCAGAGCCAGTTGGTGACCTACAGCTCTGACGGTGGCTGTTATGGCAGAATCACCTCACCGTCCGGTTCTGTTCCTGGAGGCTCTCGGGGTCAGCCTTGTGTTGTTGTTGTTGGGGTTGCTCTCAGTATCTATCATCGATTTTCATTAATTTATTGTTTCTGTAGTGTATTAACGAGGTGGTTGCAGAGATAGCGTTTATTTACTTCATTCGTCCATTATACCTTCAGTGAGTTACTGCGCACGTGTGCTACAAAACCTAGAAAAAGACTGTCAACCAAGGTCCAAAAAACATTAGTACTCATTACAACCAACAACAATTATGTGATCAATATACCACAGTTTCATTGATTATGCTAAAACAACTTATTCTCACCAAGTTCATTTTCAGAGGAGACGGAGCCACAAGTAGAAACTGGTACACAGAAAGCACAGCGTACAGACGTTTTGGTTGTTGCCATTCAACAACAAACTCCAAAACGTACAGATGGAGGAAACTATTGGATCAAACTAAAGATGATCCTACAAAAACAACGACAAACAAAAGAAACAAGGAAAATGCATCACAAAAACATTATCGCCACAGCAAGACAAAGAAAATAGAAGGAATGGTCAAAGTGTGCGCAAACTTTAGTGTCAGGTATTTTAGATAACCATTCAAATAAAAACCATGTTGAACATTTTTTAAGAGGATTCATGACTGAACTTAATGACGCAGTATCAAGTTTTTTTTGTCCATTTTAGTAATAATTTCCCTATGATTCTGTATGTCCAAATCATTTGGGCAAGAAGATTAAGATAAGATGGGCATATTGGTACATGCCTGTCAATCACATGTATATTTATGGTATTGCATGGCTGTTTCTGTTTCATGGCAGACAGTTTGGGTTTGTTGTTCCCCTTTGATGATGTGCCTGACGCCGGGCTGATCCCAGGTCAATGAGCAGCCCACTGAGGTGTCAGCCCGTCTCAATCCTGCCTTTGTGTGGCTCCCTGATAGCTATCCAACTGCCACCTCATTATGAGCTGAAACAGGTTGGATGACATGTTAAACATCCAAGAAACCTCCCTGTGCGCTCACTTTCTGCACTGCAGTCACACGCGATGGGCAACCCTTGGGTGTTGAAAGATCATAACATAACACGGCTCTGCCTCTTCGTCACCGTGTGTGTGTGTGTGTGTGTGTGTGTGTGTGTGTGTTTGTTTGCGTAAACCAAATGACAGTTACCATTACGCAAATCTGGGGAATTCTCTGTCCCAGTGTCTATATGCTAACATGTGTGTGTGTGAACAGCGAGAGCATTGTCTGCTGGCTGTATAGACCCAATGATGGATGTGCGCTGAGGAAATCATTATTCTTTAATGTAACTCTAATTGTTACGCTTATGAAACGTATTAACCAATGCAAATGCCTAATATTCTATTTCCTGTTGCACACAAGTGGGTTAGGAATGTGTTGTGTGGGAGCCGGATGTAATTATATTTGGAGTGGGAGATTGATTTAGGAGTTTACTACCTTTCCTGCCCCATCCTACGGACACTTAAACAGATGTGAGTTCTCAGGGGTCTTGTTGGGCTCCGCATGCATTGCAAGTCAGCAAAGAAGACGAGACTGCAAGTAACTGAGTACATTTACTGAAGGAATATACTTCTACAATCTTGAAGTACTTGTACTTTACTGTAGCACAGTTTTATGCTGTTTTGTACTTTGTACTACTACATTTAAAGTATTGTGCTTTTTAGTCCACTATTGGACAGCTATAGTAGTAATCATTATTATACCATTGATTCATATTTTTAGGTAAAATGTATATGTATAGCTCTAGCAAATCTCCAGTAAAATCAGAAAAAGGCCCTGTAGTGAAAATGGATTTGGCTTGCTTTAAATAAATCAGCCATCCTTCATTTTAGTATTTACACCTGTGCTTCTCCTACTGTGACATGTCAAGATGTCTTCTGTGAACAATCCTATCAGGGTAATGTGTTTTTATACCTAGTATTTGAAGAGCCTGTGAAGACTAAACGAAAGAGAGATAAAACACAGGCTGCTTTCTCAAGAGTTAATAGCAACTAGTAAGTCTAGTAAGATTAATTCGTAGCAAACAAAGCACATGATCAGCATATAGTGACACATTGCTGTAGATTTAAATACCTAAACAGTATACATATACTGTAAAGTGATTCAAATTGTCTTGTCCACCAGCTCATATGTTACTGCATATAAAATAACTCTAACGGGGCATTTCTGCATAATGAGTACTCTTGATTCTTGAGTACATTTTATTGAAAAACTCTGACTTGTAGTACTTTTGCATTGATGTTTTTCTTGTTTAACGTGAATAAAGGACCTTAATATTCCTTACAACAAAGGATAACCTGCGACTTGCATGCACAACATCACAAACACCTGCGAATATCAACCTGGTTGCTGGTCATTTCAAACTTAATCCAACACTAATCCACTAGAGAACAACCTGTACTTCAGTTCATTGAATAAGGTGTTTGCCTGGCTGCAGAGAAGTTGTCAGGGAAGATTAGTTTAGAGAGCCAGAGAGATCCCCAGCAGTTGGAACATGTCTCATTGTGCAATGTAACCGGCGATTCCAGCAAGCTAAGAAACAAGATGGCTGAATGGAAATAGGGTCGTCATTCTTCAGTTGTTGTTGTGTTTCTCCTCAGGGCACGTTAGCATTTGGGTGTGAGACGTCAACCTGCCTATCAATCAAGGTTGAGTTCAAAATTAGCAACCTGGTAAACAGCTTTCTTTTGTTTGTCATAATCTGATTATTTATGCTAACGTCAGTCATGCATTATGATGGAGGCTATTTCAAAATTGCATTCTTTGTGTGCAAGTTTCCATGCCGTATGAGAGTGATCATTACCTTTCATAATTGTATTGTTATACAACCAGGTAATCTAACATCTGTTATAGTGTTTACAAAGGTATCTAAGGAGCACCGCCTCTTCTCAAAAGCGCTGTGCTAAAATCTTACTGGAGGTCTTCTTTTTAGTCTGTTTGTGATGGATTAACTTCAATTGCACAAACTCTCTTTCCAGATGACTGTTTTCATTGTTTCATCATTTACAAGCTCTACTCTGACAAGAATAAATAAATGAAGAACGTACAGGACATTTACTTCGACTGGTCGAATGTCAAACACAGGAAAGTGGCCCTCTATTAATCCTCCTTTGTTCCTGAGCTCTATTGTATTTGAATTTATAGTTCCATCCTGTCATTTACGTTCCGTATGTGTCGGTTCTTTCCAGTGCGAAGAAACACTTTGAAGTAGTTCAGCTTCGAAGCAGAAAGGTGACGACAAAGAGAGAACGCCAAATGAGAAATGAGGACAAGCTAAATGAAGATAAGGTGAGAGCTGGACAGTTTGTCACAACTTGGTTCTTACGTTCATCGACTTGTTCACCATTTCTTTTCACATTCGTTACGTTAAAGACACCCTGTGGAGTTTTTGACCACTAGGAGCACCATGTGGTGATGATTTTATGAGTTTGTTTTGACGCACATGCAACACAAGAGGAGCCATTGGTTTAACGTTATTCTTCTGATACAACAGTTGGGTGGCTGTGACGAGACAAAAAGTTTTGCAATGCGCACCAAAGACAGTGAAGGTGACGACCGCAAGCTAGCAAACATGGATGTAAACAGTGCATGACCTAAAATAAAAAATAAAGGAGGAACCTCAAGATATTTTTTAAATGTGTTTTGTTGAGCAACACCGGATTAAACATAAGTTTTGTTTGTTGACTAGAAAACTCCACAGAGCATCTTTAATTTCTGAGATCTGCGAAAACAGCGACGTTAGTACAACAAGCAGATTGTGTAAATCACTTTATTTGCAGGTGAAACAGAAAGTGATGGCACACAAAAGAGGATTTGCTCTTGGGCTCGACCTTTCAGCGACTATGATTAGCAGCCGCGATGGGCGACGCTGCTATTGTTTTCAGCCTGTGAGTCTGTGTGTGATTCATCGTGGCAAAATGTGCTCCTGGAGACACCTACTCTAGCGGAAAGTACCACAGAGGCCTTTGCCAGGTGTTCAAATGTAAAATGTACAGGTGTGTTGTTTGGATTAAAGTGACGGCAGAGTTTGGAAATGGGCTAGGTCTGAGAAAGGAGCATTGAGGTTGGCGTGATCCCACAGCAAGGTCGTCTCTCGTTTCACTCGGATTTGTTGGCAGACTTTTCTCCTCATCCAATGATCATCCTAGTCAAAAGACATTGAAACCACTTTACCTGTTTTGTTTCTTTGCTGTCATTGCAGTCTATGCCTCAGCTTAGCACCACCACTATTCCAACAAACGTCAAAGTCAAGGCCACGTCTACGGCTCCCCAGGGGAATCTGCGATAGGCTGCTATTTAAAGGGCTCAATCCTAATAAAAGTACTATATTGGGGTGATTGCAAAAGTATTTTCATTTTTGGTTTAGCATGTGTTGTCTCAGATGATAGATCTACGGTAAGCCCGGTAGGTCAAAGTTAAAAGTGAGTCTCATTTACCACAGTCATCAAATTGTGATGAATAGTTTGTGTACTTACTCTGTGTTTTCTTTTCCAAATAAGTTCTGCTAAACTTGATTATGTCACTGTTTCTTGCCATGTTGGTTTTTGTTGCACGCTCCGTTACAATGTTTTAGTAACTGGTAGAAATGATGCATAAAACCACATACATAACACCTAATTTGTAATAAACTGCAATTATCATTCACTAACCAGATTTCCCTTTAAAAAATAACAGTTCCACTGCCTGAGTGGAAGCGGCTGCTTTGAACCATGGCATCCACACTATGTTCACATGCAGACACATTAGTGACACAGTGAGTCAAGTCTAAACACCGTAATCTCATTAAGTCATTATTTTCTGATCACACGCACAGTGATTGGCATGAACTCGGATGCTGTTGCACCAGATTGCACACACAAGGCCCCACACACACACGCAAACAGCGGATCGCTCCAGGCTACGGGGCTGCTGTCTGACAGGTCGTGGGAGGATCAAAGTTCAGATTTTGAATGCACTGTAAAGGAAAACAACAGAGGAGAAGAATAGATCGAGAAACAAAGCACTGATGAAGCCGATCAGGATTTTTATTAGCAGGAAAAAGGGGAGGGGAGGGGGATTACAGAAAGGCGAGGGCAAGGACGAAAGTTAGTCAGGGGAGAGGAGAGACTGATGACAAAAAAAAAGATTATCGGTGTAATAGAGGAAACAGTTTGTGCTGCATCAAGTCATATTTGTCAGGTAGAAAACTGAGGTCCTCTCCCTGCTCGCCTCCCCTTCCTCCCTCCTTGGCGAGGGAAGCAGGATGTCTTTCATCCAGTTCAGCCGAGGGATCAAAGCTAAAAGGCTACTCGGCTGAAACTGACCTCAATTTGCACTGCTGCGCACTCCGCACCTCTCCAACATACACAGGCCTATAGTTCTCCTTACATCCCCTGCACCACCTCCCACTGAACTACACACATGCTATTTCCCTTCCTGTATGCCACACTACCTCATCAACTTAACACGGGAAATCTCTCGCCGCCTCCAAACCCATTAATAGTACAATTTATAGCCTCCATGACATATTCACTTTAATCTGCACTATTTATACAATATTATACCATACATCACATGTTATCAGAAGTAGATGATCAGATATGTCCCAGAATAACATATAACTTGTGTTTGTGTTGGTTAAATAACCTGCGTACAATAGCATAACCCTGCTCTGTACTTCAAAGAGCAGCCTGTGTTTAGCTTCCTCTCTGTGTCTTCTTTCTCACTGTTTTCACTACAAACAGCCTCTCTGCTTCAACTCCACCACACACACACACACACACACACACACACACACACACACACCCACACACACACACACACACACACACACACACACACACACACACACACACACACACACACACACACTGTAATGTATACACATACAGTATTTGTGTACACACATAAACATACTCTTAACCATGTACATTTAAGCTCCCAAAATAAGTCATTAACCCTATGTTTTTTGCTGATTTAAAGGCTCATCACACCTGCAGTTTGTGTTTGATGTATATTCAGCTCTTTATACACACCGTGTTTTTCTTTTCTTCATGGATTCTGAAACCAAATCAAAGGCACCTACCTATCTTTTACATTACACCACAAGTCACACAATGTATTAATGCATAGAATGGAGAAAACAACACTTTTATACAATTGTTTTCTTTATCTATTTTACTTTTACCTTTGGTAGCCTTTTTCCTGTTTTTAAACTTTATTTTTCCAATTAAAGAAAAGCACTTGATACACACTCTCCTGCTTGATAAGTTCTTTATAAATAACATTATTATTATTATTATTGTTGTTGTTGTTGTTGTTGTTATTGTAAGGGCAGAATATTAAGGCTCAAGGCTTTTGGTACCCACCAAAAAATATGTCTAATTACGGAAAGCTGTATGTCTGGTCACACATTTTACTCTTGTTTATTTGTTCTTTCATCAGATAGGTCCTGATTTAAATAAAAATGTTGATAATGTAAGACTGTGTTTTGACAAATTCTAACATTTCAGAACGTTGACTTCTTCGATCAATGGAAAATGAAAAGGTTATATTTCTATAATATCAGTGTAAGGTGTTTTGGTATCATGCCAAACTGAAGAATTGTTTCGGCACTAAACATTTCAAACAACTCTGACAAAACTAAATGGTGATTTTTTGGGGATGTTTCTGGCGTTGTTATTACCTGCTTTATGCTGTAAGGTGTTCCACATATTGTGTCGCCCCCAAGTTAACCCTGCAATCACCAATCTCTCATTCACTTTGAACGAAAACAAAACTTTCTGTGCGTGTCTCATCTACTGTGCATCTTTAGCTCTCCTCCTCTGCTAACGATTCCTCGGAGGAGAGGCCAAGTTCATAAATGACATTCTTGGGCGCCCCCTTCTGGTCTGAAGCCACAATGGGTTTGTTTTCTTGATATGATTGGTCTGCACAAAAAGAGGGGAAATCCTGAGGACACAGTGAGGCTTCCCGCCAATAAGGCCTGAATCCTTACTGTCATTGATTTAACAAAGGAAATGAAGACATTATTAAATCATTTGCGAGCCAATATGCTGCACATTAAGTCCAGTTAATATTCACTGAGGCCAATTGAGTTCCTCCTGAGTGTGTTAAATCCTTACAGGCTGATCCATGGGATAGAAAACCCAAGTGTGGCATTAGAGGGCTCATTCAACTTAAGACCCTCTCTTCCTTTCACACAGTGGAAAATTAGATATAATTCAAGTTTGAGTCATATGCTATTTTGAATCTCTGATGTCTCTTTAATCCCCTCATTTTTGGTCCCCTATATTTTTCCAACTTTACTGTACGGTTTACTTTATGTTTCTCATCTCTTCTTAGCGCTTCATAACATGTTATTAAAAGTCCTTCATACATGTCTTTCTCCCTCTGTCGGCGTTTAATTTGAATTGAACTCAAATAAAAATGGGTTTCTTACAAGGAAATATGCTAATTATCTTTGCAGATAGATTTTACTATAAAAACACAATAAGAATATAATAACCTTTTTAAAGTAAAACAATGGGGTTGGTATGAAATCTCATCTCAAAAAGTAATGTTTTTATTTTAGTATAATAAGCTATCATTTCATGGTTAAGTGCTGTAGGTCGAGTGGGAATGTTTTAAAAAAAAAAGAAAGGATATAATCTTACTTATGAAAATATGACCAATATTTATATATCAGGCCATTAAAAAAAATCTAAACATCTGACCAGTGACGGCAGAAAACACAGCCTGAGCGTCTAACATCAGCCAGGTGAGTGTGTGATTTTATGCTCTCCCCTTGATTGCGATTGGCTCAGGCCCATTCAGCACATAACTAACCCTGAGCTGTAACCAAGTCCACCTGTTTATAAACACAAACAGTTATGAACACACTCCGACCTGTCACATCTCATCAAAGACAGATCACACACTGCGGCATGCATCGACGGCTTCAGCTGGCCCCTGTGGATGAAAGCTGTTTCCTCTCAAAGTTATGTCACTCATGGACATGTAACAGTAAAACAGGTTCTCCACAACAAGACAATACGTGTCAGAGTCTACTTTACGTCTTCAGCACCCTTGTGGATTTTTCATTTGACTTTCTAGACTTTTCCCAGAGAGTGCTCCTCCACGGTTCTCAGGGTTGATCCTGTCTGTGCCTCCCGAGACACAGTAGCCTGTTGTCTGGCCTGTGGGGCCAAAGGAGTGGTGTTATGAGAAGGCAAAGAACATGTTATGTTAACCTGGGTGGTAAACGCCTGAACATATTTGGGAAAATGCCCCTTTATACCCTCTCACACCCACTCTTTTTATTCCGATTCTACACTTAACTGCAGGAATTCTCCAATCTATCCTGTGTCTTAAAACTTCACCCACAAAACAAGGAAAATAAAAATAAACATATATATTTTCTTCCTGTTACTGTGGATAGTCCCCAGCAGGGCCATGATAAAGATTTTAGAACTACTGAGTCCAAATTCCCCCAACTTCAACCCCTCCTCCCCAAAGAAATGTTTGACTGTTCAAACATTAAAGAGTCATAACTTTCATATGCTTTCTTCACATTTTACAAATTAATTTAACTGTTGGATCATATTGTCTCTAATAACTAATCTCCCCACACAATAAATGCAGTTTCAGATGCCTATATTGTGCACAATGGCTGGATATACTGTAATTCAGGCAGAGAAATACAAAATATCCTTTAAACTTTTTACATGTTTTTTAATTAGTTGAGTTTGTTTGGCCACTTTCGGCAGTGCAACAGGCGATACACATAAAACTGACACAGTGTAGACATAAAGCAATTCATTTAAAGTCGTGTTTGTGTTCACCTGATGAATTTGGTCTCACCACCAACTTGTGTGGGAAGTATCAGGAGTTAGAAGAATGAATGTTCCTCATAGTCGCTAACTTTGTCTATACATTTGGTTTATTGCGCTTTTTGTTGTTGTTGCTCATAACAGCTTCCTGTTGCAGCTGCAGATGGTGAGAGGTGATGAGAGCAGTGAGAGCGGTGAGACTTAATGAAAACTTAACGGAAGTTGTGCCCATAAATCCAAAACAATGAGCTAAAACGTCCTAAAAAAACAGTTGAGGGCAACTGTGGAGTCAGGAGATGAGTCTTGTGGGTTTGTCACTAAAAGTGACTCCTATTACATTAAGTCATTTAAGCCATTGTTGATATGAAGACATTGAGTGGAAAGGCTAAATATTCACCGTGTCCACTGTGCAATTGGAGAGCCCCCAAATTTCCAGAGAAAATACCTTGGACATGCGTCTTGTGTCCTCATCGGTAGATGGTTCTGGTCCACAGACCTCACTATAAATAGTTTTCATTGGAACTACTGGAAATAATGGTTCCTGAGAACTGCTGACAGTCTGTGGATTATCTTGAGGAGGAACAAGGACACTGTCCAACACAAGTTGTTGTTGCTATTGAGTTTTTAACCAAACTAGTGGCATGGATCAATGATTGTCTATGTCGACTTCATGGTTCATCCACCACTTTAGCCCAGACTGAAATATATCAGTATCTGTGACTTTGGTGATCCCCTGACTTTTTTTTTTTTGTAATTTGGTTGAACTAAGCCTTAAGGTCGTGGGAGAGATAACATACGATAAAACAAGATAATCATCAGAGGTATATCAGACGATTTTTCTCCACATTGCTGTACAACCCCCTTTATCTCTCCATCCCTTTATTAGTTGTGTTATTCTGCCACTGTGTCAAGCAATGTGTCAGCACTCAGAGTGAAAGGCTCTCTGTTCCCCTTAACTCTCCCTCCTACATTGTGTTCATCTGGATGCTTTTCCAAGCTAAGCCTGGCACAGGCCTGAATTTCCGGAGCCCAAATTGTGAGCCCAGGGAACTGGACTCCTCCGGGAAAGGGGAGCAGCGGGAGATGGAGCGCCACTCAGAAACAAAACAAACCCAAATATCAGGGGTTTATTTAAAATCTCCCTGTCTTATATTAACAGCAGTGCTACAGGCTAGTGATTAGCCACACATGGGTCAGGGGTTGCTAAGCCTCACTTAATATTCTTTGGAATCCATATTTTGTGTATTTTGTGGGACGGAATGTACAGACAGGGATTGGATTCATGCTTAGTCATTAATACGATATTATTACTCATTTAACAGTTACAGCGACTGACTAAAAAGCAGATATGTGATATGTGTGGGTATCATTCTTATAATGGAAAAACATAGAAGTATTCAATGTGTACAGTCCAGTTTTCTTGATAAATCGTAGCTTTGTGATGCACATGGAGCCATATATGAAGATATCATGCAATCTTATGTTCTTCACAAAGAGCTGAGACCTGCCCAGGTTATTGTAACGTCAACACTGAGCATATGATCTCACTGCAGCGATCTTTGACATTGAGGGATTCATACTTGTTTGATGTCTTACAGTTGAAATGCCCTGCGCAGGAAGGAAGTGCTCACCCACTGGTCGCCTGTTCCATCTTCAGGAGCTCTATGGGAGGGAGGGAGGATTTCAGTGCAATATTTACAGTGACCTTTTCCTCTCACTGGCCAGGGGCCCATGGGAAAAAACTGGAGAGGACAAACAATGAACAATAGGGTTCAGGGATGAGCAATGGTGCCAGCGCAGCATGTGCCATTACGGGATGTAGATTGCGGAGGGTTGGGGGGTCACAGCAAGGATCAAGGCACCAGCAGTGTCCCTCAGGAGCACACCTGGGACACCTGCTCAGAGAGCCTGTGCTATTTAAAAACACAACATCACGTGCGCCTCACTAGACGAGAATATTGTTAGCCGTGGGTGTTTCAAGGAAAAGTTTGACTTTTTTTTTTATTACGCTGATATGCATTCTTGCCAAGACCGCGCGCTCACATCTGTCTGTTAAATATTAAATATGAGGATACAGCCATCAGCTGGTTGGCTTAGCTGAGCATAAAGACTAGAAACAGGGGGGAAACAACTAATCACTGCCACTTATTATTGTTTTTTTTTCGGATTACCCAATTAAAAATATAAATATAAATATAACAACAGATACAATGTGTGTGGGAGATTTTGTGACCTTTCGATAAAGGCTAACTGTTTCTGCCTGTTTCCAGTCTTTATGCTCAGCTAAGCTAACCATCTCCTGACTCCACCTTCACATTTAACGAACAGATATCACAGTGAAAACAATTGTCTTATCTTACTCTCTTCTCTGCAAGAAAGAGAATGATGGTAAAACTGTAAAATGGTAGACTGTAAAATGCCAAAAACTGGGTAAATATTGATAAAAAATTGAGATAAACTTATCTTATATTTTTCATTTAATTTGCATTGCATTCATATTTTGAAACATGACACATGTAATGTGCCAAATAACCCACGGATTTGGTTGGTATGCGACTGATGTTCTTATTCAATGGCAAAGGCTGTACCGCTGAGACTAAGATCAAAATCTTTCACCGTCATTGCTGTAAATTGATGTTTACATAGACAAACAGCCCCTGTGTTGCATCAGCATCTGTGCAAACTCCCGAGTCACAGTTTGATCCCTCAATTATCAGATTACCCCGTATAATTGGACAATATTATTTCCCCAGGGATTGGGCCTTGCCTTATCACATAAATTCTTTCTGCCCTGCACAATTTGGTGAGATAAATGTAATGGTATCAGTGTTCTAGTGTGTTACTGGGTGGTCTCTGTTGCATTTCTAATGATGCTGCGCCTTTCCCAGAACAAGTGGAAATACCTCAGTGATGCACCGTGAAAAGAGAGACGAGGAAAGAAGCAAATCTCCCACTGGGCCTCAGAATTCTCACACAAAGGACATCCAACACTTCAGAGGAGCATGCAGGCTAATAAGGCTGTTTCTGCTGCATTTAATCTTACATCCACTTTGAGCACAAACCAGATGACCCTTAGATCAAACGGCTCATTAGATGTTGTTACAGAACAACAGTAGCTTCATTACTTCCTAAAAAGGGCCTTCAAGACGGAGTTGCAGAACAAACAATCCACCAAAAGAGCCGGTATGATGTCAAAGACAACAAAATGAAATTTAGCCAGATCATGGATCAGTCTGTACAGGTTGTATTAAGTAAAAGTAGGATGTCTGTAAGACTGTAGTGGTAGAAGTATACAGATCCTTTACTTCAGCAAAAATAGCAATATTACAATGTAAAAACACACTGTCACAAGTGAAAGTCAAGCATTCATAATTTTGCCGAGGAAAACGTACAGAAGTATTGGCAACAAAATGCACCGTAAGCATCAAAAGTACTCATTCAGAGCGTCCCCTTTCAGCGAGTCCTAGTATATATTATACTATTTGGTTATGGTTTGGTGATGCATAGAAGCATTTTAATGTTGTTGCAGTTTGAGGTAGAGCTAATTTGGGGTAGTAACGTGTCATCATCAACCACAACTGTCAGATATATGAAGTAGAGAAAAAAAGTACACTATTTACCACTGAAATGTTTTGGTGTAGAAGTATAAAGCAACATAAAAATGGAAATATCCAAGTAAAGTAGGCTACAAATGCCACAAAACTGTACTTTAGTACATAGTTAAGTAAATGTAGTCAGTTACTTTCCACCACTGCTGGGCTTTTTACTGCACAGACTTAAGTGTAGAGAATGTGAAAGGGTAGCACATGCAGTGTTTGATTTACTTTTTCTTAAAGAAATACTGGTGTCATATTTTCCACAGAACCTTTTTCTTTCAGAAATTGATTTGAAGTCATAGAGATTTATAAATCAAAGTGGGACACAATATATGCAAAAATATAATATAAATGTTTATATACTATCATAGTATTCTTCAGGAGAAGTAGAATGTGTCTGCATCAATACTAGACAATTTATTTCAATTTACCGTATCATCGTTTTATTTTGAAGGCGGTGTCTGAGACCGGAGAGCCGGAAGTATTCACAGGATACAGGAAAAGGTCGCTGAAGCCCAACCTTTGAAAACTGTAAGTTACCATTTTATCTAAGCTATCTATCTCCTAAGTGCTCCAATTAGAGTCAAACGTAGTTGTGGTAGGAAAGGTGATAATATATGCGGTTTGTAAGATTACGACGAATGCATGTGACAGCCACTGCGAACCCTTCCGGACAACGAATAGCTCGCGAGCGAACACAGGTTAGCCTAAGCTAACGTTAGATGTCAAAATCGTCAACAAAGCTGACTTCCCTTCTCTCAAATCCCCGATGGGTTGTTTATTGTGTTGCACCGTCTATGATAACAGGGACAGCTGACAGATGCGGCTGCTGTTGTCATCTTGCACCGTCTCAACGGCAGTATGATTACCTGAACCATACTCCATTTAAATATCTGCCACTTTAAAGGCGATGTTGTGCTGTGCGTTAACAATAACACGTCTTAAGGCTGTATGATAAACATTAACGTCTTCTAGTAGATTCGGCGTGTTACATCAAGCGGTACTTATTTAGCTGTGGTCACTGGTTTTATAACGGCTCTATTGTGCAAACCTACTATTGACATATCTCTCTTATACTCAGTGTAATTGTAAGAACATTGTCTGTGATGCTCATAGCTCATAGACACTTGACTCAGCAGCAATATGAAAAACGATGTCCCAAGTACTGGGACAATGCACAGAGCTTTAACTTTTGGCGATTACTTTTGCAGTATAAAGGAAGGCTTTCCCTGCACTATAGCTACATCTATCTATATAAAAACAGAACAGTATCCTCCTCCATCGCTCCATCCTGTCGTCCAACCAGCACTGGATTCATCTCTCAAGTTCATCAAGTGAAGCAATTACACTAGTGTGATTGTGATAACTTCAAAGAGCACAAATCAGTTAAGGACTGGAGTGATGTGTGTGTGTGTGTGTAACAGAGAACCTGCAGTGGTTACTCATTGCCAGGTGGCATGACTTCTATAAACACTGTGCAATCCATTCCAGTGTAAACAGATGAATTAACTGCCTTTTAACACAGAACTAATGATTGCCTATAGGGCTGTACAAAGAGAATGTATTGGACTTAACACCTTTCTTATACGTGGAAAAACATTCCATGCACAGATGGGAATGAGCCAAAAGAAAGAAATGATCACACCAAATTACATCATATGACTCAGAAAGGCAGCCGTCCATTGATTGGAAGACGCTTGGATGAGAATAAACATCAGAGTTCTGTTAATGAGGCGAATGCATCAGCACCTCATCGATTGTAGTTTTTTGGTTTAGATTTAATGCCCAATCATCTTAATATTTCATAAAGGAACCTTATTGCAAGTAAAACCGTTTTCAACCTCGTCTCATTGCCATGCCAACGATAAGTCATCTGTACTGAACCAGCTATTTGTTCATCATTAGCATACATTTGTTGTTCGTCTGTTTTGCAAACTGTATATCAGCGCTGGTCTTCAGGAAGGATCTACACAGGTTGGAGTTGCTGCTTCTCTTATATATTTAAAAATTATGGAATAGTTCTGCAACTAATTATTATTTTCATTATTATTTATCTGCTGATTATTTTCTAGATTTATCGATTGACTGTTTTGTCAATAGAATGTCAGAAAATACTGAAAAAGTATTAATTATAATTAGAAATTAAGTAATTATTAATGATTTTCCCTCAACTCAAGGAGATGTAAGTTTCTTGTTTTATTTGAACAACAGTCTAAAACCCAAATATGTTCAGTTTGCTGTCATATATGACAAAAAAAAGCAACAAATCTTCACATAAGGTGTTGTGGGATCTTTCAGTTACAGCGCAGTCCGTCATTTAGTGGTGATAATTGCGAGTAGAAATGTGGTTTAAAACACCCGGCGCTACATCAAACTGTGTCTTAATCAAGTGTGGTGTTGCAGTAAGCAGTGATAACTTGAGCTCAGCTTATTTAGTTTTAGAAAAGTCTGATCAAGCCTGTGTTACTCTGAAATCAAGAAAGCCCTGTTTCAGCTGTGGTTGAACTCACTGTTGTTTTCTCGTAGGTCTTAAGGGGTTAAGAAGATACTTATTAAAAACCTCCCTGTCCTCACCGTTGTAATAGAGACACTTCTCTCAGCTGAGCCTCATTAAGTGAAGTGTTTTCAAACAGAACAGCGTCTAAGCCTCTGTAATCTCTGCTCTTGTGTACTTTTGTCAAATATTGTTCTAGCATACTTTCTTTAAACGGGCTTTTTAAGGGGGGAACCATGTGTGTTTGTGCAACTGATTGATCTTATGAGACGGCGAGTGAGAGCAATTGATCGACGGGCCGGTTGAAGGCGGGCGCCACGTCGCAGTAATAAGTTGTCATTGAGCTCCTCCATCACTTGCGTTGACATCCGTGCTAACTGGTCCTCAGCCTACAGAGCTCCGTCTATCTCCTTCTCTTCCCCAAAGTCAGCACTGCTTGGCTGGGGGGCGGGGGGGGGGGGGCAAAGCTACACCGTTCCATTTC
This sequence comes from Leptoclinus maculatus, assembly GCA_032191485.1. Classification (NCBI taxonomy): domain Eukaryota; kingdom Metazoa; phylum Chordata; class Actinopteri; order Perciformes; family Stichaeidae; genus Leptoclinus; species Leptoclinus maculatus. The sequence goes on along the minus strand of JAVDOI010000004.1, from coordinate 10,433,398 downwards.
CTGCCCCCCCCCCCCCCTCTTGGGGCTCTAATTGAAAAATTGGGTGGCCCTGCTTGTTTGTTTTGGTGGAATGCGGTGGGTTGTGTTTTTTTGAGGCTTTTCCTCAGTGCCGCTGCTCCGTAGACCCCGGGGTGAATGCAGCGACGGGGGTCAGGCCGAGCCTTGTTTGTGAAGCGGCGCTTCTCTCTCTCACCCCGGTCTGCTCTCCGCAGTCCGCCCCCACCTGGTAGCCTCCTCCCTGCCGAGGGGCTCGCCGGGCCACTGGTTTTCACAGTGTGGTTTCTGTGACCCAGTCAGACCTGGACAGACAGACAAGAGGAGCTGTGGGCCGAAAACAGGTCACAGCAGACGGCACCGCTCAGAGACGAGCTCAGAATGGAGCTTATTCAGAGTAGATCCTCGTTAGATCTGTTAGAGAGTGGCTCCAAATTAATCTATAATTGATTACTCATGTTTTTTTACCTTTTGGTTTCTGACTACTTAAGTAGTTGGTGCTTTTTGCTGTGTTGTGTAATAGCAAACTGAATATTTAGTTATTATATTGTTATTATTATATATTAATAGTTAGTCAGTTTATACATTACATTCTTACAGCCATTTGAACTATGTTTTATAGACCAAATGATTATTTGATACTGTTGGTAAAACTACTTGCAGCCCTAATTGATTGTATCATTTCAATTTCCAGAGTAATCAACATTGATTTATGAACATTTACTGCTTCCAACTTCTCAAATGTGCTGCGTTTTGTTAGTTTTATATTGTAAATGTAATACTTTTCAGGTTTTGGACTGACTTTGAAGACGTTACCCTTCTGCTAATATTAGGCTACTTTTTCCTTACATTTTTTACCATTTAATTGAGTACATTTTCAGAAAATCATTCTGAACTTTGATATTCACTTAATAAATCGGTAGCAAAAAGTCACAAAATCGATCAAATTTATTTTCTAAACAAATTAAATATTTCTGAACCGTTTGTCAGACAAAACAAACCTCAGCTTGGGTTCTAGGAAATTGTGACGGGCATTTGCCAATATGCTCTGATGCTTAATTGAACAAACTATTTATGAATAATCCACAATGTAACGACAATAGATTATTTGCAGCCATTTGGACAATAAATGAATCAAACATGTATAGATAGATAGATAGATAGATATATACTTTATTCATCCCCAGGGGGAAATTTGTATCAATAGATTAATTGATAATGTAAATGTTAATTATTTGCGATGCTAAATAAAAGGGTTGATTTGTATTGTAAGCAGCGTTGTTTGTACAGCTCATGGTACTATGTGACTGTGAAGATGGTTCTCACGCTGGTGTTTTTTATGTAAAGCAGCAGTGTTACATTGGCTCATGAAGGTTCACATCTCTCCATCTCGCCATGTCACTGGGCAAAGCCGCCTGTCTCCAGTTTCTTAATCCTCTGAAAACATCTTCCTGCATTTGCGGGCCTATACTTCACATTTCTGTTTGTTATTCCAGGGTTTTTATGTGGGAAATTGGGGACTCCACTTCGTTAGGCCTGGCTCTGAAAAGCACTTGAGACTGACAAACAAACAAACAGACGGCACTAAAGATAACAAAGCTTGTGGGCAGACGACATGATGGTCGGATAGCGAGCCAGAGGCACACATCCGATCTCTCTCTGTCCTTTTTTCCTCTGTCACGAAAGACTCTCCATGGACGCTGGGGCCGTCTGCATGCACAGGAGATGCTGACTCATGGCGGAAGAATGATGACTGGACAGCGGATCGCAGCGTCTGTTTTGCAAACAGAACCGGCACAGTTCACGTCGATGCGATCCATTTATATGACACACGATACGGTCGACGCATATTATGGTCAATTTGGCCACATTGCCCTCACCGCACCTTTAGAGGCACGTGGCGGCCATGCAGGGTGCGAGCGAACACTGTGGAGGATTGTTCAACGCTTCGACCAGTTCTGTGTGATTAGACCAGTGAACTCAGGCTGGGCCATGTTTAGCCCGCTCTGTCCATTCAGAGGAGTCTGGAGGGGGCTCTTTGATGAGATCTAGTGTTTGTGTAATGTTGGGGAGCACGGAGTGAAATGGTGTCTGTGTGTGTGTGTGTGTGTGTTTGTGGCGGGGGGTGGGGGAGTGATGATCTGTCTAAATGGGTCCCTTTGTGCCCCTTAAACCCATCACTCTCTCTCTCACTCACACACACACACACACACACACACACACACACACACACACACACAGAGTTGCCAATCACTGCCATATGTGAGTCACCTTTGAGCTCAAGAGCAGCATATGATGGAAGGCATGAACGCCTTATTTATGAGAGTCATGCAGCAGGTAGATGGCTTCCCATGTTCGTGGTGCTGCAGAGTTTGTCGTGTTTTGAAGTTGTCTAAATAAGATTCTTGTTTCTCTTAGTATACCGTTCCCTCGTTTGCTTTATTTAATAGCACAGAGCGGAGAAAGTCAGGAAAGGGTGAGAGAAAGAAGGGTGTGTGTGAGAGATGCTACGAAGCTCCCCGAGTTGAACCTGTGACATGGAAATGACATGGCTTGGTTGATTTATATCTGCAACTAACGAATGTCAGTTTTTCTTTTTAATTTATTCATTCATTAATGGTATATGAAATAGTGAAAAATGTCCATCACAATTTCTCAGAGCACAAAGTGTCTCAGATGTCTAAACCCACAACCGTATCAAATAATGTATAATAATGAATCAACCTATTGTTTTAAATCCAGATAATTGTATGCTATTAATATACTTTCAAGGGAATCTTACCGTGTTGATTCCAAGCCTGTTGTAGTTAAAACCCAAAATGAATTTACATTTGTAGACTTGTGTCTGTATTTACTAGAACAGCAATCAAAAGGATACTATTTCATATGGGATTTTAATATTAAAAACATTTGTATAGTTTAATATTGATTTAAATAAATTCTAACATATAAGTAAATCTTTATTTGCTCTTTTTTATTTTTAATCAGCAGCATATACTGAACAATATTCATCCCAATTTACAACCAATTAAAAAACATTTCCCGCTGTATGGAAAATGTCTTTGTTTACTGTAAATACTCTTCCCTGCAGGCCAGTTATTGTGGTGTGTTTGGAACAAACTGGTGCGATGTGTTTAGACAATTTATCAGTAAATAAGAACGCTCGATGTGATGCATCACAACTGAAACGCAAAGCATTATATCACAAGCTATAGATAATAATAGTTGTGATTATGAAATGGTTTTCTAGTAGCCTTTTCCTTTTGTGTGCTGATTTTTATTTTATTTTTTAGAGCTTTAATGAAAAGTCTTTCCTATGTGTCTGCGTACTGAAGCACAAGGCAGAAGGAGGGATGCCATTTGTAAGGAGCGCTGCAAGAAGATCCCAAGCCTCAGACTTCCACAGATTAGAGCCAACCCGGCTGTTTGCACGTCAGCCTCCAAGGAAAACAAACGTGCCTTTTTAGCCCTGTGACCAGACCGAGGGTTTGGGGATGGGGCTGGGGGCTAACGGCATCGTGGTTGGAAGAGAAATCGAGTGAGAGAAAATGGGCTGAATCTGGTTGCGTGTTGTCATTGATTAAATTTAGCCTTCACAGTAAGACGTGACTTGACACATGTTGGAAGAGAGCGGGCTTTATTGTTGTGGGGATCCTCTGATGCCACCTAGAGGTTAATACGTTCATTCCTCTTGTGGAAAAATGCCGCCGACCTCACAAGTTTTCCAGTTGGAGCTTCAGAAACCTTTTCTTTTGTTTTCCTCTTCATGCTTCTTTGAAGAAAAAGAAATTCACTCGGTTTGTCCCCGGTCTGTATAAAGTATGTATTGCCTAGTTTACAGGGTATTTGTGGTGGTGTGTGACGTTCGACTTGTGCAAGAGTCCGCTTAATTTCTGCGCGACTTGTTGCGTGTGTGTGTGTGTGTGTCTCTACACGCTGGCGTTATAGAGAGGGGTCTGGGCAGTGTTCCCGTGTCCATGCACAGCCCCCAGAGTAAAGTAAACACAGCGGCTCTTTTCTCATCCCAGCCGTCAGCAGGCTCTCCCCAGGCCCGCGCCAGAGACCACACACCCAGACCACACACACACACACACACACACACACACACACACACACACACACACACACGTATACACACACTGCCCAGACCTCTCTGCAGATCCTTCCACATACACACAGACCACACAACACCAGCTCGGGCCCCTCGCACGCAACCTAGCTGAGCTGTCATTCTGCCCAGCTTGTATGTGTGTGTAAGTGTGTGTGTGGGTGTGTGTGGGCAGGCAGGCTATCTGTGTGTGTTTGTGCACGTGTATTTCTCAGATGTATCGGGGTGAGGGGTGGGGTTGGCGGGGTAATCTAGAAACACTTCTTGAAGCCGAATCAGAGTTGTACAAAGTAGAGATCCCGGTCCTCTGCCCCTCACCGCTCTGACTCCAAACATATGAGATTGATGAAGGATATATACCGAGGTCTTGTTTGAGGCCTGGTAACCTCTTATCTTCTTCATGTCAGATCCATAGCCCCTCCATTTCCTCTGACAACCTTTAACAAGCACAGGGCTGAAGCAACAACATGAGTGAAATCCCGTTGGAGCTTTCTCGTTAACTCGTGGATGTCAGGCCGATGGAGGGCTGGGGGGGGGGGGGGGGGTCCCAAAAAGGTTCCTACTCTAGGAGGTTTCTAGGTCCATGTGCTGCGGTCCCACTGTAGCTTTTAATGCTTCTGTGTGTTTTAGCTGCACCATACTTTTCTCTACTTTATATTCCCAATATTTCAGAAGTCTTGTGACGTTTACTTCGTGCCATGAGCCAAATATTCTGTTTTCGGCAACTGTCATAAATTGTTATCTGGTGGGACTTCAGTGTTAAGAGGGTTTTCATACGATACATTATAAGTTCTGAAACAATTAGTCTCTTAACTGTTTTGTCAAAGTAAATCAATGGGAAATAATTATTTTGGGAACTGATAAATCTAGAGAGGTTTCCAAACTTTTTTGGCTCCAATTAAATTTGATCTATATCATCTATTTACAATTAAAGTATGTCCTTGTTATTGGATACTTTTTTAAAAAGACAGGCAGATGTTTTACTGAACACTTTTTTTAGGTACACCTGTACTATCTCTGCTCTGCTATATATTCTACCTTTACGACGTTTATAATGATCAGTTTTTGGTGACATTGTCAAAAATGTGTGAAGTAAATTGCATTTATCTGAACTCAGTGTATCACTGAGGTCACAGTTAAAGGTGGTGTTGTACTGGACTGCATTGTATTGAAAGGTCTTTTTGTAAATAGTCATTCATATCATTTTAGAAACATATCTGAATATAATGCAGTTCAGTGGAGGAACGTTGTAAACCACTTTGATAAGGTAGAACGGTGCTGTATAAATGCAGTCCATTTACCATTGAATGAGATAGTTGTGGTTGCATATGGTGCTGCTGCTGCCTAAAGTCAGTGGGCTTCACTATGAATGCAACTTCTTTGAATGCCAAGTTGCTTTAAAGGGCAATCCTGTGGAGAAGGGTTGCAACTAACGATTATTTTCATTATCCATTAAGGAATGACTTGATCGATGAATTAATCATTTGGTCTGTAAAATGGTGAAAGATGTCCATTAGTTCAAGGTGACGTGCTCAAATGTCCGACTTGCAGCTAAAACCCTAAAATACTTGAACGATAAAGAAAAGCAGAAAATCCCCACAGACGAGAAGCCTGAGCAATGTTCAGCATTCATGACTTAAACTATTGTCAAAATAGTTCCCGATGAATTTTAAATAATTGTTTCAGGTTCATAGCGTTGAAGGGTCATGCAACATACATCATTTAAGCATACAAGTTTGTTTTTTTATTTCAAATTTGTAAAGAAAAAACTGCCGCCCTGGTTCATGGCTCTTGATCCTTGCAGTGGTTGAAACACAGGAAAGTCTCTCTAGCAAGTAGACTAATCAATGTCGTGCTCCGTTGCTTTTGATTTCCTTTGATATTAACCCCATTGTTGACACTTGGGAGTCTTCTTACACCTCAGTTGTACGCCTACACCTAATTAGTGACCATATAACTGTACAAAGGGTTACCGCCGTGAGCTTGTCTTCAGGTCCGGTCCGTGTGAACTCCTGCATTGTTTGCGGAGGACGTGTTTTGGCTTCGGAGCAGAAGGGCGGAAGACTTGCTCAGACTGAGAGTCCAGATTGGTCGGCCCCCTTTTGAGACCTGGCAGTAATTTATTAGCAAACATCTGTGCTGCTGAAATACATCCCTTCAATTTTTCAGTTGGAATCTTTCCCCTTTTAGCTCAGCCCCAACATGAACTGATTTGCATGGGTGCTTCTTCGTTGGTACCATAATCTGCACCGTATTGCGTGGGCTTATGCGGAATGATTGGGGAGGCCAGGTTTATTTATCCTTCGCTGTGAGGTTTACATTCTTCCTTTCCTCCCTGCTCTCTGTCTGCTCCTTCATTCTTGGCTCCCTTCTCTATTTTTCCTATTATCTGAGAGATAACTGCTGCAATGCATACATTGTTTGGAGACCTACGGGGCAGGACAGTTGACACTAGCTGCCAGCCAAATGCTCGGATTTTGCTAACAAAAAAATCTGAATATTTGTGTTTAAGAAAATAAATATATGTTTTATTTTTACCGTATTTATTATGATCAGGAGAACGTTGTTCACCAGCTAGGGTTGCATGTTGACATAAAGATCATTTTTATCCCTTTTTTAAAGATCTGGTGGGTATTGTTTACTGCAGATAGTACAGTTGGGTGTAAGTGTTTTGTTTGGTCTGTCCATTTCTACAGCAAACATTAGCCTATGTTATATATTCATAAGCGTCCAGGGTTCTAACTAATGATTGTATTCACTATGCCTTTATTTTTTAACACTCAGATGTTGTTCATATGTGTTAGCTGAACTGTCCGTGTGTGGAGTTTATTTTTGAGTTTTGTGTTACTCACCGTGTCCTCTTATATACGTCTTCTTTTCCATGTCCAGGTGCTGATCCAGTGTTCCTGTCTGCCTCAGGCCACCATGTCTCGTGCCCGCCAGCCCCCGCTGGTCACGGGCATCTCGCCCAAGGAGGGAGCGGCTTGGACCAAAGTCACCATCCGTGGAGAAAACCTGGGCACGGGCCCAGTCGACCTCATCGGTAATGCATTTGTAACAACACGACGAACCACACACGCAGCTCTGTCTTGGTCAAATGTTGTAGCTTCTATCTTTGTTTGATTTTTTTTTTTAAATGATTTTCTGTAATATTGATGTTCTTGGGGACATGAAGACATTCATATTCCTCCTCTACAATCCTACCCTTTATCTTTTCTTTTGTCTTTCTTAATTAAATATGTATGTAGGTTTATAAATAAATATATCAAGATAAATATACAGTATTTAGATGTTTCTCAGATCAGCACACAGATGTATAATATTTCAACACATTATGTAATTAACGTTTATTTGTTTTATCGTAAATGTTAATTCTTTGGTGATGATTTTCATCGTTTCCGTCTCTGATAGTCGCTGTTGTTGAAAACGAGGGACGTTGGTGTTGAGTATATATAGCAGCTTTATTTTTGTCATATCCTTGCTTCTCTAGGTATGTCGAATATTTTGTAACTTGAGACGTATTAACTGATTTTATTAACTTATCCATCAACAAACCACAGCGGCCCCTTTTTTAAACAGGCTGGTGTAAAGTTTATTTTTGTTTATATGATACGTAAATGGACAGGACGCCTGATTCTGTTTCCCCTCTGGAAGAAGAATTTCATCACTTTTTCACTATTTAGGTTTCATTTTCATGACAATTTAATAAGTTGAGTAAAAAAAACGGCTAAACTTAAGTTAAATGTCAAGCATTTCTGTAGATACGATTGAACTGTTAATTTAAACAGGCTGTGTTCATACATGTTGGAATTTGTCTTGCATTATAACACAGTATAAGTATTTTTAAAAATGGAAGCAGTTTGTTAGTTACTAGAATTATCTCGACACAAAGCAAACATTTTTAATCGATTTCATTGTGTATTTATAAAGTGAGATACATAATTTGTGAATTTTTTGCACTAGTACAAATATTTAATGTGAGTCTTTAAAGGTTTCAGCAAAAAACAACAACGGTCCAGCAACTTTAAAAGAGCAAACAAAGAACTCCAATTTAATATTAAGATATTATATTGTAATTTAATTCACTTTTGCTTCTTCTGTGGCAATTCTGCCAACTCTCTCTGCAGCAACATTTTTGTTTCTGTAAATATTTAGATACTCTATGCCTAGTTTGAGAAACTCAAGAGATTATCAACATGCATTAATGGGACAATAGAGTTGTTGGTGTGTCTTTTTTTAAATTTCATTTTCATGAGCCACACAGATGGATTACCTCCATCTTGTTCTCATTATGTGTTTGAACGTCAACCTTTTTCTGTGCCGATATTTTCCCTAATGTTCGCCAATGAGCGGAGGGGGGGGGGGGAGGGGGGTGCCAGTCCAGAGGACTCACACACTGCTCCATGCTTGGAAAGCCTTGGTCTGGCCAGTGATACGGGTCTATTTCTGACCATGAATGTCCCTGAGGCCTGGAATTAGACAATTAGTTATGCACAAATGTGTGCGAGTGCGTGTGGATTCAAACAAAGTGGCCAGTAGAGAACAGAGGCAGGAAATGGGGCTCCAATTGCCATATTATTCACGGTTTTATGGGCTATTTGTTAATCAGCTTTCATAGGCTTTTATCATGTTAGATTTTACACACGTGAAGCTTCTTAATCCCCTCGGCTGGACCTGTCAAAGTAATCCCTGCGTCTGTCCTCTAGTGTCCACGTAGTTTTCAAGAGGGTTTAAAAAGAGGACGACAGATGTAAGGGAAGAGTGCACATTGTGCCAGTAATGGGCCACTTAGCACTGAAGTGACACACGTTAACTTAAGGGAGCTGAGTGAGAGGAAGGAAGGTCACGGCCACCCACACCCATCGTGACCCCAACTTCAACTTTGACCCCCCTGGTGACAGTTTGACTAAACTTGCTGATAGACGCCAAATCTGTCTGAGTGAGCTCCTCTTGTTATAGATTGCCTGTGTGTGTGTGTGTGTCGGTGCTCCATGTTGTTTATTTGTGCTGTCACTGTGTGGCTGTATCTCTCACCTATTCCCCCCCCCCCCCCCCCCCCCCTCCTCTTCCGTCTCAGGTCTGTCGATCTGCGGCCATAACTGCCTGCTGACAGCCGAGTGGATGTCAGCCAGCAAGATAGTGTGCCGCGTGGGTCCTGCCAAAGACGACAAGGGAGAGATCATTGTTACTACGAAGTCTGGAGGTCTCGGCACCTCCACAGTCTCCTTCAAACTGATCAGACCAGAGAGGATTGGTAAGACTCTCGAGACTAAACGTCTGCTTTATTTGCTAGCCTGGAAAATAAGAGCAGATACAAGTTGCAACTAGTGCGGCAAGCTAATGACTATTTATATTAGCGATTAAATCTTTTTTTAAATTCTTTATTATTAGTTGATAATCTGTTTAGTCTATAACATGTCAGAAAATAATAAAAAGTGCGTTTCACAAGTTCCCAGAGCTCAAGGTGACGTCTTTATTTTTTCAAACCAACAAATACAACAAATCCTCAGATGTAAGCAGCTGTAACCAGCGTTTTGGCTTTAAACAATGAAGACAAACAATTGTTTGATTATCAAAATAGCTGCTGATAAAGTTTATTATGCCCATATTTGAAAGTTTGTTCCAGAGGGCTTTACTTTCTGTTTGACAACATCTGTTCTTGCAACCCTGATAAAGGGTTGGTTTTTTTTTTTCCCAAAATCTTATTAGGATTTAAAAAAATGGTAGAACCCACAGGAAGAGCAACAACAGAGGGATCCTATTGTGTGCTCACATTTTCTTAAAAGACATATTGAATTAGACCAAACATGAGCTCATAAAAAAGTTAAAAAACACTTTGGCAACAAATACTAATTAGATGAAAAACAAGCAAATTGAAAAACCCATCCGCCAAAAACAGATGAACACACCTGGTCGTGTGATGGGATTTGCTGAATTCGAATGAGCTAAGAATGTTTATTTAAGGATTAACATGATTCCAATATTACTGAAAATACTGACTATATACAGCATTAGATAGATAGATAGATAGATAGATAGATAGATAGATACTGTATTCATCCCCAGGGGGAAATTTGTTTGTAGCAGCAGCAAACGAAGTTACAGAGTAAACATAAAAATATTAAGTATGAAAGATGCTCAATATATACAATACAATAAAATAACAGAGCAGAATATAATACATTTATACGTCTCTGTGTATGACTTGAAGCACTCCTGTATTCGCAGGACATTTCTTCATGCTGCGTATGTGTTGTCAAAATGATTGTTTTATTTATTTCCATGTTTTCCTGAATGCAATGCGTGTGTTGTCAAAATGAGAAGCGATGTTCTCTTCATTTACTTTTCTTTTTTGCATATTTGCATTTAGTTTCTAAAGTGTGTTGAGCTTCCTCGGCCACTATAGAGGACCTACAGTACAGACATGTAATAGGTGACGTATGCACAGAGAAGAGTCGACAGAATGTGCACTGGTTTAAGTACAATACGGAGAAACAAAGTTGAGACGTTAAATAGATAAAAAACATAGAATATAAGATGTGGTTGTGCATAAATGTGCGTGTTTGTATGTTTGACAGAGTTTAGTCTGTGTGTGTGTGTGTGTGCGTGCACATCTGTGATGTGGTGTTGGTTACCGTGTGTCTCACCCCTCCTGTCCTGCAGGTATCCTGGACCAGTCTGCCGTGTGGGTGGATGAGATGAACTACTACGACATGAGGACCGACCGCAACAAAGGCATCTCCCCCCTCTCCCTGCGACCCAGCAATCCACTGGGCATCGAGATAGACAAGTACAGCCAGAGAGCACACCGATGCACGCACACACAAACGCAGCACAATCACACCGCCGTAAACACACGCTCTAGTCATTGAGTCATGGTTTACATCCCTAAACAGAAACAAACTCTCCCCATATGCAGGCGTTTGAAATATTATGCCAACACAGCAATGGTTGAACAGCCTCTAACCGCCGCTCACAGGGAGTGGAAACAGAATAATTGTGTATAAAGCAGAGAGTACAGCGATAGAAAGGGATTTGGAAAGAACTAAGGCAGCGACCCACACACATGTTTGTGTACCGCCTTGGAGGAGCAGGCAGCGTGGGTGCTGCCTCCCACGCGCCGGACGGGGAGTGCAGCAGTTGTAATATATATAGTTTTGGGATGTCAGGTTCTGGCATTTCTGGGTTAGTGTTTGTTTGGTTTAGAGGGGCCAGGGGGCAAGTGACCGCTCGTGGCCAGAGAGGAGACCCCCATAAACAGGCTGGACCATTCACTCGTCTCCAGCGTGAAAAGCCTTCACGATTCTCTTTGACAGTAACGTGTTGATCTGATACGCGGACAGTTTTAGAACCAAATACTCCTCGACATATTTAATCCGAGGAGATGTTTTGTTTGCTTCGCTCTTGTGCGCATCTTTGTATAGTGATGTCACCGGGTGGTAATTCAGCTGTAGATGGTTTTTGCGCCGGCTGTTTGTAACGTCATACTTGGCCTAGATATAATGTAAGTGGTTAATAAGTGGAGATTGAAAAGTCACGAGATTAAAATCATAAAAACTAGTCTGTACGTAGAGCTAAGGTGTAGCTAAATATTTCTCACGTGCTCCACTACAAAATGAAGGCGATGGTGATCCAAGGTACAGGAGGAGGATAATGTCTGTTCGGTAGTGTAATTGGATTTTCCCCTCACTCTGAACTTGAACAGATACAAACAATATAAGCGAGTAACACTGACCAAAGCTGCAGTAACTTTAGTTTATATTGTCGATGATGTGTACCTAGCAACTGATTTACACTTCAGTAAAACACAGCTTGAAGTCACCGAAAACAGAGTTAAGGACTTAACACATGAACATTTTTTATGAGATATATATATATATATATATTACCTGGTCATTTGGTTCACATGCCACAGTCTCTGTCAGAGGTGTAATGCTTTAATAGTGATTTTGTAGAACCCCTGATGACTGCTGAACTTCCAAGCTTTAATAGCAAAAAGCTACTTTGTGTCTTCTGCAAACTGAACACATTACACGAAATGCACTCACTTCATTTAGCAATTTACTTGAGCATGAATTTCATCCCACAGAAAAGAATGGAAGAGTTTAAATCACTTCCAAAAATCGACCTCTGATCTGATACAGATCTCTGCCTGCAGCTATAATATTCATACGTCACCAAGTGTATGTTTTTTTTTGTTTCACAGACCGTGGACCATAATACTGTATTGCCCGTGTGATGATTTTTCTACATGTGTGTGTGTAGCAGCACAGTGGGTGGTGGTGGTGGTGGTGTGGGGGGTTTGGTTTGTGTAGGCCACGGGTCATTAGCAGAGATCAAGCTTCCCTAATGAGTGCTGGGTCCTCCAGGGGCACCCAGGCGACTCACACTGCACTTCCCACGCCAAGCTCTCCCAGCCTGGGTACTTTTCGGCTGCACACTGCCCCCTGCTGGAAGGACCGACCCCAACATCACAGAAAAATATGATCTCACAATTTACACAATTATATTGCCAATCCCTTCTCACTCACAATTTGTCATTCATATATTTCTACATTTATTTTTCTCGCGTCATTACAGTTGTACGGCATGATTTTATCCTCTGTATTTTCGACTGTTTATACTGTACACTGTACACTATAGCTCTTCTTTGTCCTTTTTTCTGTGTTCATCTTTGTTTATCGGTCTTCTTTCAGAGGTAAACTCCCACAGAAAGACATAGAGCTGACATTTCCAGGAATGAGTGGAGACTTCACCAGTGAGAACTTCTCTGCCACCTGGTACCTCATGGAAAACCACATGGGCTCCAGGTAGGTCCTTTGTTTATCACTAATCTTAAGCTACCATCCCTCATAACTCTTAAAAAGAAAGTGGGGAAAAAAGACTCCCTTTTACCGAAGCTCTCCAGAAAGCAACATGCGTTATAATTTACAGCACAACAACATATATTCCTGTCCTCAACTGAAGTAACGAGACAAGATACACAAAAGACAAAAAACTGAGTCATAACTGAGGTGTAGGATTCATTTCCTGTGGCTTGGCTTGGTACAGTCTGGCACGTCCTGGTCACTGAGCTAGACGCTCCTAATGGTTTGTTCCAGTAAAGCTCCTGGCTGGCAGGTGAGACCAGTGGCAGGAAAATCCTTGTGTTGCCAAAGAGACATTACTTTTTATACCCTCACCAAGCTGAACACAGGATTATGGTCCAGTAGAACTGCAGTTAGTCTATTAATTGATTAGTTAATCGACAGGAAATTAATCTGCAACAATTTTGATAATTGATTAGTTAAACACTCTTTTATAGTAAACTGTAAATATTAGTTTTTGGACTGTTGATCAGATGAAACAAGATATTTGAAGACATCACCTTGGACCTAATGGAGAAAATAATCAATAGATTCATTGATAATGACAATAATCTTTAGTTGCAGCCCTATGGTACAGACTGTTAGTTAGACAGAATGCACGGGGGAAAACATACGGAGATACATGCTCGGGTTTATGTGTCTTGGCTGTATCTCCACATTTGGTCCTTCAGAGAACAGTTCAGTATGTAGACAAGTCAGCCCGCTGACCCGAAAGCCCCGAGTCTCGTTGACGGTCATGTCAGGGCAGAGGAGAGTTATTTTGGACTCTCCTGGCTTCCTCTCCCCCTGCTTAGCCTTCCAGTAACCCAGACCCCAGGATCCACCGTGACCAGGGGCCTCTGTTTGGACCTCGCTGGGTGACTGTTTCTTCCTGCGGAGGAAGCCTCACTCGACACACACACACACACACACACACACACACACACACACACACACACATGCGTGCACACACACATGCGCGCACACACACACACACACACACACATTCTCACGTTGGCCCAATGTGTGTGATTGCGTTTGAGATATATGAATTTGGTTTTGACTTTTTAAAATATGACGATTTGCTGCTTTTCTATGTTTAACATGAGAAATCTGAGCAATTTAAAGACATCATCTTGAACTATTTTTTCAAAAGGTTACATTTTAAAGACTAAATGAATTGATTGACTAGACAAATAGTGTCGCAGGCCTTAGTATGATGGCATGATCATTTTGTTTCCTCAGCTTTGAGCAGTTGAAGATTGCAGCCAATAATCTGAAGAAGCAGGCTACTAAGAAGAATGAGGGGAGTCTGGCGTATGTGAAAGGAGGCCTCAGTACGTTCTTTGAGGCCCAGGACGCTCTGGCAGGTGAGAGGGATTAACACATTTTTGTGTGCTATGGAATTGCACCAAAAGTCCGACAATGAATACACAAACGTCCATATCATCACTCTTCATCTCTGCTCAGAAAAGAGCTTTTGATTTTTGGAAAGCATGCGTGTGTGTGTGTGTGTGTGTGTGTGTGTGTGTGTGTGTGTGTGTGTGTGTGTGTGTGTGTGTGTGTGTGTGTGTGTGTGTGTGTGTGTGTGTGTGTGTGTGTGTGTGTGTGTGTGTGTGTGTGTGTGTGTGTGTGTGTGTGTGTGTGTGTGTGTGTGTGTGTGTGTGTGTGTGTGTGTGTGTGTGTGTGTGTGTGTGTGTGTGTCAGGATTTTTTTCCCCCCTTCACATGCGGTTTAGCAGCGGTTGATTAAAGAGGCTCATTTGGACGCTGTGTGAAAACCCTCCACTTCGTATTACAGTTTCACCAGCCAACCACAACACGGCTAATTCACCTTCATCAAAATGAGATCAGCTCTCACCTGTCACACACAGTCTCACTCTCGTCTCCCTAGAGCCACACAAACACACACACACACACACACACACACACACACACACACTTGGCTAAATTAACCTCCAGATGCCAAGACGATTCAAGGTAGCAGAGACTGACTGCTGTCGCTCTGCCAGGTACTTCAAATCAATTGTTCGCTTCATCATTCATAATTTTGTCTGTTTACTCTCTCCTCCCGCCATAGCCGCTCAGTTACTTCCCCTTACTATTTATACGTACACTTTTTCTGCCTCCATCATTATTATTATTGCTTTCCGTATGTTTGTGCCCCGGTTGGGAGAGAGGCTATGTTTTCATTGTTAGTGGCTGAATCTAAATAAACGGAGCAGCCCAACACAATGCAGGCCAGAGTATTAGGACTGATAGTGCTGATAACAGGCCCAATATGACCACTGGGAACAATGCGCAGCCATTCTCACGTTCAGACTGAGCGTGCCTACTGTGTGCCCACTGCCCCAATGGGAAGTGTACAGTCTCTGCAGACGGAGGAAGCAATACACTATGCATGGACTTAAATGACCTGTGGACTGAGAGGGCACAATGATGCTTCATGGCCTGTGTGCCAGGATGGGATTCACTGTATTGGCCTGAAGATGAGATGAACCACTTGCTTGCCAACAATGCCACAAAATATAACATTATCATAATGGGACAGGTGCACTTCTGTAACATGACAGAAGAAAAGGTCGAATATCATACGAAAGATTTATTACGGCACTAAAACATCCTTTCTCGGCCGCGATTGGGCTCCCCCAGTCATTAAAAGATGAAGTGGTAGGCCAGAATGGATAGCTCAAGAGGAGATATTCTGTAAACTAGGTAGGATCAGCCAAGCCGACATGCTGCTAGCCGCCAGCCAGCTCACGGCCGGGCCCGGTGAGCACAGCTGTCTGAGCGACTGTGAATCCTTTCTTTGTCTCTCTGCGGCGTTTGGCAGGTCTCTGTTGTTCTAAGTTGATCCAAATGAACCTCACCTGAGATGTAGCTGTGAAAATGTAAGAGAAATTAGCTGTGTGGGGGGGGGGGGGGGAGAAACGTATTCAACAGGGTGCTGGTGTGTTCTCCTTGTGCAGAAGTTGCTGTCGTGCTTCCAGCCCTCTCAATCACCATCAAGACGCTCTCGTCTCCTCTTCTGTTTATTTTCACTTCTGCTCGCATGTGAGATTTTTATTGATGACTTTAATAGGAGTCTGGAGTTACTTTTTAACGCAAGTGTTACTGCTGCCGGCAAGGTGGAAACGAGGAGGGGAAGCCAAATCTGGGAAAAGAAATGAGGCGGATAGAAAATATTTAGAGCAAATAGCAGGACTCTGACTTCAATATCCGTGGGGTTTCTCTCCCTCCCTCTCCTTCTTGTCCCCACTAATTGCTTCTTAATTGCCCTCCAGTAGAGCTAATCATCTCCAACAGAAATGGCAAAACAAAATCCCATGTCTCTTTTTAATGCACTATGAACTTTTAAGCACACAGTTTAGGCTTTTGCATCCGCAATCCACAAATTGTGTTAATGACGGTGCTGTTTGGATTACTTAGCTAATCGTGACTTTTTTTTTTTGCAAATGGAGAAACCAGACTGGGAGCTCCAGACAGCTTTTTATGCTAGGGTTGTATTATTTGAGCTTCCAAAGGACTGTTTAGACGAGTACTATCAAGTTGCATGGCCTCAAAAAGATTTGCACGGTATTTGGAAAGAGCTGCTTCTAGATCAACATCCCTGCTTTTAGCAGAAGCGTTTATCCAAATGGCACTATTGGCGCATAAAGGATCCGGTCACAACCACCAGATAGACATGGGGCCCGATACTGACCTTATTAGGCAGATGTGTCATCGACCAGATTGACAAATCCAATGGCAGTGTCATGAATTGCTTAAGGGGAAAATAGTTCAAAATGTCAAGCCCATATTTTAACTTAAATATCACAGTATGTATAAAGGTGGGTGGACAACTCTGAACTTAAATGAAGACAAAGCGTTACCGATGTATCATAATCAGGACTGTGTGTATTTTAAAAGTGGTTTGCATCAGTTGGAATTGAACCCTAAATCTGGGCAGATTAGAGTGCACTACGTTCTACTGTATCTGAGGCTTTCAGCCAGAGAAGTGATGCAGCATCACTCACACGGGATCTCAGGGTCAGACAGGGTTCACATGAAGACACAGGTTATAACTTTAAACTCATTGTACCTCAGATGATGTAGTTACTGGGGGCAGAAAGTTGGAGGTATGTTGTGAGGCCAAATGGGCATTTAATCAAATCTATCAAGTGTCGTAGCAATCTGGTTTTTATGCTAGTTTCAAGAAAAGTTTGTGCGTACCCCATTGGCAGATTTCTTGTTTGATATAATATTGTAGTTGTTTTGAAGAAAGGGTTTTTGGTTTTTGCGGTGAAGAAACAAGTGGTCCTGTAAACGCTCCATGTGAACCACCACAGACTGGTAAAAGGTTTTGGCGACTGTTTGATTGCCTCAGTGACCAGTTGAGCCGTGCCTCTGGCTGATTGACTGACTGACAGTCTGTCAGGGAGTTTCGGGGTTGTTTCTCCGAAAATGTTGAAATTTGAGATTTTTCATTGTTGTGTGAACAGGAAGTCTCCCAGTGATGCAGGAAACGGAACGGCTACCGTGTTCCAAAAATGCCAGATTCCCAGGGCCTATTCCCCGAGCCCCCAGCCCCGGCAGGAGTCAAAACATCTCCAGCTTTAGAATCCAGGGACACTGTATTTTTAATCTTATTCATTTTCTTTTCCCTCAATGGTTCCAGGAAGTGAAGCGGGAGCTGCGGCTCTTCCTCAGGTCCTGGCTGCGTGTGTTATCCGGACTCTGACCTGATGTTTAGGTTAGCTGTGACGTCATCAGCCCTTCACTGTGTGACAGATGCAGAGGACACACAGCTGGCAGCAGGGCAAGGGGGAGTGGGGAGACGTGAAGCAGACCTGCAGTGCGTGCGTGTGTGTGTCTTAGTCTTCCTGTGTGTCCAGCCCTATCAATCCTGTGCTCTCCCATATACACGTCCACGTCTACGTGCCTTTGTCCTTAACCTCGATCTGGCTGCCTTTTCTGCCGGCCCGGCGAGCAGCGAGAGGTCCACGAGAGGGCCAGCGACGGCCGTACTGATTAGGCAACGGCATGTTTGAACAGTGCGTTTTAGGAATACCTCGGTCCCTGCCTTGAGGCTTCTGTCTGTCAGAACGGACCCGCATATTTATTTACAGAACTCGCCCCCTTCACTTTGCCTCCCGCTCCCTCCGCTGTCTCCAAGCTCTGCTAACAGCGAGCATTTGTAGTTGTGGGGAGAAGAAGGAAGACAGGGAAGTGGAAAGAACAGAAATTCGTTATATATTTCTTTTTCCATGTTTCGGTTTTAACTTCATTCTTGAGATGTCTGCCTGTTGCATATTTGAGTCGCTCCCCAAGTATGCATGAGAAGGTCTCCTAAGCCTCCTCTGCCTCTCCTCTCTGTCAATAAACCCACACTGCAGCTCTCAGCACCCAGCTGCCCACTACTGCACACCATTTATTTATTCACTGGGGTAGCCACACCACTCGCTCTGCCTCTTTTACTCTCTGTTTTCTCCCCTCATTCCCTCTTTTCGAATTCCCTCTCCCGCGTAAAGCTCTTCATGCTAAGTGATGGATACAAGCCATCAGAGTCCCCCCCCCCCCTTAGCAGCAGTCATTTTTGGCACCCAGACCTCCAGCTCTGCTCTCCCAAATGTTATTTTTCAGAGAGTTGAGACATTTTCGATTCACATTACCTCCAGGTCAAAGGGCTCCAAATGTCCCAAGACCACAAAACGGTGCTGTTAATGGCTTTGGTTAGGTGAATTGATCCAGTACAGTTACCGCTGGGGCAAGGTCACTGCTGCTGCGTGGGAACAGGCACAAGGAGGGGGGGGCAGCTTCAATGGCAGCATCTGTGGGCGGAGAACCGGCGAGGTTATCTCCCATCTATCACTGGGGTAGGGCCTGTTTATTGTTTTACCTTCGGTTCCTGAAATTGAAAATGTTCCTTTCTCCGGGGATTGCGCGTTGGTTAATCTGCAGTGTGGAAAACCGTTTTCCGCTCTTTTGCTTTTTCCACATTTCTTCCCAACTCAAACATCCATGCTAACAGTTTATATTTCCCTGATTGTTATTTAGGTGGATTTCTACTCCATCACAGTCCTTTACAATTGATACTGACTTTTGTGTTTGCAGCGATCCACCAGAGGCTGGAGTCTGATGGCACAGAGAGAGTGGAGGGATCCATGACCCAGCGACTAGAAAACATCCTCAACAGTAAGCATCTTTTCATTCAGCCCCAAGAGAAATTACAAATGCTTTGCAAATGTGCGGGTTTAGTTTTTGGGGACATTTCCCCCAGAACACGTCCTCTTAGCACATAAAGGCCCCAGTTCATGGCCCAGTTAATGCGTTGATAGCTGATGTCATGTGTGTTTTATCTCAAGCTGGTTTTGAGAAATCAGATTTGAGTTTACCTGCAGTGCTACATTTTGCAACCTTTTTAGTTGTTTGATAGCTTTCCAGTCTTCTTAAGATACATGAAAAACAGATTTATCATTGAAAAGAACAGATTACAATTTTTTTTAAATATCCATTGTTTGATTGCTTTCTTTCGATTATATTATTAAGTTATTTTTTGTGTTGTTATTCTCTCCCTTCACGTTGCTTTGACTTGTTTTTTACGCTATGTCCTTTGGTTGATTTTAACACCTTCAAATTAAAACTCAAAGAGCAAAAGGGTCAAAGTGATTATGAGACGAGACAGTCTTACGCTCTGTGCCGCCAAACTTATCTCACACTGATATGCCGTCCATTAACGGAACACATGTACCTTGTGTGTATGTTCAGTCGCCTTTTTTGGATCAGCCCCGGTTCAACAGGCAGATCCCTCAGCAGATCGTGTGTTCCCACCCTCTCATCTCATACATGATAATGTGACTCCTCTAATGGAGGGTCAATAAGCAGGTCCTTTTCCCGGAGTCTAGAGTAAACAAACCACCAAGCCGGACGTAGCTTTCATCCCCACAGCCCCAGACTAGTGGGCCCGTGGCCCAGTGGGTCCAGGCCACCGCTCACCCCCCCAAAAAAAGTCATACATCAGACACGCAGCGCCAATCAGCCAATCACAAAATAAGAATGTTTTCATGACAACTCATATTGGCGAGTGAAAAATTATAATTTTTCCTCTGTTCGGTCCTATGTTGTTTCTCCTTCAGGGATTTACTTTTGGGGGTGGGGTTTCTGTTTTGATTAGAAGAAGTCGTTTTTTTTCTCCCTATTTGACGAAACATCCGAGGCCACCCACGAAGCCAGTTGGTCGTGCAAAAGTTCCTCTCAGCTGTGTGAATAAGAGATAGCTGTCACTTTCTCCGTAGCAGCTCCGACTCTACTGTGTCCGATAGCATACAGAGCAGGAAGAAAGCCAGAGACCGCCATTAAAGGGGAAATGTGGTATCAACATTTATTTTCATAGTGTCCCAGTTTCTCATTTGCTCCTGCCTCTTTTGCTCTCGCTCACACTTTCTCTCCCTGTGTGCCTCGTAGGAGCGAGTGATACTGCAGATACTCTGTTCCAGGAGGTCTTGGGGCGGAAAGACAAAGCTGACTCCACACGCAATGCACTCAACGTCCTGCAACGTTTCAAGTTTCTCTTCAACCTGCCACTCAACATTGAACGCAATATCCAAAAGGTACTATCCGCATAGTACACGCATGTACAAAACAACATTGGAAAGAACAGCTGATGTGTCGATAGTAAGTGCCGAATACGAAATATATACAGGTTCCCTTTGCCCCCTACACCAGTAAACTTGTAAATGCTCCCATTTGAGCTGTGTGTAGTGAGATACTGGATCATTCATCAAGAGGGGGAAGCCTTCAGCTCTCTGAGTGATGGAGGAGGTGAAAATCTGTTTTACAGTCCGCACACTCACAACTTAGAATAAACCCTTAGAATGAAGTGTTTAGGTCTGGTTATTTGCGAGGCTATTGTTTAAATCTTGGTGTTGATAAAAAACTAATCTTAAGTTAAATGTATCTGTCATAGCAGGACATTGTCGTCTAAAGATATGTGAACAGAGAATAATGCTTGAGTCCTGTGGCTTAATATTCCTTAACAATCGTCATAAAACCTTCTGTAACGTCACCTCAAGTCACTTTACTTATTTTATTTTAAACTGTCTTTGTCTCAAGCTGCTTTGAGAACTCACACAGCCCTACAAGAAACATGATGTGATTCTTGTGAAGCTGCTCTTTTGATTACTAATTGTTACTTCAAAGTTCTTCTTGATTTCGTGTTCCACTGCACTACATCTATCCCCAGTATGTATGTAGTTTTATGGCGCAGCTTGGATTGCTGTCATCGGGAGGGTGGAGCTAGAGAGGCTCAAATAGACAATGTGTTATTAACTGAACTGACTTTTCTCTGTCAGGGTGATTATGATGTGGTGATCAATGACTATGAGAAAGCCAAATCTCTCTTTGACAATACTGAAGTCCCTGTTTTCAAAAAAGGTAAACCCATTTTTTTCCTCAATAAATGAATGAATGAATGAAATGAAGTATAAAATCAATCTTTTTTTTTTCTTCAATGATTCTCTCTATATTGAATACAATGGTTTTCCTGTTCCTCTGCTCTAGTGTATGCTGAGGTTGAGATGAGGATCGGAGCTCTGAGGAGTCTCTTATTGGAGAAACTGCTGCAGACCCCTTCGACACTGCACGACCAGAAGAGATACATCAGGTCTCCTTACGTTTTTATAATCCTGCGATGGCTATTTCATACCATGTGAAGCAGTGTTTTTTTATTTTAATATTTCACACATGTCACACAATCTCTGCGTACAGGAAATATAAATGAAAGACATTTCTGTAATCTGTGTCATCGTTTTACCAGAACTTCCTCCTCCATCCACTTTATTCTGTCTGCCTGTTCACTAATCCTCTCAGCTTTTTGTTGTCCCGTCATCTTGTTTCTATTTCTATTTTTCCCTCTTCCCTGCCTTTCTTTCCCTCTTTTTTTCCCCCCCTCTATCCCTCTGCCCATTCGTACTTGTGGTCTCTCCCGATTTATTATTGTTAAGACCGACCTGTCAGGATCACAGAGACCAGTTCTCAACCACACGGCAACATCTTTCATCCTGCTGCATTAGGCACGGCTCTGAACGCCCACTCAGCTCCTGTTTACTCTTGCCGTGGATGGTGGGAGCTGTGTGCATGTGTGCGTTCTATGCGCCTGTGAGTCTTGCTCAATCTTTTGAAAGATGCCACCTAATGAGAAACAAATGAGCCGGTAGTTCATAGGACAACAGTAGAGGGAGCCAGGCCACAGCTCAGAGAGTGCGTCATCTGACAACCCACAGGTCACAGAGTGATACCCAGGAAGTAAACTCCTGGGAGAGTGATGATTAGAGGTAGAGAGATAAATAAGAGGGTGAAGTGATTGTGGATAAAATTCATAGATTCTGCCGTGATCGGTGTTTTGCTCTGGTCTCCTCTAGTGTCTACTGCACCAGCAAGCCAGCACCTCACCAGAAGAGCTGTGGGTTTTGTCCTTCTTTTCTTTTTTTAAATGTACATTTTTCACACCTGTGTGTTTGTGCACGCGTAGGTACCTGTCTGACCTGCACGCTCCAGGCGACCCAGCATGGCAGTGCATCTATGCTCAGCACAAGTGGATCCTGCAGCTGATGCAAAACTGCAGAGATGAGTTCATCAGCGGCCAGAGAGGTGACTCACACACACACACACACACACACACACGTCTGACATGACTCGCTTTACACATGAAGTGAAAAAGCCCCTATTTAGCATTTCCAATCAAGCGGCTGGTGGATGTCATGTGGGCCTGAAGGTAGCTGAGGACAGAGGGAAGGCCAGCTGCCTCTCCGTCGTACCAGCTCTCTGCTTGCATTCCCCTCTCCGTCACCGCCTTCCCCTGCTCTGCTCGAGGCCCGCATGTTTATTTTTTTATGAACGTATGAATAAGATGAAAGTGAGGGAGCATTGGCTTTGAATTTGGGTTTCAGGGCTTGACATTTTACTGCACACACACACACACACACACACACACACACACAAACTCTCTCTCTCTCTCGCTCACACACACACAGCTTCACAGATGGATTGGAACAATTAACCCCAATTAAGCTGTTCCTCTGTTAAATCAGAAAAAATGTGAACGTGAAACCGTCCGCTCAGGAAGAACAGCGATTTGCCAGCCACGCTTAGACACACATGCACACTTCTACACCCATACTCCCACAAAGACACCCATACAAATACATTGTGAGTGGGTGGCTGCTTCACATAGTGCAGCTGGAACATAAACATGTCTAATGCTAAGGGTAACAGTGGTTTCCGGGGCTCAGGCTTGATGGATCTGGGGGTTGGTGTGCTCCCTGCCTCTCAACAGTTAAATATCAGCTTGATCATCATGTCAGGGATGGCCCCTTTTCAGTCCACACATGCATTCCACAGCTGAGCAACATGTGGCAGGGAGTGAAACTAAAATTGCATGCAAATCAATTGCAACCCAACTATTCTGAAAATTGCTGCTTTTGCAAAGATCTGCGTTTACAGTTTATTTACTTTAATATAACAGTCTGAGACATGAAATAAACTTCAAGTGATTCAAGAGAAACCTTATATCTAAACACTATTAAATATACAATACAATTCTGACACCGCATAAATAGACACATTTACTGTGCACAACAAGTCCTCATACCAAAAAGAAAAAACAAGTCCGTTGTCGGCGTCTTCCAAAATGACCGACATGACTTTTCCAAACAAGACAAACGAGTGTTTCCTGATCTGCCACATCTATGGTGAAGCTCCGTTTGAGTTTAGGCAACTAAAGCTACTTGGTTAAGTTGGGAGAAAGATCACCTTCATGTTAAAAAGAAACCAAACTTGACTGTTTCCTGCAGGCAGGACATAACTTGCAGTCAGCACCGTCGATATCCTCCCCGACCACCTTGCGCAGAATTTTCTGCAGAGGTATGAAAAACGTCCCGCTGCCTCTGCCACCAAGAGAGGACAGTCATTATTTGCACGACCACATGAGGCCACTTTTAAGGAAAATGGAAATTTGGGTCAAAACCTCCACGTGGTACCCAGAATTGTTTAAACAATTGACCAACACTGTCATTTTTCTGGTGAGGATGGCCTTCATCTAGACAATGATGATAGCATACGTACATACAGAAAGTTGCGCACAATGCCTCTGTTTTTCTGTCAGTTCTACTCTCGTTGTTTGCCACAGCCAGCTGTCTCCTGTCGCCTCTGCTGTCACACAGGGAGCCCCTCTATCCACACCTCTTCCCCTCTCTCACACACACACACACACACACACACACACACACACACACACATACACACACACCTGGTAGCTATTTACCATCCCCGGTCTTCTCTGCTCACCTCTCGCCCAAGTACGAAACCTGTGCCTCTTGAAACATCCCTCCACCCAGGCAGCCCTTTAACAGCCACCATCAGAAAACCACATCCACTACACCTCCCTGACCCCACTCTTCCTCCCTCTCTCTCTCTCTCTACCACACTTACCCCTCCTCTCAAATAGCCAGCATCTCCCCATACCGGTACCTCACAGCCTACCGCTCTGCTAGCAGCCTCCTCTTCCTCCTCTTCCTCCTCGTATCACATTTACCAGCTCAGTTTATTTAAAAGACATCTTTTTATGCTATTGTCAGCATCACACGTGGCAGGGATTAGCCTTTTGTGATGGATCAGCCAAGTCTGCAGTAACTGATGTCATATCCTCTGTCTCCTGTGAGTCCAGAATATGAGGTCAGAGGCCGTTCTGGTGGATTTGGGATTCCATCAATTACACTATAAATTGCCATAAATGTGAAATAGAGCCATCCATCTCTGTTGGAACAAAAGCCTGAAGTCCCAGTGTTCTTGTGAGGAAGCATAGCAGAGCAAGTTGCTTCCGTATGTCTAAACACTCCCATCATGCCCCGGTGCTGCAATCTGACTCTGCCCGATTCAGTTATACACAGTGTTCTTATTTCCTGAACAGCGCTTCTTCTGCCAATATCAATACAATTAGCAGGACATTCTGTTCGTAGGAAAATTGGTTTGTCAGTGAACAATTAGAGGGATTCTACATTTGACTGGGAAACATGCGGTTGTGATTTTAGACTCGGTCAGTACCACTTTAGGGGAAACATGTTAATTATTACACTTCAACTAGCATGTTTATCAAGTGTTTGCATGTGTATCAGTGCAGGGTGGTGTATTCTTGAGGGTCGTTTTTTAAAGTTTTATTTTATCCCCAAAGAAATCCAGCAATTTATCAGTTTATTTTTTTATTCTTTATCTGTTTAATCAGAAAAATCTGGTAAAACGTGGATAAAAACAAGTAAAACAAAGGTTCAAAAAACAAGCTGAAAATCTAAACTTCATGCGATTTGCAGGGCAAATGCTGGTAGTTTTACCATTTGCTGCTTTTTTACCGTATGGGAGGGATTCTGGAGCCCACTTTCACTTCATGCCCAATTTTGTCTTTACTTTTAGTCACCAGACGCATCTTCTCAGCTGTCAGCGCCTCAAAAGAACTTTGTTTACTATACATCATGGTGGTCAGTGGTTTACAGCAGGAAGCTGAACACCTTTTGGATCATTTAGTACAAAGAATGTGGGTCAAATCTTTTGGCTTATTAGGTGAAAATTAGTAGAAGAGAATGAGTCTCATGTAATCTGTAGCGTGGGAAATAACCTACATTTTAACAGGAGTCAGTAAGGTGTGTGTGGACTGTTGGAGAGAAAGTGTGTGTGTGTGTGTGTGTGTGTGGTCAGGGTCCGTGACCCCTTGGGGAACAGGAACTCATCAGACCTGATGAGGAAGTGAGCAGAGCCACATTGTTTCAGCGTCTTCAACACACATAGACAGCGAATCGTAAATTTTAACCTTCAGACTTTTAGCAAGAAACTGAATAGTTTGAGCACTTAAAGCAGCCCTGCTTACACCTAAACTGTCACACACACACACACACACACACATACACACACTTGTGCATTCTGAGGACGCCGGGGATTCAGCCGACACCTGGATCAACAGTGGCTCTCATCCCCGTAAAAAGAGAGGAAAACATCACAGAGACGGACTGTGCACTCCATATGGGCTGTGTGTCAATGTGGTGTGTGTGTGTGTGTGTGTGTGTGTGTGATGTGAGAAAGCTGTGTGTGTTTACAGATAATCTGACTCAATCGAGAATTTCCTTACATTTTCTAGACTGGATGGCTGGGTTGTGCGTTGTTGGGGATTTCTCAGTACTCGCTTAAACACTGCATTCAGTCCGTGACTCACCAGTAGACTTTTCTCTGTGTGTGTCAGACACATGTTTTGGAAATGTGGCCATCTGTCTCCATTCGTTTAGACAAACTACACGTAGGCGTATTGCAGCGTTGCACGAACTTGTCTTTCATTTTCATTGTAGTAGGTTTTTCCCCCTCAGAACTGCAGTGTTTCTCTTTCATTCCTGATTGTCATCTTTCGCCCCTTCTTCTGTTGTCCTACAGTTATCTCGTAGGTTCCCTGAACTAAATTTATCTCACTAGCCGAGATACGAGTGTGCGGTTGCAGAACTACTTTCTCATTCGTCGCTGCTGCAAAGCTCCCTGTTGCCATCTAGTGGAGCTCTGGTCTTGAGGATGATAACTGAGCCCAGTGGGGCCGTTGTAAACCCACTTCACCCCGGTGCTCACAAAGCCCACCGCTCTGTTTCCCCACCCTGGAAACAAGGGTACATTCTCCCAGCTGCGGGTCACGGCAGAGATGGATCAGAACACAAATAAAGAAAGGCCGAGAGGGGCGAGGGAGGATTGTTTGGTGTGAAAGCCTGCTGAGCTTATTGAGGAATGTGGAATTATGGAAATGGCTTATTTGATTATTTGATATCTGAAGTATGTGTTTCTTTTCCCTCGGAGTTCATTTCTCATCTCTCTTCCCCCCCCCCACACCCCCCTCTCCTCCTTTCGTTTTGTCTGTCAGTGGGTGTCGGAGCTCTGGACCAGGAGGGGGATACCCGTCCGTCGGCCCTCGGCAGGCTGAGCCATACTGCGTCTCTGAAGAGAGGGGGCAGCCTCCGAACACCGCGACCCAGCAGTGCGTACCACAGTCATAACTCACCCACGCTCGGTGCTTAGGAGGGGCCTCCCTGTCTGCGGCTCACTCTGAGTGTGCATTTGTTTGTTTGTGTGTGTGTAACACCTTGTAACACCCTGTGCAGTGCTTAGGGGAATCACATTATATAAGTGTGCGTATGGGAACGGCAGTGTGACTCCTCACGTCCGACAGGAGGCTAGTGTGCCTAGTGTGCCTGGAAGTTAAAGAAGATTCGATTCTTTGAATTACAGAAGCACTCTAACACTTTGAAGTTAGGGTGGTTCGCTAGTTCATTCTTTAAGTTTCCCTTCAACTCCTAGTATAGCATGGATGAATGTTGGAGTGGGTTTGGGATAAACGGTGTGTGTGTGTGTGTGTGTGTGTGTGTGTGTGTTCTTTCTTCTAGCCTGGCGCTTTGAAACCCCGCAGCAGGTGCAGTTTGTGGAGAAGCTGTCGGATGTGGTCATCGGCCAGTTGCCCAACTTCTGGAAGCTTTGGATCTCTTATGTTAATGGAAGTCTTTTCAGTGAGGTAAATACCTGAGAAGCTTTTACAGTGACAAGAAAAACAGATACTGTCTGTAACGGACAAAGGATGGGTTCACCCTAATCACGAAAACATGTTGTCCTGTTTGTGGTAACTAGAGAGTTAGATATCCTTCTCACCCTAATCGGGAGAGGCTGAATGCAACGACTGCAGTGGTGTTGAAAACAACAACTCCCATGATCCCACGCTGCTTCCCGATGTCCACAAACTCCGTTTTTAGTGATTGTTTTGATTGAGAAACCCCTAGTGGCAGAAAATTACATGTCATATGTTGAACAAAAATCCAACGTTTTTCATGTTAAAAAAGTCAAAAGTTTTATTGCAATATACTTTAAATGATGAACCACCACCGTTAACATATTAATTGGCTAGTAATTAAGATTAATATCATATAAGTGCAATTTCCAAGCTTTGTGTCTGGTACCTGTTGTCGTTAAAAAGTGATTGTCAAATGGATGACGTGTTTCAATTTGCAGATGATATTAAACATGAGTGTGTCTTGTTTGTTTTATTTCTGCAGACTGGAGAGAAATCTGGGCAGGTGGAAAAATCCAAGAAAAATGCCAGACAGAGACAGAATGATTTTAAGGTATGCTTCGTTGTGTGAAAAATTATTTTGAGATTCTTACTCTCCGCAGTTGTTTTTAAAATATATGCCACCTGACCTTGTTTGCACGTCTCGCTCTGTGTGTGTGTGTGTGTGTGTGTGTGTGTGTGTGTGTGTGTGTGTGTGTGTGTGTGTGTGTGTGTGTGTGTGTGTGTGTGTGTGTGTGTGTGTGTGTGTGTGTGTGTGTGTGTGTGTGTGTGTGTGTGTGTGTGTGTGTGTGTGTGTGTGTGTTATAGAAAATGATCGAGGAGATGATCAATCGGCTGGTGAAGCTCGTTCGGGGGGCTCTGCTCCCCACCACCCTCCCACAGGGGGAGCTGAGTTTTTACGGAGGCTGGGAGAACAAGACGGAGCTCACTGGAGCCTGGCTTACACAAATTATACACACCGTCAGGTTTGAATTTCTGTCTCATTGATCATATGCACTTCTGACATGCTTGTATGCAGGAATGTAAAACTCCATGCCTGCCATACCATTTAATGACCTCCGTCTCTCCCTCTCTCTCTCTCTCTCTGTTGCCTCTCTCGTCTCTCGTCCAGGGCTTGTCACGAGGCTCTGTCTGCTCTGGAGATCCCAAATGACTTGCTGCAGGTGATCCAGGATCTGCTGCTGGAGCTGAGAGTCCACTGCCTCATGGTGACTCTGCTGCACACTACAGAAGGTGAGGGGAGGACTGTGTGTATCTGTGTGTATCTGTTTCGCTGCATTCCTCTCTGTTGAGTAGCGGTCAGTGTCTTCAACTGTCACATTTTACCTAGAACAACTTCCAGGGTAGTAATGTAGAAAGTGTTATGAGACTAAAACCAGACATGCTCGGTTTCACTTGTGGTTAGGCATGGTCATTTTGAGAAGAGTGACTTGTTTTCTCTTAACTTTCCCCCACACTGTGGTCTCGTCAGACAGAGTTTGATTTTATATCATGTTGTGGTTTTCCTTCAGAAACCCCTTAATTCTGTTTATATTTTCATTTGTAATGACCCTGTGTGAAAGTGATCACACTACATGTAGATTTGTTTTGTCTGTGAGATCACACCAGTTTTTTGTCTCAGATGTCAAGAGGCTCGCTGAGAAGGAGGACTGGGTCGTGGATAATGAGGGCATCACCAGCCTGGTAAGGATGTCTTATCGCATCAAGCAGTAGGTCATATCATCGTGAGAAATGATAGACATACTCAGTCACATGTCAGGTACACACTCAAAGATACACACCCAATATCTGTTGCACTCTCTTCGTCATGTTGTTTTGCAGCCTTCACAGTTTGAACAGTGCATGGTCCAGATGCTGCAGTCAATCAAAGAGCCCCTGGAGATCAAACCTGGAGAAATCAATGTAAGATAATCAGCTGCATCTGTGGTTAAGAACATGTTCACCGCTAATTAACCCCGAGAGTGTTTAGTGATTGCTCACACAAAACCCAGAGTAACACAGCGTCTGCTGTTAAGTAACTTGACTTTTCTGATGTGTTTCACGGTCTTTTATTTTAGGTGCTGCTGTTAGACCAGGTCCAGGACCAGGCCACAGAGCTCAGTGTGAACATCATGAAGGTAAGATCTGTCAGCCTGCAGCCAAAATGACAGATGTGGTTCTATTATGGATGTCTGACCGACACACAAAAAGCCCGGAAAGCAGTATTTAACTCAATAAATCCTAAAAAAAAACGAGATCTCTCAAGATAGACTACGTGTAACAATCAAGTATAAGAACTCGCAAGAGAAGCAGGAGCACTTTATCATTCAGTCTGACACAGATTATAACTGAGATTTTACTTGCACACAGTGTGACATGCAGTGTACTTCCAAGACACTATTGCACTATATACACTATCCACTGAAGCGCCCTACTTGTGTTCGTGTACCTCAGATCTAGTTCAGTCGTGAGCTGAGCGAGTTCATCGAGTAGAGTAAGATATGAGTATGGCATATGTTTTCCACACCATGCCTGACCTACTGTGTTCATGTGTTCAACGCAGGTTTTCATAAACTGCTTGGAGCAGCTGAGCACTAAAAGTGACGTTGATACATCTCAGTAAGTATCTGGATGACTTTTCCATATCTTTGATTATAGTGTGCTTAACTCTGACAACACTTTCTTCCTGTGTGTGTGTGTGTGTGTGTGTGTGTGTGTGTGTGTGTGTGTGTGTGTGTGTGTGTGTGTGTGTGTGTGTGTGTGTGTGTGTGTGTGTGTGTGTGTGTGTGTGTGTGTGTGTGTGTGTGTGTGTGTGTGTGTGTGTGTGTGTGTGTGTGTGTGTGTGTGTGTGTGTGTGTGTGTGTGTGTGTGTGTGTGTGTGTGTGTGCGTGCGTGCGCAGCAACATTTCAGTGGACCTGTCCTCTCCACATCGGTTTACTGGAGTTCACGAGGGCTTCAGCCCAACATCTGTAAGCGTGATGTTTTTAGTTTTTTTTATTATTTCCTTTCAAACTGTTTGGGGTTAATACACCTGAAAGCCCACATCTGGCAGCGTCACCAAAGCGTGGGCTCTCTCCTTTACACAACAGTCCAAACGCGTGTCTCACTCATTCAAACCACGAAATGTTATCAGGCTGTTTCCTGGTTGTGGACAAGAAGCAGATACGTCCTCATTTCCTGTAACTTGTTTGAGATGTTAGCGAAGGGGGTTAAGCGCAGGGGTGGAGGAGGAGGAGGACGAGGAGGAGGAAGAGCATGGCGTAGAGTGCTTCTTGTAAAGGGAAATGGAGCAAGGTGCGGACGGGGGTTTCCCCAGCCTAAATGTATGCGTAGCAGGGGTTAGGCAGCGAGACTCGATTGAGTGCAGCTGACCAATGTTAAGGCTGGTGACACTCTTGATATGAAATCTAGTTGTTTGGCAGGTTGGCAAACTAGAAACCGCCACAAACAAACGAGAACAGTACCTGGCTGCCATTACTGGATAAATATCAGGTTATATCCGCCCACTGAAGTCTCATGTTTTCAGTTCAGCGGTCTCAAAAATATATTGCTGCCAATGACAACATCATTTGTGCTTGTCAAAATGTACGCCATGACCCCTCCTGCCAGTGTTTGTGTGCGATCCTTTGTAGGAGTAAGGAGTGGGGAAGAAGTTAGTACATGGAAATGGAGGACATTTTAGGAAGTTAGGACACTTTGTTCGGTCCTTAATACTTCAAAGGGCTGTTTGAGGGTTAGTACTTTGTCACATGGGTTAATGGGTTAGGCATGTAGTTGTGATGATTAAGGGAATGCATTACGTCTACGAGAGTCCTGGCCAGTATGAAGGTATAAACAAGTATTTTTGTGTGTATAGGAGCAGCGTCTATTGATCATCCTCAGTAACTGCCAATACCTGGAGAGACGCACCTTCCTGAACCTGGCCAATTACTTTGAGAAGCACAACCTCACAGGCACCGAGAAGATCACACGGGTCAGTTTAACACTCAAGTTATATATATATATATATATATATATATACTATATGAGTACTCTGCTCTGACTCATTGCTGATTAGAAGTGTGTTGTGTTTTCATTAAAAACGAAGCTGATCAGAGAGATGTTGAAGATATGACTCTTTACTTTCAAAAAAGTAAAGGTCATTGTCTTGGTAGCTCAGTTCCACATGTTCACTCCTTTCTCTTCACACACACACACACACACACTCACAATGACTAATGGCTGATTCACAAAGCAAAGAAGTAATCAGTTAGCTTTCCAGTAAAAAACGGTGAACATCATTTTTCTTTGAAAGATCGATTTAGACTTTACATCTTCCCATCTCGTTAGTATTTAGAGAGCAAGATAGAAGTGGCAGTTTGTCTCGATTTTAATCTTCAAATATTCGTTAATAACAGAACTATAGAATAACAAACCCACAGGGCTGGGTGATAACTCAATGTTATCATTTATTTATTCATCATGTGCATGACAGAAACAACAAAGCTACCCAATGAGTGTACAGTATCACATTCTGCTTAGATTCAGAAGTGACAATCAACAACGTATTGTGTACTGGATGCGTTTCTCCATTTTGTTGTTGTAACATTATGTGTCCTGTACGTCCCAGGTGAGCGTGGACGCCGTACGAGAGCTGGATAGAAATCTCTTTGAGGCCTACATCGAGAGACGAGCCGACCCGATCTCGGGCTCTCTGGAGCCCGGCATCTGCGCCGGATACTTTGACTGGAGAGACTGCCAGACACCCACAGGTACCGTACTGCACAGCGAAAAGTCCTCCGTCTGGACGCTCCCTTTGTGTGTCGCGATGACAAAACCTGGAATGTATGTCTGAGACCAGGGGAGGGGGGGGAGATCACCCACAACCAACCACCAACCACTAACTGACCCCAGTAGTATCAGAAATTGGCTTCCTTAACAGTCCTGTTGGATGAGAACTCGACATCTCTGGTCTGATGTGTGCCGTTGTGGTTCTCAATGTGTCATGTGTAAAGTACGGCTCTTTGATGGCTTACTGTAAGCACCGCCGAGATCCTTCCATTGGTCCCCCTAAAAGTCTGGTGGCCTTTGTGTTCAGCTGTGGGTGTGCAGCGATGTCTGTGCACATGGGTTTAGTTTGACTTTTTGTACACCAGATGCACCAAACCCAGGTGAAACTTAAATGCGTATATGTGGTTTACCTTAACACAGGATGTGAGGCAACATTGTCAGAGTGCTTGTTCGAGCTCTGGGTGCGTTTTCAGATGGGCAGCAGCTCATTACATGGTTTTAAAAGGCAGTATTGAGTGAAAGTGGGGCCTTGCTCTGGTTTGTTCCTGTTGGTGTGTTTGGGCTGCATGTGAAAGAGGAACATTTTGGACTCTAAACCACAGTTCTAGGATATGATACTTTCACTTGTTGCACTTTTTTGGTGTGGGACTCATGATGGTGTGTGGGTGCTGCAAGGCATTCAAAATCCACTTTCAGTACTTTCAGTCTACTGTTGTCTCTGGTTCCTTCAGGTTTTACATTATCTATGGTCTCGCCTGTCTCTTCTTCTCCTCACAGAACAGTGTCAAGTGAAACATAATTCACCTCCAGCTTCATGTATTCGCATGGTTTTGATCTTTGTGTGCAGCTTGTTAATATTCTTTTTAGAGACCTCGATGATAAAGGCTAATACCTCTTAAGACCTACAGTATAAAACCTTTGCATTAGTTACCTTCAGTGTGAACTACTTTTCTTCTCCCTGGATCAAATCTTCATCACGAATAATCAAAGGCTATGAACTTCTAGTTCATCCAGTGGGTTTGACACGGCTATAAAAATGTCCTCTTATGCAAATGTCATATGCTAGTGCCAATACAACTCCCGAGTTTTGGTATCAATACCAAAAGTGATACTTCCTTTGATGCCCTTTCTTTAGCCATATGATCCATTCACCTAAAGTAACAACAGGCCATGTGCGCAACAACAGAAGTTCCGCCGTTGTTAGCTAGAAATCATCCTGAAAGTGCAAAAACACACGTGCAGCTAATGATGCGCCGGATACACCACTGTCCTTTTGTCTGGTGTGTGTTGCACTGAAGTCACACCCGCCTGTAGCTTCGCACACTTTCTCCGACTAGAATTTGGTTTAACTGCGTGGAGGGAGAAACTTTGAAACGCTATTTGTTTAGCTCTCTTAGCATCTCATCTTCCCGTGTAACTGGATCTTTGTTCATGCTGTGCCTTTTCTTTCCCCCTCAGGTGTAAGAAACTACCTGAAGGAAGCGCTTGTCAACATCATCACAGTTCATGCTGAGGTACAAACACCTACACACTTCTTTTCTCTTCTCGTCTCTTTATCCAACTCTCTGCATTTACCCGGTGGTGTTTTCTTTTGTCTGTCTAATGCGTTCATCTCCATCTTTATCTCTACCAGGTCTTCACGGTGTCTAAGGACCTGGTACCTCGGGTGTTGTCTAAGATTGTTGAGTCAGTTGCGGAGGAGATGTGCCGTCTCATGCAATGCGTGTCCTCCTTCAGCAAAAATGGAGCGCTGCAGGTAGTCACTGACACGCACTCACACAGTTCTAGAGCAGTTAATCACTCATAGTAAGACCCTGACTCATAAGTCGACCCTCACAGTCGTTGGGGGTTTTACCTGTCGTTTCTGATGATGCCATAATGCAGTTTAAGCTGCCAACTGCTGACGGTTGAAGATGTACATTTGATTTCATCTGCTCTGTTGCCTCTAACCCCCCCACCCCTCCCCTGCATCGTCCTCAGGCTCGTCTTGAACTCTGTGCTCTGAGAGACGCCGTAGCCCCGTACCTAAACTCTGAAAGCAGGTAAGTGCAGCTCACACATTCACACAGTGGCGCAGACGGGAACTCCCATATGTGCCCAGTGATTTATGGTTGCGAATGTCACAAACATAAATCTTAGCAGTCGCACATCCCTCTCTACAATCCCTATTTATGTTACTTGGTGGGTTCTGGAAAGGAAGTGAAAGTAATCTGGTTCTGCTGTGTGCACGCACTGTGGTGTGCCCCTGTGCATGTGTGCGCATACATGTATGTGTTCGTGTGTGCAGGTCAACGTGCGTGCTTCGGCTTCTTCTGAACTGTATCTTCTGTTTTCCAGTTTTAATAAATGTGTTTGTTTGGTTTTTTTTAATAAAGTTTTAACCAAGAGTTTCTTTTGTAGTGCCAGCTTCAAACTGGCTTTGGAGGCCCTTCCACAGCTCCATAGTGGAGCCGATAAGAAGTGAGTTTCATTCTGGTTACTAGAAAAAATTTATCTTTTTTTTTTTTTTTTTTTTCGGTATTTGCTTCATGCTTTAAATATTAATTTCACACAATTTATGTTTGTTTTCTCTGCCAGGTTGTTGGAAGAGTTGTTGAACAAGTTTAAAAGCAGCATGCAGCTCCAGCTCACCTGCTTCCAGCCCTGCTGCATCCAGCCTGTTAAGAGATAAACTCAGCCCCGTCTATCTACCACTATACTGCGCTCTTTGTTTCTTATCTACGTGCAATCAGCTGAGCTTTCACCATGTCTTTTCACTCATCACTTCGCTTGCTATCGTTTTTTTCAGTGTTACTTTCGACTTCTGCATCACGAGATTGGACACCAAAGTCTGTTAATCTAATCTCAAAGACACAAGATGAGTTGATTTCATTGTTACTGTGTAGGACAGTCCCAGCCATGTTGGTTATGCTAATCACACACGGCCACTCGCGTAGCTGGCAGGCAGTGTTGCAAGTGGCCAACTGCTCTGTTTCCAGAAAGTTCTGCGTCAGAAGTGGGATGTAGGCTGCAACTTGACTCTACTGTCCCAGACTGAAATATTTGTCCCAATCAAAGTTTGAATTTGGTGTTGATGCTTTGTACTGTGCCGTCTCTACTGACAAATAAAGTAAGAACACTGACTAACTTGTTTGTTCAGGTGCTTCTGACTGTCTCACACATCAGCAGATCACGTTTGCATAGTTTTCATAGAACTGTAAGTGTCGAGTCTTTCCACTGTTCTGAGCACTTTTCAGTTTCACAGTTCATATTTGAGCAAGACTGCCTGAGACCTGCTGCGCTGTACAGAAACGGTTAGTTTCTTCTACTTTGTATACAGCAGCCCTCTAGGTAGGGATGTGTGACAGGCAAAATATACTATATTGTCCCAGAGCAAAGACATTCTTAGTTGAATGTTTGTTGATTTAATGTATAGATCTGTAAAACTACATTTCTCCACAAAGAATCTTGTGTTTACCAGAGATGTGTTCCTAAGTTTATTTGGAAATTAGATATTCAGCATGAAAAAAACACAAGAAACGACTAAAACCAAAGCAACCGATGATAAGAGGCGGCGGCCCTAAAATGTATCATGTATGTATGTTTTAGTAGACAATCGTGAGGGTTGGCTGATGGCCGCTATGATTTTGGGGGAATAAGATCCTTTGTAAAGGCAAGTTTTGCTTTTGCATGTCACTATTCAAGACTAATGAGTCGAAATATAAAGCGCTTTAAAGAAGGCCACATGGTGGCTCTACCCACTCCAAAAGCAAATCACTTGTTCTTTGGGCCAAAGCCAAACACCAACGTTTCCAAACATCCTGTAAGTAGTTAATCGTCCATATCCTGCTAACTAACTGAGAGGACCTCATCTCCTTGGTGGAGATCAATACAATGTGATCTCTTTCTTCAGTCTCTCATTGTTCCTGTACATTCTGTTGTCATTACAAATTCTACATTTTACTATATCACTGAAGATGGTGCACCACAAATGATTTATGGTATTACAAAATGATTATTGTTCCAGTGCTGTTCAGCAAAAGGTGCATATTGACCTGCATGTATTAATACTCCCTGTATGTACATCTTTGTACAAACAGAGGCGTTGATGACACTCTGTGAAGCATCTGCAAAATGATCACGTATCTCGTCTTTACACACACACACACACACACACAGATCCATGATGTCGCACTCAAGTGAACCATTTTGCATATTGGTGCATACTTGCAGACAGTTGGTGTGTGCGCACCACGGTTCAAACCAGCGGGTTTAAGCCATTCATCTGTGGAGCCCCAGCTCACCAGTTCACTCATGCTGTCTGGCATGTCGACGTCTCGCTCTCTGGGAGGAGAGTGAGCACAGGGCGTGTGCAGGGTGGGGGACGGCGAAGGCCGTTATTCAGGGCAGCAAACGGAACAGAACAGGCTGTAGTTGGATCCCAGAGGGAGATGGTGACGGCAGAAAGTGTGATTATGGTCGTGGGTGTAGCGAGCAGTACGGTTGCGGTAGGTCTCGTCACTCAGGCAGAGGAGACACACAGCAACACGCCCACAGCTCACATGAGAGAGTTTGACAAAGACACGAGGTTGTCGTAGGACAAGGTGTGTTGTAGTAGGAGTTGACCCATTAAATCTTTACTTTTCTTTTTTTGAATGTACAAGATGACAGGTGGAGTCATCTTTTGGCCACAACTTTCTGTTATTGTCTAAGTCATGCGCCGCAGACCTTTTCTGTGTCTTGGTTTCCCATCTATGTTGAGGGGAAGGCCATTACTTTGTTTTGATTCTCTGAGTTCTAAACTTAGCTCTGTGCCCTCCCACGGATTCATTCACAAAGTAAGTTCAAAGCCTAAACCCTTATCCGCTCTCTCTTTACAGTAACAGAGGTGAGAAGGGGGAGTTTTTGTTATTTATTTAATTGTACATTCACCAGTACTCTGTTCCATTCAGAAGAATGACGAGACCTGCAAAACACATTTATACTTTGATCTGACTTCTCTTCGCCGTGAGTGGGTAAATGAAAGGAATGGAGAAATTTGACACATCGGAGGAAATATATAGGTTGAGCTCACCCTGAACAGTTGTATTCATACAATTAGACCTAAAAACACACAGAACTCACACTGGAAATGTGTGGCATTTAAAGGGGTTGTCCTATATTTCTATCGTTAAATACTTCAGGTGCAATGTGTGCAGTCTGGTCACATGCTCCAAATGAATGGGGGCAGCATTTCCCCTCTGATGTACAGTTGTAAAAATCTAAAAAGTAGCCAACTGCTAACTAACAACAGGGCAAGATTACACAAGATTCAACCAAACTGAAACCCTGAGAGCAAAACCAGACAGGACGAGCTAGCTGGTTAGCATGCTCAATTCAGTATTCAATTAATACACAGATGTCTTTGACATAACGTCAACACTGTGACCTCTTTACAGTCTGTTGATAATATTCTCTACATTTTCAAATGAAATAATTCTGTTCGGATCTTACACATTGCAGCTTTATAAGCACTCTACACATTTAATAATGCTTATATCACACTATAATGTAGTCATAAGCAGATATATCAAGTGTTATAACAATTATAGCTTCTCCTATCGAGCCCTTTTAATATTTTTACGGCTGTATTTCACTATTTTTTTTATTTGTTATCAGCCTCCACTTGGTTGCCCATAGCAGGAGTTATAGTTGTTAACTTCAATCTTTTTCATAATAGTTTGTTATAAACCATTTATTAAATGTGTATAGAGTGCTTAAAAAATGCTAATTTTCTCTCGGGCATTAATTATTAAAAAGATCTTATCAGTATCGTGACATTCAACTAATGGCTAATATATTGGTACAATATTTCAGGCATAATTTCATTTGGAGATTCATGGTAAAATGATTGTAAAGAAATAATTATAATATCTAATATCTGACTTTCTGTACATTACTTCAAACTAAAGGAACAACCAAAGCAAGCAGATTTCCCCCCCCAAAAAACATGTTTTCAGTTAAAGTGTAACGGGTGACTTCCAAGGGTCTTCCTCTAAATTATTTGGTGGCAGTGACACATGTATTTGTGTGGTTTTGTGATTCTTTTCCATGGAAGTGGAAACCGACTCTAATCTGTGAACTGAAGTCAGGAAGGCTTTCTCTCCAGCGCAGCGCGGAAAGCGTGGCCAACCTCTTCCTCTTCTCTCTCCTCCCCTCCTGATGTCGTCACATTTGTTTGTGATAACGAAGTGTTTGATTAACCAGCCTCATCCTGCATCTGAACCACACTTCCTGTTCAGAGACAGCACACATAGCACTGACGTTACCCGAGGAGCTCACGCAGTTATGAACACAGGTCCTCTTTGCACTTAAGCCATTTATTGTTTTTTATACAACAGAAATGTGCTCCTTCAAGGCGAAAAAGCTCAAACACTCCCAACTCTTTCTCAGATTTGATATGCGACACTTCAATTTAGAAAATATATCATGTAATTGATACAAAATTTTGTTGAAAAAGCTTATCCAACACCAGCTCCCTGAGTTTCTCACACAAACATAGCTGGGCACAAGAATGCATTCATAACTTAAATGGTGGTGATAGTGTCTCCCAGCAACAAAAAAAACATATTTAGAAGAAGCGATACCACTCAAACGTCTGTACAGCAGATATAAAGCAACTGCTAGAAAACAATTAGCTTAGCTTAGCATAAAGACTGTAAATGAGGGAAACAGCTAGCCTGGCAAAAACAGCACCTTCAAAGCTTTCATATAACATGTTACAGATTAAACAAAGTGTAAAAATTAAATAATCTCTCTCATGACCCCCATAAAATGGCAAATGTTATGTTTCCACACCAGTTTTTGTAAACAAAATACAACTTGTTAAATTGTGAGCTATAGGCAGATGTTGTTACTTTTACTCAGAGCCAGGCTAGCAGTTTCCCCCTGTGTCCAGTCTTTGTGCTAAGCTAAGCTAACCGCCTGCTGGCTCCAGCTTCCTGTTTACTATACAGACAGAGGGGTATCGATCTTCTCATCTAACTCAGCAAAAAAGTGAATAAGCGTATTTCCCAAAATGTCTATCACCTTAAGGCATTCAAATTCAACTGTACAATCTGTACAATCACCTCAGCTGTCAGTTTTGTCTTTGCATAGTAAGTATGGTGCCACAAAAATATAGTACGGAGAGAAAGAATTAACACTGCAACTTTTGTTCCACACACACACACACACACACACACACACACACACACACACATACACACTGACAAACACACACAGAACCCAACAGGGCAAACAGTTGCTGTCACTAAGTGTCCATAATCTTCATGTATAACACTGTCCACGTTGTCCTCTTGTCTCAGTTAAATGGCCTCCTGTGTCAAAGGTCACTGCTGCGTCTTGAGGTTTTCAACAGTCACTTGAACCTCCTGAGATCACTCCTGCAGGCTGCTGCTGTGGTGATGCGTGATGGTCCTCTGGTAGTCCTCGGAGGTGTTTATGTGGTCCGTGACTCCCGGGTGCTCGTAGCTGCGGAAGTAGTGGCCGCCCATCTGCTGGGCGTAGTACAGCAGCTGCCTGGCAAACAACGGCTCCACCTGAGAGCAAAGAAGGGTCAGACAGGTCAGATAAACGCTTTAAACTGTCACCATAGAGAGTTTCTTATGAGCTCAGATCGTAACTATCGTTTGAGAAGTGAAAAGTAGGATTTGAAACTGTAAAAAAGAACACATGAAAGTCCGTAAGAGTTGTGTTTAAAGATGCAATATGTAAGATCTGACCACATGCTCCAAACCAATAGGGGGCAGCAGGGTTTTCAAATCAAATAGTTTAGTTAGCTTTGGGGATATTTTCCAAAATAGTATTTTTGCTTGAAATGCCCATCCGTACTCTGGACTTGGTCCATACAATCTAAATGTACAGTCATCAGTTATTTAAAAGAGAGCAGGTTAAAATAACATTGCTGTCTCATAATCTTCACATGTGGCGTGTTTTTGTTTTTAACACTTGCCATCTCTTAAACGTGGACTGTACTGTCCGTGTAGGTTTTGGTCATTCAATTATTGGAAAATAAATCCAAACTGGCAGAAACGAGAAAATGACTCGAACCTGAACCTGAATCTGCTCTTTTTTTAGCTTTTCTAAGGGGAGAACTGAAATGGTAGCTATTGGTGGTAAACACATCGTTTGCTCTAACATAGTGCAACAATAATAGCCTGAAAAATAGTCCAGGCCCCTGAATAACCAATAATCCACATTGTTTTTATCAGACAGTCAAATGATTTGGTTGTGTTGGTAAAACAACGAAGCCAATCAAATTTTGTAGGCGGGATTAGAAACACTGCTAGAAAATTGCCACAGAAATGACAACAAGCACTGTGTGGTGGTGTGGTGGTTGTAGTCAGTCCTCTACAGAAATAACTCTTAAATCTGCATGATGATCATTTTGGATGACACTGTGAAATTGCAGATTCTTTCAAAGCGGTGTGTTCAATTATCCTCATCATTACTGAATTGTTCCTTTATTTTCACTTTAAATCACTGAAAAGAATAATCACAAATGTGGGCTGTGATTCAGAGGTCTGGACCCGGACTAATGCTGAATCTCGTTCAGAAACTGAATTTACAGTTTTGAAACATTATGACTATAAAGAGGTTCTTACAGACTTTCAATCCCAGGTTTTAACTTTCAAATCCTACTTTTCAAACCACATTTAAAAGTGAAAAAAATGAAAAAGTTATGAGGAGAAATGAGGCAGGGCTTGGTAAACAGTGCTGCTATATGTGTAGAGCAGCCATAGTATTACAGTGTGGACCGTCACCTGGACTGTGAGGGTCCGTCTTTGTCTCTGCAGGTCCAGACACTCGTCTCCGAAGTTCAATTGGACCTGGAAACGAGGCAGCGGCCGACCGTGGAGGCCGTAACTCTGGATCTCTGAAAGTCAAGGAAATAGATGAGATCACATCGTTATGAGCTTTGATATCTGAAATACATAAGAACGGGTAGATTCAAATGAATTCAGGAGAATTTCTCTTGAAGTCGCATGACCTTTGGGGTGATTCGAATGGAAAGTCCTGCTCACACCATGTATGCAAATACAATTAGCTGTCACGACTTTTACACAGCTGGCTTGGCATGTGGGTGGGGTTGATGTGGCTATAAGGAAGTCATGTGACTACCGCTTCATCATGAAATACTTCTTTAAGGGGTTTGTCTCCCTCAGTTGTTGTGGTTGACACACAGTGATATTGACTTTTTGGGGGGATTCGTTTGTCTCAAGTTTTGTTCTTACACGGCTTTTATCCAGATGTGACTTCCCGTAAATGAGCTGTAGTTTTTCTCAAAGACGGATCAGAGAAACTTTACGTTTGACTTACTGTAAGTTTAACTTTAGCTCTGAGTTTGTGCCTCTTATGTACTGCATGACCATTACATACAAAGCACAGAGCTACGAATCTGATTGTATGGAAAATAGACTTTGAAAGATTCAAAAGGTTGATAAACAACACTTTCCCCTTTTCTGAAGGTATTTCCAGAATCCTCAAAGACTCTTCCAACCATGAAGAAGGAAGATGATTAAGTCTGTTGCATTATGAAAAACATTTGACCTGTTTCTCAAGCTGCAAGTCTTTTTACTGACAAAGCTAGGATGGAATATCTCCTTCTTCGATCTGTACAATTTCTTGAAAATCGAATTAGTTGATTTGATTTATGTTGGTGTTTCTTTTTCATACAAAATTACATTTCCATATTTTGCTTGTGTTTTACTAAAAGAGCATTGCAGTTGCAGTTGGGTGAATTTTTTTTACTGTACAACATATGAAATATTTTTTCATCCAGATGGTAGAAGAGCCTTTGAGGCGTCTGAAACTACGTTCAGAGCAGCAGGAAGTCGTTTTGAACAACCGGGTTTTAACAACAACTGGGTATCCAAAATCATTTGCTGAATAAAGCCTTGTGGAGAGTTGTACATGTGCTCATTTTGAAGAAAACGAATCGACAAACGATATATCTATATAAGATATATACGATAATATATATACGAATATACGATATACATTGTTTATCATTCATGAAAACCAACGTGCATAACTTTAGCTGGTTCCAGATTCTTAACTGTGAATATTTGATGTTGGATATTGTTAAAAATGTATTTATCTTTGGACGTGGACTTTTTAATTGAAGATGTCACCTTGGGTTTTCGGAAACTGCCTTGGCATTTTTCAGGACTTTTTGACATTTCACAGTCTTAGAATATCAAAAACAAATGTCCCAATTTAATGATTATAAAAAATGTGTTGCAGCCCTTTTCTTCTGTCTCACCTGTCAGGTAGTCCTGTGTGTGGAGGAGTTTACAGGTGACCTCTCTCTCCAGTTTGTTGGGCTTGTCTCCATACTGGGACAGTCCTCCCTGCCAGTACACCCTGCCCTGACACAGCCGCCGCGCGTAGAGTCCGTCTGGGCCCATCCACAGTAACACTCCCCTCTCCAGGGTGGACGGGGGACTCGGGGGACACTCCTCTGTCCTCCTTTGGGCAGAGAGACTGTCCACGGGCAGGGGGACCACCTCGGGACCTCCAGGAGGCAGGTAGTGCTTCTCCTCTGGGGAGCAGGGAGTGATGTGGCAACCCTCTGGACTGGAGGTGGTCACCTCCCTCACCAGAGTGTCCCGGAAATACACAGACACATGCAGGCGGAAGTCTGATTGGAGGAGAAGAGGTCACAGGCACAGGTCACGTTAGCGGTGTGGTGTGTTGTCTGTGTAAATGTATTCGGTGTACTCCATCCCATCCCCCGAGAGAGAAAAAAAGTGAAACGACGGTGTTTACCTGAGAGCGCCTCTGCTGATCTGATGCTGGCGTCCAGTGTGAAAGGCGAGGGCTGACTGTCAGCAGGACCATACGAGTAAATGGAGGCTCTGAGTTGATATCCTGCACACACACACACACGGAGGAACAGACATGAGCTCAACATGAGCACAGAAAGGAACTGCTTTGGATGCTGATGCTTATGAACTGAACATTGAGGACCGTACCATTCTCCATGGACTGGCCCTGCCACGGCAGGCTGCGGGGGGGACAGTGAGTGAAGGGCAGCTCAGGCAGGGAGGCCTGCTCCTGACAGAAATCTCTCCAGCCGCACTCTGGTGTGGGCACGTACTGTGGTATCTACAGACAAAAACAATTAACGTGCAAAATTAACTTAAGCCGACTGTATCGTAGTGGTCACATGCATGCTTCTGCTTAAGTTGTAGTTATGATAACAATACTTCTTTCATTGCTTTAGTTTTATTTATCTTATTCTTGAGACTCTTGCAAATATATATTATATTATAATATAATATATAATATAATAATGCGACTATATTTTTAGACAAAGAGTAGTTCAAAAGGATTAAGTTAAATACAATAAAGGAATGTATGTACCAGTACGGCACTGGTCAACAACTTTGAACATTTAAAATGTATATATATATATATATATATAAATATATGTTTTTCTGTTTTGGTGACTAGTCAAAATTGTGGACATGTATAACATACTGTCAAACAAATGACAAACACCTGTTATTGACATGGTTTTTAAATGATAAGACACTGTCCTCTTTCAGCATTTCCAACAGCTCATGCAGTCAGCATCAGTACGGCTTTGGGATGCAACTCAAACCTGAAACGTGGCATCTGGTGCATCCAAGGTCATTCATGCATGCAAGGTATGCCATCATCCACTGTTTCTGTTGCACATCCAACCCTGCTCACCCCCCCCCCCCCCCCACCCTCTCTCTCTCTCTCTCTCTCTCTCTCTCTCTCTCTCAAGCACACTCATTTCCATGTGTATGACAATCACCTGGGTCTGTAGGGCAGGATAGGGGGAGTGCACCTGATAGCTCATCGGACTCAGAGGACTGTCCTCCTGTCTGGGTCCTGAATGCGAGACACAAGAGATCAGATCTAAGAACATACAGGACTCTGCACAGAAAAAAAGTCCACATCTGCTGACATCATGCAGCATGACCTTCACTGGTGGTTTGGCTTCTTAACTCTTCAAAGATGTATCACTGCACTGAGGAGTCAGTGACCTTTATCAATCTCTCAAGAGAATTTCCAACTTTCTCTAATAAAACTAACAGAAACTAAAAAAATCATGATTACATTATAACTTACATTTCAAAAAAGGTTCACCCAGCTTGGTTACCTTAAAGACTAATATGTATGCGGCATTGTCATCAAACTGGTACTGTGCCAAAAACCAAGCTGTATTGTTTGATATGTGAGGTGTTTGAGGTGGGACTGACTTTTCTTGGCGCCCTCGGGGATGATGCGGTACACTTTGTACGGGTCGGAGATGTCCAGCTGGCTTCTCTCCACAAGCTCCTCAAAGTCGTTGCTCTTGTTGAGCGCGCAGCGGAGGCGAGTCTTCCAGGTCGGCGGGTCCGGCTTGTCGATCCCCTCCCGAAACTTGCCTTTAAACAGCGCCCAGGCCTGCAGACAGATCACCGGTAAAACTTAAAAACAACTTGCAAAAGTTTGGCCTGAGAGGATGAGACAAACAGTTCTTTAAACTGAACTCCAGCATGTATCTCAGAGCCAGACATCCTCCCAAG
Source organism: Leptoclinus maculatus (assembly GCA_032191485.1). Lineage (NCBI taxonomy): Eukaryota > Metazoa > Chordata > Actinopteri > Perciformes > Stichaeidae > Leptoclinus > Leptoclinus maculatus. Next base: position 10,388,521 of record JAVDOI010000004.1, on the reverse strand, counting down.
AGAAGGGACGTTTATTTTTTTTAAATGGTTTTAAAGAGCTAAAACAATTAGTGGATCAATTGAGTAATCCATCCACGGACATAAGCAACGATGTCTATGTCCAAATGTGAAGATATCCTGCTTTTCTGTAAACCGATTATCTTTTGGTTTATAATTACTTTTCAGACAAAACAAGCTTTTTAAAAGAATTCATATATTTGAACATTTTACTAGGCTATTTTCTGATATGTAATAGATCATTCGATAATGAAAAGAATCGTTGCAGCCCATAGTTATATTGCACATTTTAAACGCAAAGACATTGCAGAGTGCTTGATATTAAAAACATGAAATGACAGCATAGACCTTTAACACCAGTATCTTAAATACTTACGATTGAGTTAGCCATTAATATATAATACCCCACTTTGTGAAAAACAGCATAATGATACTATTTAGAATAGGATTATCATAATCTTCCTTGACATCACTTCGGAGACTTTAAAAGCCTTTGAAGTGATGGCTTTTTGTCAGTTTGCACACTCCTTACTTTTATTCTGAAAATCCTGTTTGCATTCTTTCTGAACTAACAGCGGAGGATGCGGGTGTTTTACCTTGAAAAGCGCGGCATCCTCATCACGGTTGTAGTCCTGCTTCCCGGCGTGTTTCCACGGTATCCTGAAGATGCTCTTCTCGTCGTTCTCCCACACCAGACCGGGATATGTGCCGCACTCCACCTGCTCGATGAGCCAATTGCGCAGCTTCCCGTTCCCGCTGCTCCCGGAGCCTCCGTAATCCACCTCTGCGTTCATCTCCGTCCAAACAGACGCACGCGACAACTCCACCGTGCAGGCTCGATGTTTTGAAAAGTAGTGCGAGTTTAGCAGAGAGGGAGATGAGTCTATTGACCAAAACTCACTAACCACCCAGATCTCCCACGCAGACTAACTTGGCCCTTATTGTAGCGTATCGAGCTGCTCCTACCTGTGAAACTCGAAACCCGTCAAGTTTTTAAATGAATCCTTCTCAGAGAGTTCTCAACACTACGGCGGGCCCGCTTAAATCCTCCACCCTATAGCGAGCAGCGGGAGGGCGGAGACACAGAGCCGGGGATGCTGAGGAGGACGCACCTGCTCTCTCTCTCTCTCTCTTTCTCTCTCTCTCTCTCTCTCTCTCTCTCTCTCTCTCTTTCTCTTTCTCTCTCTCGCTCTCTCGCTCTCTCTCTCCTGCGAAGCTTATCAGCGCGCACACAGCGGCCGATCTCCAGTAAGACACCGGGGGAAACCCTGCCGCCGTCAGTCAAAAGTGTCACACGCCCGCACACGTGGAAAATAATCATGGGACGGAGACGAAAACAATTCTTTGAAATGATAAAGCTTTACGAAAAGTAAGTATAAGGTTGTCCTGCAGCAGAAGTGATGCGCAAAAAAAAAACACATCTGTTTGTCGCCATTGGAAGATTAAATAGAACATTTTCGATGAATGATACCGCGGACAAGAACAGCCTTCAGATAAGATTATAACAAACTGTGTTATATTTACATAAATAGCGGCGTTATTTAGAGAGCGCAATGTCTACAGTCCATCGAGTTCCTCCAGCACAGGAAGACTTATTAATTAAATATAATATTTCTAAAAGAAATGCAAATTTTCTTTTAAAAAGCCTCACTTTAACACTTTCAATCAGCGTTTGTTTACTTACAATTAAAAAATAGTCATGTCCAGCCTTCCAAAGCTTACAAAAGTACAACAAGCAAATTGAACTAAAAGTTTCAAAAGTAAAATTATTCATTCTGCTGTAATGACTACTGTCAGTACTGTAATAAAGGATAGGCTAATACATTATTTGATTATCATAAGTGACACATTAACTTATAAGAAATATTGTAGCTAATAGTATATCTGTTTAAGGTAGAGCTAATTCATACTATTTAATACCATGTTGGGTGGTTTAAGCATCATATTGAAATCAGCATGGTTTTAATATAAAAATCTAAATCTGTAAAGTAATTAGTAACTATATCTGTCAGATGAATGTATTATGGAATACAAAGTAGCCGCTGAAAAGTAGTGAAGTATAAAATAGTATAAAGTAGGTTACCATAAAAAAGAAATATGTAAAGTACCTCAACAATTTTACTTAAGCACAGTATAGTAAAATACTTAGTTACTTTTTTACCACTGCCTTTTGGCCCCCCACTGGGATTTAACTATAAGTATTCTACATTTACTCAAGTGTACTCAAGAACAGGTTAGTTGTTTTTGTTGTAATAACTTCATTTGTAAAGCAAAGATGCAGCCCAAATGGTCTCACAGAATAGAGAAGCAGAGGTAGAGAGCTAAACTAAATCAAAAACAGACAAAAAAGAATGAATGTTTGATAACAATAACCCCAACATTAAGAAGAAATTGAGCATTTTACTGCACTAGATTTATTTAACAGCGTTGTCGTAGAATGTAGTAGGTTGTTTTTAGATGCACTACCCAGCAGTATATAAAATAGTTCAACTTCCACCTGAACAAAACTACTTAAAATGCTGCCTACACATTAATTAATGCACGAGGACCTTGTCTTGTAACAGAGTATTGTTTATATATTATTATAATATTTTATCAGTGGCCTGCAAGTATGCCATTCACAAAACAAATCTAAACATATAAACATGTTATGTTCAGTGTGGGACCTCACACCCCGATGTTAGCACCCTCTGCTCTACAAAGGCCCTTAGATAAAGAAATATCCACTTGATGAATCAAACTTCATGTTAATGATTTTATTCAATAAAATGCAAATTCACATGTGTAAATTATTATAACCTGGAGCAGAAATGTAGTTGTGAATCATTAACTCCACAAACTCTTGCCATCAAAATGAAACTTTTACTGTGAATCCTTATCATGGCAGAATTGAGAGTCTTATTTAGACCACACACTTTTTTTACAATACAAACAAAAAAACAAAACATTAATTAAGGAATAAAACTGTGATTAGTAAAATACATAAATATTGCTTCTGATACTGTTTCACTGGAAGATACCGTATTACTCAGCTTGCACACAGAACGTGTTAGACTACTCATATTTCAAGTAGAAGACACAGCATAACGTAACTAACGGGGAGTGAACGCTGCTAAATGTGTGTACTGTATGTACATATTTCCTGGGTGTCATGCTTGACTGCCCTTGCATGTTGTTTTGACAGTTAGAGGCAAGGACATGACATGACGAGGGGGACTGAGACGACGACATAAAAAAATCCCCCCCCCCCCCCCACACACACACACACACACACTCACATGGCTCCATTCTGCAAACACGATATTCAAGGTATCATATTGATACACAGCATTTATCGACGACGAAGGCAAACAGCTGGTCTGGTCTTAGTGGGTCTAATGGTCCGAGCAGAAGCCCGTCACTCCCTCAGCTGCTTGAGTTCAGGAGAGACGAGACTCCCAGAAGACATTTCTTCAGGTGCCACCTGCACCCAGCGCAGGAGAGATGCTGGTTGTTATGGCATCGCTGCTGCTGCTGCTGCTGCTGTTAGATTTCCGAGTTAAAAGGTTTTCCATCTCCTCATCATCGTTCAACGAGTTCTTCCCGTACCGGTCCTTCCACCAGGCCTGATACTGGATGGGAAGGGCAGAGTTAGACTAACAGTGAGTCACATGACATAACAGCTGAGTCAAGTGATGGAGGGAGGGAAAACTAAGACAGAGAGGGAGGCTAGTTCTAGTTGTTTTTGGAGTCAGTGTGCTTCAAATGACGTGCTTGTCAGATCTCTTCTCTTGTCAGTTTCCCGAAAGGGGTGGTCTGTGCCCGACAACTTTTGTAACTTTCCCAAACCGACAATCAGTTGAGCATGCCCACTTTACACAGCGATTGACTAGTTTTCTATGAAAGCGTGTAACACAAATCAATGGCTTTGCAGGTATATTCTTCAAAAGTGCGTGCCCTTATTCCAATGACCATCACGTCTCGTCCCGCTCTATTCTTGGAGTGTGGCCATTCTCAACAGGTCCAGAATGTGTGCCAATGCTCAAAAGGACACATTTATTGTTCACTAGGGGCAGCAGACACGCCTTCAAGAGCAACTTTACTTAACATGCCCCAAAAGAATCTTGTTTCCCTGGACCTCACCTTGCTGCAGTGATGTAGACGTGTACTACAGGGTGTGTCAGTACACAGTGTACTCACTGTCGGGTGTGGTTGTAGGCGCAACAGTGCACACCTCTGACCACAAGTGTGATCAGAAGTGTGTGGCATTTCACCTGTCAGAAGTGACGCAGGCTGAAGCGCCGCTGTTAGCCAAACGGTTACAGCGCATGCCACATATACTGTATCCGCAACGTCCTGAGTCTGATTCTGACCGCGGAGCTTTGTAGCATGTCACACCCCTCTCTGTCCCCCTGCTTCCTGTCTGTGCCTTCCCTGTTAAATAACTGTCAAAAAGGCCAAACTAAAAAAGAAAAGTGGAAGAGGCTTGAAACTCAACCAGAGAGGGCATTGAAACAGTGCTTTTCAGCCGGTGTCAAGTTGCTCTTTCAGCAGCTATACTCTGTTGGAAATGCACCAAAAGAAAACCTGTTTAATTAAAGAGCAACCAAACAAACCATTGGCCAAGAGCATTCATCATGTCACATTGTTTTATCAAAGACGACAGTCAACAATGTCGTCCAACACAGCAATACTAAAACCACAGTGGGACGTTGTCCACAAACACTGACTTCCACACCAATCCAATGCGTATTTGCATCATTTCCTGTTAATCCCTTGTGCATGAATGCACAATTTGAATCCCACGTAGGAGTGGCAGACTCTGCCAGTAACAACTCAAACTGTTATATAGAGAGGTGATTAGAGAAATAAATTCAATGGCTGCTGCTGAATGAAGAATAATCAAAATAGGTGTTTGAGATCATGAAATGTTAACGATCTTAAGATCAGCAGGGTTATCACTCACTTCGGTCAGTTCTATGTTTTCAAACTCCTCCAGCTGCCGGAGGAAGCCCAGGTTGGGCCCCGCACACGGCCGGGCCGCCCTCACCGCCGCCAGAGACTCCACCCAGCCGCGACCCGTCACCGTCATGATGTAAGCCACCACCAGAGTCACACTGCGGGACACGCCAGCCACACTGAGAGCACACAACAACAATCAACACATATTCAGATTCTCTTCTTTAGTCTGCAAAGAAGTGAAACCCCTTTTTTTGTCTTGTTTGATATGAGAAAAGATGAAAGGTGATGACATTAACAATCAGAGCTTTTAACCAGAATTCTTTTTTTCCTGTTTAGTGATGTGTTTTGATGTGGTTGAAAATGAAAATTGGGTCACTAAAATATGAAGACCTGCAGTTAATAATCATCTTGAGGCAAATAATCATCACCAAAATCAACTAAATCTGAATATGTGTGCTTCTTCCTTTCAACATCCTCATATGCAAATGAAACCGGTTTCGTATCAATAACGAAATGTAAAGTATACAATTTTAAATGATTTTTAAATACAAATATCAACGGAGAGTAGGCCTACTATGCAGTAAGTAATTCAGTGCAGTTAAAACAACCAGACATAAAAGGAAGATATTGTTTTCACTAAAGACTGAAAGTCCCTTTAAGTGTTGTTTGATGGTTCAAATTGAAGTTTTGTTTTCGCACGTTATTTCAAGATGAATTACACAAATCACTCACCAGTGGACGAGGCAGCCCTCTCCTTTCAGTCGGGACTCGTGGATAAACATGATGCTGTCTCTGAAGTACTGAATCCTTGTAGAAATATGAATATGAAATATTACAGGCAGGTATTGAAATTATGATTGAATCAAACCCACTGAGAATTATTCCATCTATTAATCAATTGATTCCACTTTTCTTCCACCATTCTGCAGTTTTTAATCCATCAAATATTGACAGCAAGAAGCTGCCCTCCAACCATAAGACATTGTAAATTGTTGATAGTTTGAATCTGTTGGTGTACGGTGCTCAATCATTAATGGTTGTACGTGTGAATCTTTTCAATATGATGTCCTAAATAACAACACTTTCATATAGATATACTTTCATAAATATATCAAAATCGTGAGATGTCGAAAAATGTATTTTATACAAAACACCCCCTAAATGTAAAAGGAAATGTAACTATTATATAACTACTGTTATTGGACTTTTATTTTCACTCAATTACACTTGCAACAGATCATCAGAAGGTAGCTACATCAAATCCAATATTGTACAACTTTCAAACATAGTGAACCTCATATTGCTGTATATATATTGTATATCAAGTACTCACAGGTTTTGCTTCGAGTGGTCAGCAGCAGATATACACAGGTACGTCATGTCCTAGAGGGTGAAGGGGGGGGGGGGGGAGAAGTTTAGACTCAAACAACACAATAGAGTGTATTTTCTGCAGACAAACCCACTGAATTAATGAATGTACATTTTTCAAAGTGTAAAAAGGGTTTCTCATCCTGTCAGGTCATCTGTTTGAACACCGGGTCTAACACACTTCCTGTTTCGAATGTATGGTACGGCCCCTGAAACTTTGCCCCTCTGACCCCGCTGGTATGGTAGGTCAAGACATAACGAGATATTCGCCTGTGTGTGTGTGTGTGTTAATGTGTGTGTTAATGTGTGTGTTTTTGTACTGTGCACCTGGCAGCTGATGGTACATGCAGTGGACAGAAACTATACCATGTGCCCTTATGACTGCACCGCCGCAAAAACCCCTTAGCCCTCTGGGACACACCGAGCTCTGGAAGTGCTCCAGACAGGTTAGCTTGCACACACACACACCAAACAGAGTCTCACGAAATAATCATTCACACACACACACACACGCATGCTTAATCACAAACGGACCTGCACATATTGAAGGAGCATGTAAGTCTCATATCGGTGAAATTGTAACTGTTTACAGAAAGAAGTCAGGTTATGCAAAGAGATGCTGAGAAGTCCACTTGTATCTTTGCACCTTCATCAAACCCAGGCAGATCGAAAGCACGAATGCACTCTCAAACAATGTGCATGCAGATTGTGGATAAGTGCAGAAATTAATTTCTTGAACTCAGATTTTGTTCAATAAAACTAACCACGTCCGTTTACTTTGCGGTATGTTAATTGGAGCCACGTACTATACAGTAAAGGGCACGTCCGACCTCTGAGACCTGGTGGTTGCAAATTCTACCTTCCTCTCTCACGAACCACCATGTCGTCTTCCAAGAAATCAATCAGTCAGCAGTTTGACTGTTAGGTATGCAAATACACCGTCCCATCTGGTCAAACAGACCTGAGTCATCTTGCCACAGGGCTCAAAAAGCTGTGTCATTCATGTGAATGCGAGAGCAATCCAACGATCAAAATCAAAGATTTGTACAGCAGCTGTGATTAAAGAGCAGCTGAACGAAGAGCAGCACAGTTCATCGAGTCAGACACGACTTCAGGCCCAAAGCCGTGTAAAAGTGTTGGTGGTTGACCAGTTTGGGTAGTGATACTGTAATACAAGTTGCTGTTTCTCTTCATCGTTCAATGAAAGATACTAGCGTGGATGGAGAAAGTGTACAGGAATCTCTGAGCACTTTTCATGCTCGCTTTCAACAAGAAAAGATGAAAGTTGTGAAAGCGGACACTGAAGATCAAGATTCTCAAAAACGATTCAAACGCGGACCGAGAGAGAGGAAAAGTTCATTCAAATTCAAATGGGTCATCCGCTATTATTCTGAAATGATTTGGTCTCTAAACTCAACTTTATTTCTTCAAGGACAGATTTTGCAATTGAGATAATATGTTTTTTTTACATCTGTTACCAAATCGAGATCAGTGAGAGCAAATTTCTACTTTCAACCAACCAGGTTCTCACAGTAGATCACCTCTCTCTCTCTCTCTCTCTGTCTCTCCCTCTCTCTCTCTCTCTCTCTCTCTCTCACACACTCACGTACACACAAGAAAAACATTTCTCTCTGCAGCTGTGAAAAGCCAGAAACCTTTTTTTTTTTTAATGCAGTTCCACTTTCAAGACTTTATGGACATCAAGCTGCTGAACTAAAAGCACCTTGTGTGAAAAATGTCTCCCAGTTTAATGGCTTTATGGCAGACTGCTGCTTATTTAGTGAAACCTGGTGAATTCCAAGTCATCTGACAGACACATGACAAAAGGACTTTCCATGCAGAATTGAAAATAAGAACATCTGCCTTACACACTAATTGAAGGTCTATTTCAACGGCTTTTGATAAAAATCTGACTTTTGTATTTCACTTTGAACCCTTTTTGTCTCTTATTTGTCCTTTCAAACACAGCTACAATGGCCTCATGTGATGAATCGATTGTTGAAGATGATACTTGGATAATAACAAGGGTACAGTGAAGATTAGAGCTGAAGCGATTTGTTCATTAATCAATTAGTCAATCGTGATAAATAATCAATTGTTTAAGTCAGGTGTCATGCAAAGAAATCTGGAAATTAGCTGGTTCGCACTTCTCAAATAAGTGAAGTCACCTCAGGTTTTGGGGAACTTTGATGGACGTTTTTCACTATTCTTTGCCATTTTTTAGACTAAGAAATTAATCAGTTGATTGGAAAAATCAATAGACAAATGTTAGACAAAAAAAAAAGTAAGCTGCAGCCCTAATGAATAAGACAGAGTGGCACCACAGGTCTGCTGCTGTTGTGTATTTTATGGTTGGATTAATGTTGGGGTCACAGGGTCAAACAGGCCGATATAAGACACAGAGAAGATGGCTCACCTCCAGGATGGGGGCAGCTGTGTCATGGATGGACAGGATGTGGGTGATGTTGTGCTGCGCCAACAGCTCCCTGTCTCGCGCATCTGAGGATCGCAAAGAAAATCAATCACCTCAGATATTCCTTCCATCCAATCAAAGATCACCCCATTCCACTTATTGCACTTATTGTATTCGTATTTGTATTAGTTTGTTTCTGCACTGCACTTTTGCTCTGGTTTATGCTCTTAGATGCTTGTTTAAAAAAAGAGATGCACTTATGACTTCTGGTTCTCTTGAATACCTATGTTGAATACACTTATTGTAAGTCGCTTTGGATAAAAGCGTCTGCTAAATGACTGTAATGTAATGTAAGGCCCGACCTAAATTAAGCATTTCTACCCAACAACAACAACCCCCCTGTCTCCCAAACAAATGTGGCCTTAAATGTTTTGCTCTTGTTTTGAACTGAAAGAAAAACCGGAAAACCAATGTTTCTAAAACAGTCCAACAGCTTGGCCCAGAAGCAAGAAACAGTATTTGTTCTAATCAAATTTTGTTCTTTAAAAGGAAGCCAAAGGTTTTCTACCTTGGACAGATGTGTCTTGAGCACATTTTTCTCATGCTTTGCAAGTTTGCAGGATGCTGATGCCACCTATACAAGACCAAGATGAACCCTCCTGCCAGCCAAATTCATTTCACACATCATGAGAGTTTGTATAAACTGCAAGACAAAACACGAACTGATACAGTATGAATTGGAAAATAGATAAATATATGAGTATAAATCCTGAAGATAGTTGCGTAGGAAACACAATCTGATTATGTAACTTACACTGTAAGCCAGTGATTTGAAGGTCATGAAATGAGACAAGTCCACAAGTGTGTTCACTCGGTCATGAGATAGCCTGAATGTTTTTATGGAATGTCATGGTGCCAACAACTGTTCCTCTGCTGAGCACAGACCAGTGACACCACTATAAACAGCCAAAACATAATCACTACATATTTGTACTAAATTTGTATTATTATCACAACATAGAAATGTATCATTTCTGTGAAAACAGCATGTCAAATTAGAAGAAACTACAAAAAGAAGATAAAAACAGACTATCAGCAAAAGCAAACACGGTAACGTTAGCTGGTGAGATAGCTAAAGCTAAAAATAAATTTACTTATTGATATTTCCCTATAGCTGATATCTGTATATATCCATTTTGGTAAACTAACATCTTGGTAATTCAATGTTATTACACATAATGAGACAGTAGCTGAATCCAACCATTATGTAGAATAGAAACCCAGTTAACGCTAAGCTACTGCTAACTCTAAACTCCAGCTAAAGCTAACGTAACTAGCTTAGCAGAGTAGCAGGTAACTGCCATCTCAGCTTTTAACGCAAATTAAATTTGGTCTGGTTAAGATAACTTTAAATCACACAATTAAATCTTTAAAATCGCTGGTTTAATATATTTTATCCGTTATTTTATCCAAAAGTAGCCTACAAGAAAGCTGAGCTAACACATTTTGTTGTACTACACTTTTCCCTCCATACCCTGAAGGGTCTCTAGTAACAATATTAGGTAGGTTCTATAATAGTATTACATTACTCTGTCTGCCGGCCAGCCTGATACCTTTAATTATTTTTCTCAACTTCACTGCTTCTGTATAGCTACTGTTCTGCCTCTGTAGGAGAGGTATGGGGTCTTCTTATTTTATTTTATTTGAATAGTTTTACTCTTCTTCGTCATACTCGCTCACACACTTGCTGTTGTATGAAGACAAAAAAGTTTGAGATGTTAAAATATGCAGCGCAAAAAGGATAAAAGAAGATTAAAGGCCTGGATAATATGAAAGACGTTAGATTTCCTTAACAATGTTTCCCTCAACATGTCATGTTTACAAAAAATTATCCATATTTTTCTTGTGCGGTCACCATTAAACGTGTGCACAGATTTTTTTTTTTTTTTTTAAGAGCAACCTGTTGATGCATTTGCTGAGGTATGGAAAGAGGTAGAATACACAGTAGGGACACCCCCACACCGCGGGGCATCCCCTCCCACACCAACCCTCACGCACTCAGCAGCCCTCAAAAATAACCCCCGCACACACACACACACACACACCGGCAAAAACACAGTGTAATGGTATTATTTTTTTTACACCAAAATACACTACTTCAATCATTCTGCTCCACTCTGTGACCTCTCCACTCTATAGAAACTGAGCTCAGTGTAGCATCTCACCACATGCCCCTCCGTATGAGGAACTGAAACACACTCTACTATTATCCTGAAAATAAATTAATTCTTCACTCAAGTGACAAAGCCAGGACATCTTACCTTTGATATTTCCGAGATACAGATCGGGCAGGACCTAAAGACAGACAAATTGAGTCAAAGGAAGAAAGAAGACGCTGTGAAAGTACAAGCATGTACAAGTATGGTAATGAAGGATTGGATGTTTTTTTAATCCTTTTTGTGTAGAGATTTGATACTGTACCTTATTTATCCCATTACCCATGTCAGCCAAAGGTCGTGAGAAAATCCCATCAAATTCAGGACACAATTTGGATTTTTTTTTCACCAGGTTTTTAACGTTGTGTGTCACCTAGTGCTCCAGAATTGTTTAGCTCCGCTGGTCAAGCACTTTCACTAGCTGTTACGGCGTCACATCATTTTTCAAACCACCACTGCTGACCCAGGGTATCATAAAGCCTTTGACGCGTCCACAGTGCACGCTCCCAGTGCTCCTTGATTGAGAATGTGCTGCTTGGGATTACGTAATGTGACCTTAGCAGTGCTGCTTAGATATTTATATTTAGACCAGGAGTTGGGTCATGGGACTGTGGACAGGCGTATACCAGACAAAGATGGCCGAGGGCCAGAGGGCAGAGGAGAACAGATCCAACAGTGGCCCACCTATCACTATCTGCTGAGGAGCTACCGTAAAAGGAATGGGGCTCAAAATACATGCCTCTTGCAATAAATCTCAATTTAGATAATGTTCTTGAGGTATATATGACAGGCAAGTTGTCTTAGAACTATAAATTCGCCCATTTAGCTTGAATGCCCTTAAAACACTTTTTAATGGGGTCCTACATAAACACACAACAGTTTCTGTTATTTCACGTAACGTTTTTCAATATTTTTCCTTTTGTCTGTGCTCTTCTTGCTGGTTTGAACAAAGTGGGAAGAGAGACACATTTTTGTGCACCAATCAGGATTCAGCAATATTTCTATGACAAAATGCAATGACAGTTAAAGGGATGTTTGCTTATGGCGCCAACTTGAGTTTTTCGTTACTACACAAATGATTATTCATAAACAATGCGCTCTCCAGACTTTAACTTTGATATTTGCATATTTGTCAGTAAACATTTTATTCTATAGAGATATACTTCTGATTTGAGACCATGTTTTCAGCGGCTCAAACTCGTGTGTTGATTCTTAGTTGAAATTCAGTTACTAAGTAAACTTGAAGTAGCTACATCATCGACACACAGGTATTTTTATTCCTGTACCAAATTTTACACCAATCCATGTTGTAGATAAAATAAAATAAGCAAACAAATAAGTGAAAACTTTGAGCCACTCTGGTGGCTCTAGTGGAAACAGTCAGGAGAAGAACCAAATGTCATGGACCCGATATTTGTCTTGGTATTTCGCTCCAAAACAAAAATGTCAACCTTCTGGTGGTGCTAAAGGAAAAGTCAGGGAATCAACCGAGTCAATATAGGATTCATCCTCTGGGGACCAAGAGTCTGTACCACATTTCGTTGAAATCCATCCAAATAGTTTCTGATTCATTTCAGTCTGGACAAAAGAGATGGACCGACCAGCCGACATGCTACATTGATGCTAGCGTGGCTTAAACACTCTTGTATAAATCAGGGAAAAGAAGCAAATCCATTTATTTTTATCAGCTTGATATTTCAGGACTTTTTCTAATTTCATGCGAATTGCTTATAAACTTGTTTTTGTCTAAGAAGCAAGAAATCCCTCATTTATTCTTAAATTGTGTTGATTCTCAGTGGACATCCACTTGAATCTATTTCAGTCACTTCATTTCCAATAAATTGTGCTTCATCTTCAAACACACCGCTCTGCGTCGATCAAGGTATTTTTAGCCCGTCTCTGTGTTGTGTTCCTGTGTGTGGTTCAGTGTGTGGCACAGCTCAGACGCACTGACAGGCAGAGGAGAGTGGAGGCGTTTACAAAAAGCCGCTTACCTGCCTGCCTCAGAGAATTAGGTCTCAACAGCTCATCTAGCTGGCAGCGGGTCAAACCCATTCATAAACAGACACATCACACATTAGAACGAAATTATAAAGAAACAGCTCCATCAGAGCATCACTGTGTGTATAGGTGGGTGTGGGAGGAGGGGGTGATATGTTGATGATTATATCAGTCTCTAAAAAGGGAGAGAAAGAAGAGGGAGACATTACTTAGAAGTTACTTTCAAGATTGATGCCTGTTTGTTTGTTACACCCAGGCCAGCAGATAATGCACATGAGGAGTTATGTATGTCTGATACAAACAAACAATACACTGTAAAGTCCTTAAAGAGTTATTCAATCATTGCTGCAAATAAACACTCATTTTCATTGTCAATTAATCTGAGGATTATTTTCTTGATTTGTCGAGTAATCGGTTATTTTATTAAAAATAATGAAAAATACCTTCTGCAATTTACCAGAGGTCAAAGTGATGTCTTTGAACTGCCAAAAATAGTCAGTTATATGAACAAAATAAAAGCAGATCCTCACATTTCAGAACCTGGAACCAAAGAGCTCTTGGTGTTTTGGTTGTGTATGTCGTTCGGTCTGTCTTCATTTATTCAAATGTCTCAACAGTGATTGATTGTATTGCCTTGAAGCTTGATTCAGACTTTCATGGTGCTCAGAGGATAATCCTACAGACATTCACTTCCCCTCAGGATAAACTGTGTTCATATTTTTCGGTTCATTTTATTGGTACAGCAGCTTAAATTATAAAAGTGAAAAAATATCCAACATGTTTAGAATGTATTCTAAACATGACTTTGAACCATGTTTTAGGAGTCTGCTTTCAAAAATGATGCATTAAATGTTTGGTGTCTATTACATAATACACTGCAGTATCTCTGATTGGTGTTGATTGTAATATTTATACAGCGTTACCCCTCCAAAATCTCAAAATAAATGTCATAGTTATTTCATAAGAGGTCTCTGGGGTCTAACTGACACCAAGCATAAGTCACTATGTAGGATACCATATTGTACTGAACTCTTTGTCTGTGAGTGACATTTTGGCAAACAAAAGGAATATAAATTTAAAGTCGTCAAACTTTATTTTAAAGGTCTCATAGTTTCGTAACCCTACTCAGGACGTTTTCTGGAAATGACTACTTTTGTATACTAACATTGCCCTGTTGGTACAATTCCAATAAATTACTTTCAATTATAATTCGCTAGAAACTTCACCTGCCTATCTACTGTATCTCGTTGTCTCTATTTTCCCTGTTCCACATAGGTCTGTCAAACTTCTTAGGAACTTGTTAGGAAATGAAAGGATCTGTAAAATAATGTGTTACTGAAATATTTCCCAGTGTGTCGAATATAATAAGATTCACGTGAATGTTTGTCTTACGGTTCGTTTTCGTACTTTCGCTATAAATGTTATGTCAATAAAGACGAAGCGGAAAGTCCCAAACTGACTTCCTGTATTCCCTAAAAAAAAAAAAACCTGCAGTGCTGGATTACATGTCTTCAGTCAGAAAGAGACTTAGTTTAATGATTAAACTTTAATCTTTAACCACCTAAAGAAGAAGACCAGCAGCAGAACGGGTCGGTCTGCGAGGACGTCCGAGGAATGGCGTTGTTTTTACTCCGAGGACGTTTCTTTACATGCAGAACCGACATGAGGAGAGTCACGACAGCTGCACAGCCGTACTGGTAACTGTTTTCAATTTGATATTTGAATGTTCATATGCACATTCAAGCCTGGACTTTAACCACGGAGTGCTGCAGTGAAAAACAAAAACACAGCAGGAAATACCAGCCCTGCTGTTTGCAACATGTTCGTCCTTCTAGCAGAGTTTCTCTGAAGGATTGTTTGATTTATTGCCACTAGATGGCGCAGTATGTCAGGTAGTGCACCACAAACAATATGCACGAAATAGTATTGCAGAAATTCTTAGAATCTATAAACGCAGTACACATTCTGCTGTAGTATCCATTGTTAATCAATTTAATCTTATCTATCAGTATTAGTAGTAATATTTGAGTTGCTGGTATAAGTATTATTATATGGTATATTTTCATTATTCAAGCCTACCATGTAAGATTGGATATTTTCAAAATTAAAAAGGAATAGAAATCCCATTATTAAATAGTCAAGTGAAGAAGACTATTGAAACTGAAACGATATGCCAACATCCCCCTCTCTAATAAGGTATATCTACAAAAAACACTGCTTTATTATTTTATTAAAAATGTGATAATTCATCATGCATAGCCTTAAATGATGAGACGCATATCTCCTCCAAAAAAACAAAACATTTCGCAGACAAAAATAATTGAAGACTTACTCTTCGACATGTTCTATGAGAATAAAATCATGCATGTTATTTATATAAAATAAATGTCTCTTTTCTTCAATGTAAATCATTGCTGTAAAAATATTGATTCAAAGTAGATTTTACGCCCTCAACCAAACACCAACTCTGTTGATCAGAACTCGGTGTTAAATTAACCGCTTTAGCCGTCTGTGGAAGATGTCCTGTTAAAATCCTACAGGATATCCATCAGGACATTTCAACACAATATCTGCACGAGTCCACAAGACTTCTTCTCGACTGCAGCATTTTCCTGTGCAACTTTTTTTTCTAATTCAGTGACACTTTATCAAAGAATGCAGTCATCTTCAGTGCAGCTTCCCGTTTTCTTAAAGTATCGTTGCTGCAGTGGCGGGCCGTGCATTTTATACCTGGGCCTTCACTGCTGAAATACCACCTTATAACCTCATGATGGCGCCACAGCTAGGGTTATTATTCATTTCTAGGGCTGTAACTATATACGTATTCGTATTAAACCGTTCGGTACGAGGCTTACAAACCGAACAATACGTTTGAATAATACTAATGTATTGGGATAATGCAGAAGCTTAAATTGTACTGACATGTCAAATAATACGCCCAACATGTCAAACTAAAGATCTGATTGGCTGAAGACTATGACAATCAACAATATCGTCCCCATTCATTTAAACGGCACATGGAGGCACTTGTGAGTCTGCAGGCCTCGGGCCTCTCTTCTTACCTAGAGACACAGGTGAAATCTGATTGGATAAAAGCTCTACTTAAAACAAGCTGCACTGGAAGCAGAGCAACTAGGAGACAGCGGTCTGTGTGACCTCTGAACCGGAACAAAAAAAACCACAACAAAAAACAGCTGGGGCTCCGCAAGTGTTCTGAGAGGCTAACTAGCTTCACGGGAAAACAACAGCAGCAACACGCATTGTGCTACACACTCAAGGGCCATTCAGATATTAGATGTAAAAAAACGAACCAGTTGACTTACCAAATGCTGATCACATCCTCCTTTCTTTGTTGACAAAGAGTTTCATCCCACAGTTAAATCCCAACTCACAAATCCGTTTCTCCTCCAATTTCAGCCATTGAGTGTTAAAAAACAAAGCTAGGTAAAAAAATAAATAATCTACACCAAGCAAAATGCTAAAAAGTCATAATTTCTTCCATATCTTTCAATTTGAACTCTCACTACTCAGACTAAGCCGCTGCTGTAAGTTTCATTTCACAATAGTCACATGCTCGCCCACTGACCAATCACAGCACACTCTGCACCCCACAGCAGAGCTGCTCCTGAAAACTGAGCTGCATGTAATGCTGACGTAGTTGTAGGCCAGCTAGCCGGCTCTGACACGTCAAATAATACGCCCAACATGTCAAACTAAAGATCTGATTGGTTGAAGACTATGACAATCAACAATATCGTCCCCATTCATTTAAACGGCACATGGAGGCACTTGTGAGTCTGCAGGCCTCGGGCCTCTCTTCTTACCTAGAGACACAGAGGTGAAATCTGATTGGATAAAAGCTCTACTTAAAACAAGCTGCACTGGAAGCAGAGCAACTGAGGAAGACAGTAGCTGTGCAATGAGAAAATAAGATAATGGGAAAAATATTTTTATAAATTATAATACATGTAGTGTATTTAAGAAAAATTATAAAATTATAAAATAGCTATAACTTTGTGATTCTGTTTAAGCCAGCAGAGAAGGCTTTGCAGGCCCTGACGGCCCACCACTGCGTTGCTGGCATGTTCAGCTCAGAGGGCCTTCCCTCACAGCACGAGTCATGTTTAACAGCAAGTCCCAATGACCTGGAGGTGCAAACGGAGAAACAAGGACAAAACACCGTCACATTTACAGTAACATGGCTGTAATAACACAACAATGTTGTCAAGATTCATTCAAAATTACAAGAATGTTTAAAGCTGTCATTGAGGGCTATGGGGAACCAGGATGTTGAGCATGAATCGCAGCCACTGATCGAACTTTTCTGAACACTAATGAAACACAAGAACAACACGGTCATGTCGTCATGTTGTTATGACTGTAGTTGTTGGTCATATTTGGTTTTGCTGTGACTGCCAAATGAAAGCCAGTGTTTTTCACTAGACAGAGCTGTTCTGTTCTTATATCCATCACCATCACCATGACCATTACTGCCACAGTCTGCTTGTCTGTTTCCCCACAGCTCTTCGGTGGCCTCAGGCAGGCAGCGTGTTAACGGAGTGGATCTGTACTACGAGCAGACAGGAAGAGGGAAACACGCTGTGCTGTTGCTTCCTGGTGCTCTGGGTAAAAACAACAACATACCTCTTCTTAGACCTTCCGGCAAGATCGCTCTCACACATACAGTATCTCTGCCTCATGTCCCAAATGTGTTCATCCCCTAGAGCTTGTGAAAGCCTTTTTTTTTGGTCTCTTCTACCACAGGGTGCACTCGGACTGATTTTGGACCTCAGCTGAAGTCTCTGAATAAGGAGCGCTATACTGTGGTGGGCTGGGATCCCCGTGGTTACGGACAGTCCCGCCCCCCGGACAGAGACTTCCCCCCTGACTTCTATGAGAGGGATGCAAAGGACGCAGTGGATCTGATGAAGGTCTTATCCGTCTGTTGATCAGCCATAATGATCATTATTACCAGCATGAATTGCATAGTTTACTAAGAGTAGAATGGGTGTGTGAATGTGAGAGCATGGATTGATGAGTTGTATGCTCAATTGAGGAAAACTTTGAAGCAAGTTGCTGGAATACATGTCATCCATTCAGAATAGAAGTTGGGAAATTATAATTGTGGAGGGAAAGTTTAAAAGTCATATAAGGAAGTTCTAAATTGTCACACCAGCTAAATGAAAGCAGGGGGTAAAAACTGGTTTCAGACTAATAATGAACACACTATAACTTCCTTTGTGATGCACTTAATATACATTTTTAAAAGTAAGTCAAAGCATGTTTATGTGCCAAGATTACTCTTTATATGTTAAAGCGCAAATTATACCTTAAGATACCTCCTCTGATCTGTACTTAGCGAATCTCTAAATGGCTGCTATCAACAGGAAGCTCTCTCACTGTTTTTCTGACACTGATGATAATCCCGACTGCTAAATCAAGCACACAGTTTATTAATCCATGCAATCAGTTTTGCAACCCATGCACAGAAATGTTTACAGCAGCTTTTTATAATTTGTATTGCCATATGTAGTTCACTGTCAAGCAAATATGTGCTTTGATCACCAAACTGTGTGATGAGAAGAATGAAAGCTAATTCAGGTCTGTTTGTTCATTGTTTAGTGTATTTGTTGCACATGAGACAACATAGACTTTGTCCGTGATAAATAACATCTCTCCTTTTACAGGCATTAGGCTTTGGCAAGTTCTCTCTGCTGGGGTGGAGTGACGGAGGAGTCACCGCTATGATCGCAGCAGCGAGGCACCCCCACGTGATTAGCAAGATGGTTGTATGGGGAGCCAATGCCTTTGTTTCCCAGCAGGACCTCAAGCTGTACAATGGTAATCTGCCAGTGTAGTCCCAAACAGTGTGAACTGTGCCTGCTGTAATCATTCATAACTTTGTATAACGTGTGCGCATGGGTCTCTGTGGGAACACGCAGCGGTCCGAGACGTCTCCAAATGGAGTGCGAAGATGAGGAAGCCCATGGAGGACGTGTATGGAGCAGAAGCCTTTGCTCAAACCTGGGAGGCCTGGGGGGATGGGGTCGCACAGTATGCAGAAAGACCAGAAGGTACTGAATCCATGTTGTTAAAACTGAAAACCATCAGAAATGATCAAATCAAGAGGTCGCGGGGGAATGCTTTGTTGTCATAATGCAATTATGAAGGAAGCTGCTTATTGATGCTTGTAAAGTATTGATAATGTGTAATCACTGTGAGTTTGCAGTAGTGGATGTGTATTTTAGGATGGAGGATATTTATTTTCTGCCACAAGATATCTACTTCTTTTATACACAAGGAACCTATTGAGAATACATTTGAGATGCTCCTTAATTAATTTTGGTATGTTCAAATAAATTTCAGATGAAAAGATAAAAGCCAAAATGTTAACCTAAATGTCCTCCGGTCAGGGAATATCTGCCTGGAGCTTCTGCCCCTAATCAGCTGCCCAACCTTCATCATCCATGGAGAGAAAGACCCCATGGTGCCCAGCTTCCACCCACAGTGTCTCCTCAAACACATCAAGGGATCACGGTGAGACCACACACACACACACACACACACACACACACACACACACACACACACACACACACACACACACACACACACACACACTTAAACATCAACAATGTGATGATTACCTTAAATTCAGGAAAACACATGTGATGTGATTAGCCTCTTTTTTTCTGTCCTAAATCTAGATTACACCTGATGCCAGAGGGTAAACACAATATCCACCTGAGGTACGCTGATGAATTCAACAAACTGGTGGAAGACTTTCTGGAAGACAATTAATAAATGAATCAATCAAGTCATTAAAACTGAACTTATGATGATCCTTTTGTGGAGAAGAACCAGAGTGACTGCAAATAATTACGCTAAGAGGCTTCATTTTGATAAATGTCTAAATTCTACTCTGTTTTTTTGAAGCATCAATTGTTGTATATTACTTTAAGAGGTCAGAGTTCACTTATTTCTCATATTATGTAACTTCATAATATTTGTTGTAATTGTGGCTAATACAAAGATTAATGCAAATCTAAACTATACAGCTGTATCAATAGCCGTAGCCTCGCAGAACTGAAGTTAAGATATTGTAAAATGTCAGTATCATTAGTTGTTATTTGTGTCCCTCGCAAAGCACCGCAGAATAAATTCATGAAAAGTCAGTTACATTAGAGGCTAACTTTGGTGATTACAAGACACATTTTAATGATTTCACATTAAAAATGATTTATTAGCGTTAATAGAAAACATCACTTACAATTTATAAGCCCTTCTTTAAAGTGGTACCTAAGTTAATTTACATGATGATTTATATTTAATGTTTAATTTACTCAAAGCAGTGGTGGAATGTAACTAAATAAAATACATTTACTGAACTTAAGCTTCTTGCAATTTACTTTAGTGTTTCCATTTTCTGTGACTTCACTACATTTATTTGACAACTTAAGTTACTGATTACTTTGCAGATTGAGAATATTAATACAAAATATAAATCAACTAACGATGTAGGCCATATCATTATAGATTAAGCTACCCAGCAGTATATAAAGTAGTTGAAAATTGCTCCTCATTTACCATGCAGTTGCAACTATAAATAAATATAATCCAATAATATAATGGGTCATTGTGCATAACGAGTACTTTTACCTTTGGTATACTTTGGTGCAAATATTTTTCTTCTTTTACGTAAGTAACATTTTGAATGTATGACTTTTACTTCTAAGTATTTCTACAATGTGTTAAATTTCCCGGGTACTCCTTCCACCATTGACAGTAAGTATGGTGTTGGGGCAATAATACTTGTCTTCTTTTGTTTGGTGTTTTTATGGTCAAGATCAGCTGTGCTGGGCCCTGTTCCTCGTACGTCGCTCAACTAAGTCGATCAAATGTCCTATTAGCCAGCTTAAATTACCGAGATGATTGAAGGCAGGCTATCTCGGTTCCTCAAAGGCTGATCAGCGCTCAAACAATCTCGTTAATTCGAACAAGACCTCAGTACTCAGGATAATTGGGCGTGCCTGTTTTACGTCAAAAGGGGGAAGCGTCGATCACCGAAACCATGATTTTCTAACAGTACAATAGCAAATAAAGTAGGCGAGCAGGAGATGATCACGACAGTTTATGTGGAAGTCAAGACCATAATCATGGCTAAATCTAACACCGCCACCGCTGCGAGGGCTAGACAAGAAGCATATATGGCAAAATATCGCAGACAAGTTAAATGCGTAAGTGTTGGGAAAATGTATAGGCTAATTTTAAGTGCCTCATCACCCCAATCAATCAGATTACATTTCTTTAAATGTGCGGCAGTAGGCTTAATGGAATGCATCATCGAATGAGATCTTATAGCGAAAATAATTATCTCAACTCTTTCAGAATAAGTAGATAAAACAAGCCCGAAGAGTATCTAATTGATACGAATTAATAGATACTTATGAGGATATATGTACTGTATGCGCTTATGTATCATACTATACATGTGTATATACATGTATGTGTAGATTACCATATAGAACTAGGAGTTTGAATATGTGTGTGTGAATCTGTGTATGGGCGGATCAGTATGTATATTATTCATAATCATAAATTCAATCAATTGAAGCAGTGAAAATAAATTGTGTGTGATTCTCTCTATTCTTATCATGAGTACAATAATGATATGCTATGGTGTACTAATAACACTGTCATATAATTATGAGTGCTTTCAACCCCCATGTAGTTGCAACCCAGCCATCAAGAGGACATGGGAGCAAGTAAAAACTAAGCATAAAAACATTATTCAGAATGGTGAGTCCATACAATATGTGCCATGGTAATGTATTGAACACATCCATACGTTTCTTAAGCACCAAATAAACTTTACGAACAGCACGGCATGCAGCGGCTTCCCCGATGTTCTCCGCATCGCCCACACTGTACAAAAATGTACCACTCGCAAAAAAGCGCAAGGCTCTGATACAGTCTGTGAGACGGTCAATGCTCGTGTGGTGTTCGCAATGTATGACTCGAGAAGGTCTTGTAAATAAATGATTCCTTGTCGGCAGAATCGATAGCGCTCGTATAGGAAGTCATCATGATGTGATAACGGATCTTGGCGATCTCGGTCCGTGTACGTTTTAGTCATCTGTTTTACCGTTAAAATATGGAAATTTCCGTATTTTCGTTTCATCGAATGAACGGTAAAACAGATGATCAAAACGTATACGGACCGATCTCGAAGAACTCTCTCCCTATAAAACGCTAATCTAACTAATCGCTCCTTCATCAATGGAATGAGGAAGGGAGCTGACATTTTTTTCCAGCGCAGGCTCAAGTTTATGGATGTGTTTGCTATGGTGATTTTGCCAAACTTGCTTCGTGGAACCGAAAAGCCTGACTGGTGTAATCTCATCCTCAAAATTATCCGGCGAACTCAGTTAGCGACGTACGAGGAATAGGGCCCTGGTGTCTCCTGGGATGTAATAATAATACATTTTATTTGTATATGCGCTTTAACATGTACTCAAAAGGCCCTTTTTCATGGTAAAAACAAACAATGAAAGCAATAACAACATAAACAAGGCATGGAGATGACAATATAACAGTAACAAACAAAACAAAAACATGCATAACTAGCATCACGGGTTGAAAGCAGATTTAAATAGGTGAGTTGTACATGTTCACATCTGCGCATTGACGATCGATTGCTTCGGGCTGCCACTGTTCTTTAACCAGGAAGTAGCTGACTGTTTCTGTTTGTAGCTAGCACGAGCTCGAGTGGTTGCTAGTCGCAGGCTTCTCTGTGTACATGCATGGCTGCAGGTAGTTAAGAGTTACACAAAAATGAACGACGCAGGAAACGGAGAGGTGTTTGAGGCCATTACGGTGCACAATTTTTCGGAGAGGATTTTGGAGCAGGTCATACACTTTCACGTGATGAAGCTCAGCGGAGGGTTCTTCCTGTGGGTCGGTTCCAGTCCGGTTCTGTCCAACCTGGCGGTCTCGATGAGCAGCCGATATGTGAGTACACAAGTACTGTGTTTAAGTACAACGTTTTCTACTTCAGTATTTTCTTTTCATGCTTCTTCATACTTCTGCACTACATCTCAGAGGGGAATGTTCTAACCATAGACTGTAGGTCTTAACTCGCTTTTTTACTGCACTTGGACTAATATTATGGACTCTGTAGACAGTCATGTTGACGCACTGGTGAAAGGCCTCAATATTAAGTTCACCCAAATCATAACAGTGACAATAATAAACTTTAATTGTATAGCGTCTTTCATACACACGATGCAGCTCTATGTGCTTTTCATTTACCTGCATTAAACATGTTTAAAAAGGTTTAACAGATACAAATGTTGCAAAACAAACCTATCAACAGGTTAGAAAATAAAACATTTTAGTAAGATTCAATAAAAAGGGCAAGAAACAAAATAATACTTCGCCTCAACAACAAGATAAAAAAAATAAACAAGTGTTTAGATGTTTCTTAAATAAATTTGCTGACGTTATTTGTTAGATGTTTGTGGGCAGGCTGTTCCACACAGTAATAAATAAAAGACATGTTATCATCGCTGCAAACCCTTTTCATTAAGGTCTACGTTCCAGAGAGTGGATTACTCTGAGGAACTTTTCTGTCAAGATTTGTTGCTGTTTTGTTTTTATTTATTTTGTATTCTTTCAACTCTTTTGCGGGCATGCATTTGTATTTCATTTGGCTAATTTTGTATTTGGTTAATGACAAAAGTTTCAGTGACGGAAATGTCAAACCTTTGCAAAATACAAAAGAAACTTTCTGCATTTATTAGGGGTCGACGATGTTACAATATGAAGCTTGAGATTATCTTTTCTTTAGTGCTCATACTGTAGTACTTATCCCTTTACTGTACAGTATATCTCCAAAGCTTGGAGGCTATTGTGGGCAGTATTGTAACAAGAAGTAGGACTGATGTTTTGTAGTAATAGATTTAAATACATTTTGCATCAGTGTAATGATGATTATCCAAAATAGACATTCCTGTTTTGATTATTGTTTCCATTAACACGTAGGCTAATAGATATTGTGTTGTGTTATATATTGCTTATCTCTGGTATCCATTGCTAAGTACCACAAGAGAAACGTGGTTTAGTTGTGATCCGGATGGGTTGATCCTTTAAGAGGAAGATGTTGTCCCTATGAGTATTATTAGGGTCCTTATAAACATTATTTTGGATGTGAGAGAGCTAATGATTTATGTCCTTACAAAGAGACTAACTGCTGTTCTGCTCATTGTTTTTTCGTCTGCAGGATTCGATGCCTGTATCTACATTAGTCATGGGGGATCCATCCAATACCACTCCAAATTCCATGGCACAGAGATTAGGTAATGATGCATGAATGTATGTTTTATTATTGCTGATAATGTAAAAAGTTATAGTAAGTTATTAAAAAGCTGGAGCGCTGTTTTCAGATGTTATGTGGTTGTATTTTTGTATATTTTAGCTAATTTGCTAAAAACCACAAGTTATAATAAACTTTACTGCTAACACTTCTCCAAATCCTGCTTTGGTATTTTGCAGCCACTGGCCTATATTCATTTCAGTACATAATGCGTGTCTTGAAACTTGCTTCAGTTACCCTACGTCGTTCTGCACAATAAACCTCATGTCTGCACCGGTGGAAGTAGTGCTGTGAAGTTTACAATCTGTGATTCTAATATCCAATGTCTCACTGTCAAATTCAGCAAGTGTCAATGTTTGTAAATATGATGTATATATATTGTATTGAAAAGGCTAAAACATGCAAAACGGTGACGAGGTCTATTAACCTAAAAATACTTCCTTTTGGATCTCCACAACCTCCAAGACTGATGGCTTTAGTGTAATTGTGTACTATAACAGATAATGGTGAAATAATGGTCTGTGTCTGTCTGTTTTGCAGCGAAGAAGACCAAAAAGCAAGTATATGTGAGTTACAGTCTTCCAATGACGAACTCCAACATCAGTCTCTTGGTGGAGAAGAGGATCAAAAAGGAGGTGGAGCTTCACCCTGAACACTTTTGAACACATTTGATTGTTTGTTGAACTTTGTGTAGAACTGACGACATGTAGGAAGACGGGCAACATAAAAGCTCCTTCTCCTTCTATGTGGACTTCCTTACTCCTGCAGATACTGTAATGGTACTCCAACACAATAACCACAAACTTTCACATCAAGTGTTCTTTTATTGACATAATAAATTAAGTGGTTTATTATCAAAACATGTAGGCCTATGGCTTTTTGTACAAATGTGTCGTATTAAAAAAATACCACTTAGAAAACAGCATTTAGTGGTTGAGTTTTTTTTTTTTTCTCCAAGTGTTTAACTGTTGAAAACACACAAACTAGTAAACCGTACAGGGTGTTCAAAATACGTGCTGTGTACTAAATATGAATATGGTCATATGGATGAAAAATGGTTTATCTATTCAATGACCGTGTGTCCTATGAAAGTAAGGTTGATGGTCCATACATTATGAATGAATGGTACATGTATACATACCTTACATTTATATGCAGTCCTAAGGGATACTTACGTAGTAAAGTGTGTTAATGTACACCAATCACAACTAAGCCATGTCTGTGCAGACTGCGCTGCTCTATTCTAATCTTCACAAACGTTTATTTAAAAAAAAAAACTGTAAAATATTGTGCTTTCTGGCTATAGTTACACATCCTAGGAGCAGGATTACAACATTACCACAGTACAAGAGAACAAGGAGTGAGAGTGGAAATATCTGCTAATTAAGGAGGTATTTCAAGCAACTAAATTGCCCTTGGCAGCGTGACAAAATAAATACTGGTTTTCTTGAATTGCAATTCTCTGTTTTGTTAAAAAAAAAGAACAGAGCCATCACGATAAAGCCATTGAAATGCTGAGAAGCGTCATAGGACGTACAGTGGTACACTGACTGGTCACTCTTAGGTCCGTTCAACTCTCAGATTTGTTCAGCGTTATTCTCTCCACAGGCTACACATACGAGTCTGCCAAGGTCTCCGGCTGTTCGTCACATCAGACAACCATCATACACCCGCACCAGTAGCAGTAATGCTTTCTTTAAAAATCAGTGTCTAAACTGACCTCGTCTCCGAGGATAAAGTGCCACATTGGACTTCTAGTAGAGGGACCACAAATATACGAGAAAACACGTAAAACCATTTGTGCCCTTTCATGCAAAAAAAGAGTGGTAGTGGTTTAGCCAATCCTCAAACAAGTTGGCTGAAAATCACAAACACTTGATTGTGTCTCTGACATTTAGTGCAAAAATAACTTATAAAGAATTATAAGATGCAGTGAAATCCTCTCTCAGCTGAGTCAAAACTGCAAACAGAAAACTCACAGAGCACACGCTATTCAAAGCTGGTTTGCCTCCTCACTTGTCTGCTTCTTTGACCTGTAAATCATTCTCGACGGAGCGGACGGCAGTGCAAGAACATCACCAACACCACTCAAGACTTTCATATTATTTAACACACACAGACTTCAGATAGACTTGGTCCAGTAACAATATTTTTTTTGGCAACTCCTGAATGAATCATAGTCACTACAAACTACACAAATGTATTCTCGTCACCGCCTCAAACCTCACCGTTAAAGAGTTCATCTGGTTCATCCGAAAGATTCTTTATTTTCCCTTAAAAGTTTTTTTTGTTTTTTTTCACAAATTCAATGACCATTCAGTTCAGATTAATGCTAAAGCAATACTTTAGTAGACTATTGCTAGGATGCTCACACCCCGTTGGCTATGGCGCAATTTCCAATCACCTCCCCGCCAGTGGCCAGGGCGTATGAGGCAGGCACCGCTGCCAGAGCGGTTGCTGCTGCCACCGTAGCGCCCCCGGTGGTCGTGAGGTGTAAGGGCGTGTCGTGGACGCGGGCGTAGGAGTCGGTCTTGGCCAGTAGGAGATGCTGCTCTCCTGGATGGAGCAGCGTCTGTCGGGTGAAGGTCTCTCCGTCAGCCAGGCTCTCCGGCAGGGGCTGGCCCCGCGGCTCGGGCAGCAGCAGCAGGCAGATGATGCACAGCAGGGTGCAGCAGGCGAAGATCACGTGATGCAGGAAGTAGCCCTTCTGGTTGTGGAGCTCCATGATGGGCGCGGTGAGCATGCCGAAGCCGGCGCTGGCCAGCACCAGACCCAGTCCTCCACCCCTGCACGAAGAGAGAGAGAGGAGATGTGGAAGATTTGTTACCAAGGTAGTCTAACCACAAGGGCTCTCAAGGTATTAGTATGCTTCAAATAAAGTGCTTGAACAGGCTCCGACACCTCACTGAACAGGTTTATGAAGTGACTTTTTATTATCAAGTTTACGTAGATGTATATTGCGGTTCATTCTGTCCGTCTCTATTGAGGCAGACTTTTCAGACTTGTACTTTTAGACACCTTTGGCCCATACTTTGTACGCACTAGTTCGTTAGAAGCATACTGAACCCGTTGTAAGTACTTTCAGGCTGTCAGTCAAAACTGCACCACAAGATGGAGCTCATAAGCAACACGAGAACAAGGGCTTTGTCCAAAGACTCCCAGTATGGACTGTACAGTAATTGGCATAGTATACTGTTTTTGCAGTTAGTACACAAGAAATCAATGTACTTCACCATTTTGTATTAACAGGAAAATATCCTTTCACGTGTGCTGACAGACATGGATCACACTGTCAATTACACGTAACAAATCAAGTTATTCACTCTTCCTTTTATAATACATATTCATCACATTTTTCTTTTAATGAAATGTAGCCATTTTTGTGGAGAGTGTGCGCATTTCACATTTAGAATTTGGACAATCAACTAAAATGGCCCATAGTAGATGGTTCACTGTAGGCAACAAATAAGAAATGATTTTGAGTACAGCCTGGAGCTCGCTCCCTGCAGAAGGCTCCCCAAAGTGTTGTATTTTGTGTTTATGACCATCCAGGCTCACCTGATGACAGTCGGGGTGATTTCAGCACAAAAGAATATGCTGAGTGTGCTGACCGCGTGAGAGGAGAACATGCCGATGATGGAGAAGGCCACCGAGAATTTCCTGTTCAGAGTGTCTCGCAGAACTGTCCAGAGGAGGGCAAGAAAACGTAAGTACGCCAGAAACACCCGACATGAAACACAAGCAGCTGATGATTTAACACAAGCCAGGGGCATAAATTAGTGTTTATGTAAGGGATAATGTGCAGTGAGGTCCTTCAGGGTGATTCAAGATTCATGCTCATCCCTGTCGGGGTTCACTGCGCAAAAATTACCGTCTCGCTATACATTATCACAAATTATTGTATTGATTTAAAAAATATATTTTATTGCTTCCGATAAAAAAAAAAAAACAGTCCTCTCGCTGTGTATGGAGATTAGAACTGCGTCCATAGCAATGGTCTGTTATTCATAGCAGAGCTCTGCTATAAAGAAATAGACCAATCAGAATCGAGTATTCAACAAAGCCAAAGACGTTATTGCACAGGGACCTTAAAACCAGACTAAAATATATCCCAAATCAACAAACTGTAGTTGTACCTGTGTCGTGGCGAAGGCTGTACTTGCCAATCACTGGATTCCATTAGCGAGCGTTGGAGAGAGGAGAACATGTCGTTAGTGAGCACAAAGGGCAGCACAGTGCTGACTCATAACGAGCAGAATGGTTCAGGAGAACTCTGAACAGTTTACCACTGAAGCCTGAAATAATGACTTCTGTACTGCATATGTTGGTCAAAAAAAGGGAGAACTGCAGCCTGCACTGTTTTAATGACACAGGGATGGAAAATGTCCAACTCGCTTTACCGTCAAATTTCAACTTTCTGTTTTGCAATAACTTTCTGAACTGATTTTTCTGTCTTGGACTTTTGGAATACAACAATTCACATACTTTACGTGATTTAGCTAGCTAGCTACAGCTGATGAAAGATGTTTACTTGTGTCTGAAATCAAAGACTTGTTTTTTTCCAAAAATTACACCCAACTTTGAGTGAGTTTTAACATTGTAACCTGCACAGGTGCAACCCTCGAATGCAAGGCGTATACAGGTGTCGCAATGAGTGTTGCGGGACTTGTGTGTGAGTACTCACAGTTGAGTAAACCCAGCTGTAGTAGGGAGGCCAGGGCTGTAATGATCATGAAGGTGAGCAGCCCTCCACGCCGACCCATCAACCCCACCGCGGGGCAAACCGCCAGGCAGGTTGCCACAGCGATGCCAGCCATCGTGTAATAGTCCGCGTGGCACAAAGCGGTGGGCTGAGCCTCCGGGTCCATCATACTGCGGGCGAAGCAGTGGTGGATCCCGTAACCTGTCAGCCTGCACAAACAACACAGAGACACAATTGGAAGGCGGACAGGGAGGTGGTACCTGAGACGTGCGTCTGCCACGGGGCCAGTGAGGTTTACTCTCACATACATGTCCTCATGTCTCTCTGGAGGATGAGCCCATGTGTAATTCATGCTCTCTCAACACAACGGATGTCGTTTTTTCAATTAACAAAAAGGAACCGTACCAGCTCGGCCACAACACACTTACGAGTTCACACACAGCACCACAATGTTTTTCCACAGGTTCCTGGTGCTCATCATCTTGACGATACAGGTCGGCTGGGGTTTCTTGTGCAGCTCCTGCTCCAGCTCTGGTAGGAAACATGAAACGCACACCTTGTTGAGACCTTTCCCTGCAGAAGGTAATGAGAGGCCGGCCGCTAAGGGGCCTTTAGCTCAGAGAAGCTAATGTACTCTGGGACCTTAAGATGGATAGCACATCCCTTTGCACACACTCATCATCTGTCTGTCGGTCTGCTTGGCCACTGGGAGAGGCATGAACACTGAATGTATCACCAGGGCAGGGGAGGAGAGAAAGGGGAGAGGTAAGGTGAATCCTTTAAGGACAATTAATTGACTTTTTTCATCCTCCATTCATCATTTATCAAGTAAAAAAAGAATTCCTCAAACTGACTCGCGCTTCTCAAATGTGATAATTCACTGCCCAGTGATATTGTGTCTTTAATATCTTTGGGTTTTGTTCTGCTGATCCGACAAAACAAGCGAGACACGACGTTGGGCTCTAAGAAATTGTGATGGGCAGTTTTCACTATTTCCTGGCATCTCTAATGAAATATTGAATCGCACAACAGATTAAACTCAAATGAAAATGGTCATTATGGCAGTCTCGGACATAAATCAGACTTTTTTGATCTTCATTGATTTAGCATGTATATGTTTGTGCGATTGCAAATGCATTTCATCATAAAAAAACCAGTTAGGAGACGCTGCTTGGAAACTACAGCCTGGTTGCACATATGAAAAGGGGATCTTTGAGACTTTGCATGGGAATCAGTGTCTTTGTGTTCGTTGCATGTTAATTTCATCACACGCCAAGAAGCGGCTGCAAACATAACACAGACAATGTGAAATAATTAGCATTATGAAGTGAATAAAGCAAAAAGATTCAGGATCTGTCATCTTGTTTAATGCCCCTCACCTGTCAGAACTCCATGCGGCTCGGTTGTCACGTTAACCTGGTTCTTCTTGGCAATATGCAGCATCATGGCTTTGGACCGTCTGTAGTGCTGGGTGGCCAGCAACCAGCGCAACGACTCTGGAAGAAGCCTGGTGAGTGAGCGAAAGAGAGGAGTGAGGAGTGGGAAGGGCATGGAAGAGAAGAGAAGGGTGAGAACAGATTTGTAAGAGCAAGAGGAAGAAACAGACAGAAATGGGGGGAAGAAGGGAAACAATAGAAGAAAGAGAGTATTGTTTGTAAGTTGAAGCAGAGGCTGCACAGTACTGTGAGGTGCAGTGTGTACTGTACAAGCCATCGCCTGGCTCAGTGAGAGAAGAATCTGCCCCCCCCCTCCCCCCCTCCCCCTGCCCCCCTGCTGTGGATTTCCTCAGAGGGCGGGACTTACCAGACGTAGGGCAGCATCAGAACGAAAGGGCTGATAATGACAATCTGCAGGACCTGCCAGTCATCGCGGCCCGGCCAGTTGCGGCACAGAGCGGCCACCCCTGGCATCAGTAGCTGCCCGCCCACCATCAGAAAACTGGCCACCATGGTCATGGAGAAACGCCAGGCTGGCAAACAAAGCTCGATCCCTAAAATGAAAAAGACGGAGAGAAAGATTTGGTTTCACATAAAACACAAGATATTTGTAGTGTTGTTGCACCTGTGGAGTAAATGATCTATAAGCTGCGTGTGTGTGGATGTGATTAGCATCATAAACTAAGCAGCAGCCTTAATGGCCTGGACCAGTGTGATGCATGTGTTTGTTTAATGTTGGGGCCGGTCCTGAATTTCCTCTCTGAATTATTGAGGACTCCCATCACTGATCCTTCCCATGAGAACACACTTGTTTAACACCAGGCTGCTTTATAAACTTAGGATGGACTACTCGTCGAGGCTTTCAAGAGGGTTCAGCTGCTCTGTGAGCGTTTCACTGTAACCCTCCCTTAATATCTCCCCCCCGACGAGGCTCTCATCCCCTCCCCTACCGACTGTAACATGGTACAGTCCAGATGGCCTGGCCCATATGGCAAGGTCTTTTTGAAGGTGAGCATTGTGGGAGGATGTGGGAGCGAGGGAGACTCAATAACCTCATGTACCATCCCTTGTTATTGTGAGGAAAAAGAAAAAAGAGGGGGACGAAAGGGAAGGGAGAAAGCAGGAAGACAGGAGCAGAATACAAATTACTTTCCCCCCCCAAAGGACTCGCAAAAGTCCCTCCATTCATCAGTTGAATCACCGGAGGAATGATAATAAAGACCAGCAAGAGGGAGGCAGAGAGACAGATTCAAAGCACATAGAGAGAGGCGGAGGGAAAGAAAAACAGAGAGACGGAAAGATGACACAGATTGTCAGAGAAGAGAAAGAGAGGGAAATCATTCAGTTAGAACACAAGGCAGGAGGAATGAAACAAATGTATTACTGGGAATCCCTTCATCTTTGTTTTCTTCAGCCCCAGACAGACTGTTTTAGAGTTCATATCTCCAAAAAGCCTCCATGCAGGAACCAAAGCAGATGAAGGAAATTACACTGACCCATAATCCTTAACCTGCCTTTTATCTCTTCGTCCTGTCTTTATGCACCAAAGGAGAAGTGTTGAGTACAAACATATTTCAACATTTTCCCCAAGTCTCACACTCATTTTTTTGTTTACTTAAAGGAGAATTCTGGTTTGTTGCGTTCCAACAGTGGCACCAGGTTACCGAAACCACTGAAGAAACAGTTCCACTTTGCTTTCCTTCAAATACCCAGTTGTAATTTAAGGATTCAAGGTTTTATTATTGTACAATACTGGATTGCACAAAGAAATGCAGTTGTAGCCCCCTCCCCGCTATACACACAGAAAATGTAGTAACAGATATTCAAAATGTTTAAATTAGAATAGAATATAACAAAATGAAACGCAGTGTCAATCAGAAGTTGTAATTTGAGAAAAATCTCAGCCGCCATACCGAAAGCAGCCGAGCCAAAGCCAAGCACCACCCACTAAGTTCTCATTTTACAGCTAAACAGTTAACTAAAATACGTTTCTGAAAATAGGCAGTACAGTAACAGAGTCTTGATTCATATTTGATCAGCGCTGGCCTAGTTTGAAAGTTTGATCGGAGTTCACAAGCTTCCCCAGCAGTGACTGTCAGCTGCGTCAGAGACTCCTCGGCTCTAATTGGTTGTTTTCCTCAAGGCGTGGTGGAATCTTGCATATGCCATTAGAAGCACTAAAAGGAGGCAGAGGAACTTGTATTATCTGTCTCATGTACTACTGTCAGGATATAGTGATGTTTTATAAAAATTACTT
Organism: Leptoclinus maculatus; assembly: GCA_032191485.1. NCBI lineage: Eukaryota > Metazoa > Chordata > Actinopteri > Perciformes > Stichaeidae > Leptoclinus > Leptoclinus maculatus. The sequence goes on along the minus strand of JAVDOI010000004.1, from coordinate 10,355,816 downwards.
TTTATTGCTTAAAGTTACCAAGTGCAGCTTTTTATGTTTTGAATGTGAAACGTTAATGTGCAAAATAACTCGTACCTAAAGCTGTCAGATTAATGTACTGGAGTAAAACGTTCAATATTGCCCTCCGAAATGTAGAGTCAAGAATGAAGTATAGCATAAAATGAAAGTGCAGTAGTACGACTGAAGTACCTCAAGATCATACTAAAGTACAATGCTTGTTTCCATGTAGTGTATTTCCACCACTGCTGTCTGCTCTGACAAGCAACACAGGCTGTGGCTCTTTGGTACCGCTTTCCACAGCAGTCAATAGGCATGGATCAGACACAGCCACACACACACACACACACACACACACACACACACACACACACACACACACACACACACACACACACACACACACACACACACACACACACACACAGACTAGACATAAACTGTACCTTGACAAAGGCAATGCATCTCCAAACCTACCATGCGAAACACAAAACCACTCCCCAACTCTCTGGGGAGGTTTCTGATCCTGCTGACTCTACTGGGTTATCAACACACACACACACACACACACACACCCTTGCAGGGAGCTTTTGTTCCTGCTGAGTTGGAGAATGGTTCTCCTTGTGCTGATTATCTCACTGCCCCCCCTGTGGGCTGATCCTCCCTCACCCCCCCTCCTGCCCACTCTTCCCTCTTGCTCATCAGGACTGAAGTGGCTCCCTCACCCTTTGTAAAGCCACCATCCCCCACTTCTTCATTCCTTACCGCCCTCCTCCTCCTTTCACTGAGCAGTTCTCCACCTTCCTTGCATCTGAACAGTTGCAGAGGGGAGTGGAAAACAAAAGAACTATAATGGAAGGAAGGGGAGGAAGGGGGAGGCTAAAAACAAAGAGAAGGCAACAAAAAGCAGCTGGTCTAATGGCCAAACTAATCTTGGATGACAAATGGCTGACAGCGCCACCGCACACACACTTTGTGTTGTCTGCTGCTCCCTCGCTAACCTTGCCCGGGGCATGAGAACATGGCACAGAGACGATTGGCTTTCTAACAGCATGAGTTCAGAGCGAGGACCACAGTCTGTGTGATGTGGATGTGTAGGGAGGGTGCAGGCGGTGATGTGCACTTTAGATTTCGGGAGAGGTAGTAATGGACAATGCATCGATAAGTCGACCCACAGAAAATGAATTATTGACAGTGTAGTCATTTATAGTCTTTGTCACAAGGACAAATGACCCATTGTGTTGACAAACATTGCCAGCCTTTGAGATTTGGACCGATTGTCGGACAAAAAGCATGTTGAAGACATCGCCTTTGGTTTCCGGGACGTTATACACTAAAACAAAATGTATACGAATGAAAAGAGTCCTCTGCTGCAGCCTTAGGTGGATGACTTCACAGAGAGGCAGGGACGGGAAACAGATAGCTGTTTCGACAAGGGCACGGCGTGACAGGACAGTACGTCTCCCCAGCTGAGTCAGCAGTAGTCGTCCCAGTAGCTCATAACAACACACACACACACACACACACACACACACACACACACACACACACACACACACACATATATACTGCATGTCTCTGTCATTAGCTACATGTCTCAGAGACAGAGACAAAGATATGAACCTTATCTCACTGCTGTAAAAGTAAATGCAGCCTAATCCCTTTGGGTCCATGCAAACCTATATAGAAACTTTTTTTTAAATGACTCCCGCAGCACGATGTGCCGTTGTCTGTGCAGACCCAGAACTCGTTTATTTTGCACCAAGTTCAAGTCAGATGTGTGTCTGAACAAGTGTCAAGTCCTTGAGGGGAATTCCAAATCTTTATGCGATAATGATTTTGCATAACTCAAGTCTGTCGGCAGTCAAGTCTAACTAAGGTCGCCCTCAGGCTGAGTTCATTTCAACGAGGCCAGTCCATCTGCCAACGCAGAGCGCTCTGAGGGGGAAAACAAGAATATTCTTTTTAACCTAGCTTAACTGTCACCGGAACATCATGCAAACATCATCCAGCAAGGCTGCCAATCAAATATGTACTCAGATATAGATTGATAAAACGATAGCTGTCGTAATAACTTGAAAAACTTCCTCATAACGTTTTAAACCGTTGCAGTCTGAGAAACCTTCAAACTCATGAATCTAATAGTCAACTGGACTCTGAATCATATTTCACTGTCTCACTGGTCTCACTTTTATTGAGCCCTCGTTTCAAATCTATGGCTCTGCTCCAAAACACTTCTAGTTTCTCCACAGCAAAGTCAAATACAGTCTTTCTGCGTCGCACTGTGACCTCCTCGGAGCTCTGAAGTGTCTGGACCAGCGACAGAGAAGTGGGTTATGCTGCAGCAGTGGTTTGATACGTTTCTACGGACGTTTGATGCTTTTTGAATCCATTGTAACTGCCGGCTGTGAAGGAGCAGCTTTAAAAACCAACAGAGGGTGATATTTAACACTCAAAAGATAGATTTTCAGTGAAGTATTCCTTAAGGGTTAATTGCAATTGTATTAATGATGATATTATTTTCCAGATGAGTTTGGATAACGGGCAGAAAAACAAGGAAACGGGTACGAGAAAGACGGAAAGCTCTTTCCTCACGGCTCCCAGGGGACGGTCCATCAGTACGTACTAAATTACAAAATAAATAAACCCTGAATGCAGAATTGGTGCAACAACCAGATATGCAAACAACACACAAATCAACACATTTACATGAGCAGCGCAAACTAAAGCTTCTGCTGGCAGCTCCAGTGGAGTTTATTATTCTCTGCGTGCTGCAGAGAGATTTCAAATGAGCCTCGAGAAAATGAGAAAGTGAGAGTAATGAAATGGTAGTGAGAGAGAGGAGGAGGAGGAGGAGGAGGAGGATGGGATGAATGGGGCAGAGGAGAGTCGAGGGAAGCATAGAGTGAAAATGGAAAAGGCCGGAGAGCTGCTGGATTTAGAAATAGAAATTCAGCGCTGCGTTTACAGTGAGGGTGAGAGGAGGCAGACAGAACGAGTATTTCTGCGGGGAGATGGGCACGATAAGATGGAGCAGTGCAACCAAAGCACATAAGCATACCATCATCCATAATACGCTATATGTGTGTGCTATGCATATTTCCGTGTCTCTCTATCTGATCTACTTCTGCACTCAGCATTCTCCCCGACTCTGATGTTAAAGCGCTGGCTTTCAGCTTTCCTCTGAGGGTTTTTACATCCATAATTACATCCCTTTTGTTAGCACAACGCAGCAGGATAATGATACTTAACATGCAGACGAGGCAACAGAGGATTTTTTTTTAAGGACGAACGGTGACGTGTTTTTGACCGGCCAAGTCGACCACGCGACCTCACTTGATTATGTGTTTCACCTGCTGGAGACCAGACGCAAGGCAGAAAACCTTGCGCCTTGAAAATCCCTCGTTGCACAAGAAAACTGTGTGAGCATCCAACCATGGTAAGTACACGGAGGTTTTGTTTCCTAACTGTGATGGATGTTTTCTCTTCCAAATACGATTTGCTAATCTGCTGGCATGCTTACAACCTCTGTGATGGTCTGACTGCTCGTGTTTCTTTCCCTGTAGGACTTTGTTTTAATGATGTTATATTATTCCCAGATCTTACAGCCATGCGGCCCCCGAGCACGCCCTGATCTACGAAGTGGTGGAGTCGGCCCTGGTTAGTACTCGGACAGCAGACTGCAAGATTAGTGAGTACAGTCTTCTTTTTATTATTATTAATGGTTAAAACTACTAAAATTGTTTTAATAATATTTGGTATCCCTTTGTATTTGACAACTTTATTTAAGTGTATCCTTCTTGTCCAATCACTTTCTCGCCCCTTAAAACTGAGAGACTATGTTTAAAAAGGATGCACTTCCTACTCTGTTCATCTGACGTGGATGTAAACACTCCTTGGTATATTTACTCAAGTATTGTACTTAAGTGCAGTTTTGAGGTACTTACTTGAGTATTTCAATTGTATGCTACTTTATACCTCCACTCCATCTCAGAGGGAAGTATTGTACTTTTCATTCCACTACTTCCACCTTTTTGACAGCTAGAGTTACTTTACAGATTAAGACTTTACCAATAAAACATGGGATTCATTTATAAACAACGTATTTGCGATTAACTATCCTATAATATAATAAGTAGTTAAAATGTGTTTCACCAGCTGGAGCAAAATATTTTTCCAGAACTGTATTGCTACTTTTACTAGTACTTTATTGGACGACTGCTTGTTTGTATGTTTAGGATCACTAAACGTTCATCCAATATGGATGTGAAGAACCTTCAAATGAAATCCTAAAGTCACTTCAACCTCATAGCTATCCTCTCATCTCAAATCGAATGTACTGGACCGCAGAGCCAACACAACAAAACGATGTGTCACTGCCAAAACACTGATGGACTGCACTGTTTCCGTCCTGCAGGGTGACTGATGTACCCCTCTTGGCAAACAATAAAAGCAGAATCGAGGTCCAGTGATGAGAAGCTTCATATTCCACTCTGCATCTGTGTTCTTTTAGTTTGGAATAATGAAAAAATGGCTTTGTGGGTTGCATTGCCCCACAGCTCATGTGTTAGTACAGTATGTATTCAGCCTTTGAGGATGTGTTTATTGGAGGCTTCAAGTGTGTGTGTGCTGTTATTCTACATGTCTTTATTTTACTGCTAATGGCAGCGTCTGTTGTCTGTGAGTTTAGTTCAAAGCGACTCGTTCTGTGTCGGAGAGCCCACTGTTCCTCCTACTGTATTCATCTACACACCTCACGCAACCAACAAACACCTCACACAAACACGCTTTTTTGTTGCACTTCAAAGTGCATGCATACAATCTGTTCTCTCACACAAACAGCAGAGACACTTAACACACACACACACACACACACACACACACGGCCACTTATCCCATCATTGTCAACACTGAGCATGCAAACAAGTGACATTACAAAAATTGCCTCCCATTACAGATATTTTTGTTTGGCAAATAGACTGAAATAACCGGAGGACAATGAGTGAAGTGTCCGTGAGTGTGAATGAGCAGAGACGGATATAGAGGACAAAGACAGTAACAGTAGCAAATTAAGTCATGAGCTCTTGCAAATGAATATCTTAATGTGTAATACTTTTAATAATGCACAGCAGCAGAAGGAAACTCTTCTCTTAAACAGCAGCCAGGAACCTGCTGGTGATTACCAACCAGCTGACGCAGATCATCAGAGACTCTTTATCCCAAACCAGATACTAGTAAGAACAATAGTAGCAAGAAAACGTCATACGATGAAACATATCATATTCTGTTCCGTTCAGCTCTTAAATAAATGCAAGAACCACCGTTAGTTATTTTCCTCAACTCATTCAGCCCATACAGTGTCGTCTTCATTTCAAACCCGTCGTATATATAAATCCCAGTCCACTCTCAACTGGCCGTGACGTTGACTCAAAGGTCCACAAAACACAATATTATTAGTCTTTCACTCGCCTTTGTATACATCGCAGATTAAATTCAACACTCAGGAGTCTCCCGGCAGACGGCTCGGAGGCGTCCATTTTGTTTTGTTTGTTTTTAGAAGCAGTTCTGCAGATATTTATCAGGATCCCCTGCTGAGAGGAACTAAACCAGCCCCGCCGCCCGAGCATAAAGTCTGCCCTCGCTTCACGCATAATGATCTACTAATCTCCTGCTGGCCCGACAGAGGAGGCCTACAGAGGGTGAGAAAAAAACATATGGGGGGGGGGCAGCAGGGATAGGGGACAGGGACGGGGGGGGCATTCTCGGGAGAAATGAAAATGCTATCAGCCAGTTCGGTGTCACCTTGGCCATTGGCTATAATGCAGAGCCACAGAAAGGACGTACTGTAGAGGAAAATAGTTAAGATGTGGACAGAAAACATCAGGCCTACTTTTGTGCTGTCAGGAATATTTGCAAAATCTCTGCACCAATCTGCAGCACAAACCTTAAGCAATTAATCGTTGAACTAGCTTGAAGGTACTGTAATTTGGTGTGTCATCAACATAATTGGAATCCCTAAAGGGTTGAAGCATCTTCCATTAGTATCCATCTTACTATCTATGTTCCCGAGGGCAATTGCTGTAACTTTTCAAACTCGTATGTCTTTAACAAAGTTAAATACATACAAAAACAAAACTACAGCTCCCAAAGCATTTCATCAGCATAGCACTGCGTGAAATACATTATCGGAACTGTTGGTTTCTCCCTTATTCATAATATCCAACACTGTATTCCTGTGTCATCTGTCCAGATGTTGAGCTGTAACGTGTGCTGACAAAAACAAGTCCATGGCCCTGGGTGTTCTGCTTCGGTTACCAACCAGAAACATTTGACTGTCCTCAATCTGTGCAGCTGCTGATGTTTGAGGAATGTACTATCTCTGTCTACACATACGTGTCCTAAATATATAGTACATAAATACTACAATATGCGTTGTTTTATAAGGTGTAGAAGCTGTGTGAGGATACAGTTCAGGTCAGGGGAGATATGGTGCCAACAACCATCAAAGAATAACTGGACAGTGGACATTTCAGTCTCAAAATGTATTGCACCAGATACAGCTAAAAGCTCATATATATTTATAATATATATATGTATATATTTTTCAAAGGTTTTGCAAGAGAATGCAAAATAAGGTCTTTCATGATTTCATCAATTGTTTTCCTATATACGTCCCTTTCCAGGGATCCATACTGTACCATTCGGGCAATAATGAGTCAATGAGAGAGAGCTCAATAAATGACAGAGCTCGAATGAGGAAATACAGGAGCAGAAAGCAGAAATACACAAGCAGACGAGCACGAGGAGGCGACAGCGTGTACTTACTGAGCACGTAGAGGGAGAGAGCGAGGCCCGCCAAGCAGAAACCCTCAAAGAAGCGCAAGGTGCTGAACATGGTGACGTTCACAGAGAAGGCAACACTCAGACCAAACACCAGCATGAAAAGCACCGAGAGAATCAACACCGGGTGTCGACCAAACCTTTAGAAACAGAGAGAAGCAAGAAAGAGAAAGACGTAGCAAAGTGTTTAATAGGCTGTCGCAAACTGAGAAAAAAGGAGCTTTTGCTTTGAAACTGATCGTTCCAGTCATTGTTTGCTTCAGACTTTGTGGACTTCCTGGTTGAAGGGGGGGGGGTCAGTGGGTCAATGGGTCAGGTCAGAGCTGAGGCCTGGACATTTCTTTACATTGTTTCCATGGTTACTGATCCCAAACACAATGTGGGGACTTTTTTCCCACGAGGCAGCTCAAGGGGTTCACAGGCTGCAGACACGACCTCAATGAATTTAATTGACAATAGCGTGCCACCCAATTACAAATAAACATATTTCCCACTTCGCCATGCAGCTAGGTTTAGTTTGTGGTGCTCACGACTGTTAAAAAAACATTTCAATAATTTAGTAGCACTTCTGTCCGAAAACAATCTCCTGGTAACTCCTGGAAGTTTTCATTAGAACAACTTTCTACTGAAGAAATTAAGAGTAAGATCTGTGGGTTAGCCAGACTGATCGAGACGGTGGAAAAAAGTTACGACGAGTTGTGAGCCACACGAGGAGTGTAGCTTTAAGGATGGCAATGTCGGTAATCCAATGGATCCAGACTGAAATATGTCAACAGATATCAGATGGATTGCCATTTAAATTTGGTTCAGATATATAGCTTAAAGATGTTGATTATCCCTTAACATTTCCTCCTGTGCCATTAGCAGGTCAATGTTTTTACTTAGCTAGTTATCTTTATATCCACATCTACGAGATGTATTGGCACAACACTTCTGATTCAGATTGAAATTTCTCTGCACAGGATGAATCCTCCAATTCATTGGTTGACAACCTTAATACTTGCAAAACTGATAACTGATGATTCAAAGTTTTAAGCATATAAACAAAACTCCATCCACCTCAATTGTTTTGTGATGTAAGTATTAAAGAAAACCTACACAAATTAAACCAAAACTATCTTCGCAGTTAGATTTGAGTAGATTTAAGTGAGAAAATTGATATTTTAGGGTATACTAACAGAAGCGGTAAAGGAGCACAAAACAGACATAAAAGAGGCAGCTTACCAGTCAGCCATGACACCCATCACTAGGTAGCCAAATATGGAGCCCACCAGCAAAGAGAACTTGGCAATGTGCACCTTCCAGGCTGAGTCACACACCAGGTTCCACTGAAACGAGAGACAAAACACAGAGAGAGGAATATTAGTCAGCTTTTCAGAGACAACCACCCACAACAAGTTAAAAGGGAATTAAACATCAGCAGCTGAGAAGTTTTAATCTGAAAGCTGCACAGAAACACAAAGAAATGTGAGTTTTTCTCATCGGAAGTCTGTCAAACTCTGACTTACTGTTTTAGTTAAAACTAATGTATTTAATCACATTACAGCAAAGCCAATCTGGGGCCAAATAAAACCTGTAGCCTACATAATTCATGAAGGTTGATTAGTGTGCAAACGCTTTTGAAATATTCAAACGTGCATCTCGGAATGGAAAACATGTGAGAGAATGTGGGCGCGTGTCTATAATAACAGAAATCAATAGCTTTCCACTCTTTCCACCAAAGCCCATGGGTCAGTGCACACACCGCCGCAGCCCTCAGCATCTGAAACTCAGCCAAGGACATGTGGAAGCACGATGTGTACTCCTATATGTGCACGACCCTGAAAGGATCTGCAGGAGCGCAGCAGAGCGATTCAGCCGTGTGAGGAAGCGTTGGTGTTTAACAATGATTTACAGAACTCCATGCTGAGCCTCCGACTGTGCCGAGGAGCCCAGAAGGGGATGATTATTGGTTATGACTGATGATTTTGGTTGTGAAATGGCCGGTGGTGAAGTGGTGAACTCAGTCAGTGTGGCTTTATTGCGTACGGGCCATTAGCACCAGCGTTATCTGAGAAAACAGATATCAGTCATGCACAGAGGCCAGAGCTGGGTGGAAACTCGGCGTTGCTGTTTATCGACTTTCAGTGGAATGGCACCTTGATGATATGGCCGTCCAGTTTTTATCATGTTACAAAATGCTGTTGTCGAAATTATTCAAAGCAAAGCTCAGTTATCAAAGTTGTGGGTTTTACACAAGTGCATGGCAGGATTAACTTGCTCGGGGTCCCAGGGGCCCCGTTTCATCCGGTCTCTTTACAACATGAAGCCTACAGGTTTAATTTGGCCCCATTGGCTCTGCTGTAATGTGATTAAATACATTAGTTTTAACTAGTAACATATAAGCAAAACATTTAAATATTAAAGGTTTTGAAACTGGATTTTGACTTCTTCAAAACAGGGTTTCAATATTCCCAAATAAATGCACTAATAAATGAACACAAACCAGCACACGGTAAATCGGGAGCTCTGGGCAAAGATACACCGACCGTTATTAAGCAGATTGGTATATTGGCAACATTAAATACAGTTCCTTCTTTAATGACGTTATTAATGTCAGTGTCTCCGTTACACATTCACTAAGTCAAGGCAGTATAGAGGGAAAAGGGTGCATCGGTGCATCCCCTGGTTCTCTGGCTCTGGGACAGTTTCCCCACTCTGTGTGATGTAATGCATACCAGCGCAGCACTGAACTTTGATTTGGTATTAATTGGCCATATTGTGATTGTCTTATTAATAACACGATACTGACTTCAACCATAATTCTCAAAACCAAGCTACAGCATAGTCATCAGCTGCTGTCTCTGACACACGTCCTCTCATATTGAGGTCAGTGGGTAACTTGTCAATAAGCTGTGCTACTCGTGTATCAGCCTCTGCTCTGTGAGTGGCAGTGATGATGAAGACACAGGGTGGTGAGGATGAGGAGGAGGATGGTGAACAGAGAGCTCTGTCAGAGATACCGCTGGTCTATCTGGAGCTCAGTCGTTACCTTGGTAACCACATTCTCACTAAGTCCCGTCTGCAGCTCCAGCCTCAACTCCTTGCAGGCGCACGGCATACCGCCGCTGTCGCCGTATGCGCCCTCGGTGCCGTTGCCTGTGAGCTGCAGCGCGGGCGCGCCGCCGGCGACGGTGACCGGCGGGGATAACGCGGTCCAGTTACTGTCGTTTGCGAGGGGTTGCATGCACGTGCCATGGGGCTGAGCCAGGAGGAAATAATCCGAAAACTGACTAAAGCCGATGAACAATGCCGGTATCCAGGTCAGGACCACGAGCTGCTTCTGATATTTCCCAAAACCCCCCAGAGACGGCAGGACCGTGCCGTCGATGTGCGGCAGTAGCCGTGGCACCGGGTGTTCCAGCGGGGTGAAGCCGTTCTCGGGCGGGTGGTCCTGCGCCTCCGGGCGGCCGGCTGCCATCACGGCCCGGCCACAAAGAGAGAAGCTGGGCGCAACAGCGGGCGAAGCAAAAAGCCCCCGCTCTGTTGCCGTCCGCGCACTCTGCGTTAAGCCCTTTGACACAAAGGAAGCCCACAGCGCAGATAAATCCTGTGTGTAGCCAACAAAAGCCCGATCCAAAAATAGGGGGTCTTTGGTCCGTGCAGGCGTGCAGAGGCACCAAAATCACCGAGCAGTCGTCTTCATGGCGAGGAGGGCTTGAAGCGACCAGGGGATGTCCAAGTGGAGAAGCGGTGTCAGGAGGAGAGGGCTCTGGAGAGGCTCCCGGGGAGGAGTGGACGCGGACAGGCAGGCATGCTCACCAGCACGGGCTTTGTATTCCATGAGTACAGCTCCGACAGTGAGATCCATCCATGTGAAGCTGAAGTGGGCCAGGCCTGCTGGTGATGTAGAAGTAGAATATGGGGCTACATCCACACTGGGGTCCTCTAGACATCTGCTGGTCTTTCATCCACGAGCGCCACAGGTCTCATACCTGCCCAAAACGGTGACCTCCTGGAGATGCGCATCACTTAGCTCTTCTCAAGTGCAGAATATCCGAGCGCCGGGTCATCACCGGTCCACTTTGACGGCGTGGAGTTCAGAGACTTGGTGGAACACGCTGCTCGGCTTTGTCGCCGTCCAGTCAATGGGACACGGTGCTAAAGTGGCGCTGGGAGTGGAGATGGGGGGAGACCAAGCCCCGCCCTCCCTCGGTCGCGCTATGCGCTGCGATTGGAGAGCCTTCAAAGGGGCGACTGCACCACTGATGGGCATCTGCAGGCTACAATGATTCCCTTTGTGCAGCCTCTGCCCTTTCCACCAAATATGAAGCTTGTTATGAATCAATCATCCACGTTTCCCGTCGACACAAGATGATTTACGATGAAATGATAAAGCGGTGATATTGCTGCAGGTTTTTTTTTTATAAAGGCGGATTGTGGTGGTGCGTTTACTGAACATCCCACGGAGGTTTTACGTCATGCGTTTTTTTTTTATTCACAGGCGGCATAGGCAGTATTAGTTACTGGTTTTAGGAGACAATAGGAGGATGTCAGTGTTTTTGGGTGGCGTGCTGCCTGTCAGCCGCGAGGGGGCGTCAAACGATCAGAATACCCGCCCTCACATCGGTTTGTCTCAATTAATCAGACTATCAGCATAATAACGAGACAGAAAATAGGCTAACCAACATGCAATGAAGCGAGGAAGTGAGATTTAAATGTCTCCTAACGGATATCAATGGCGAGCGTGTTAATGTGGCTGCAGCTGCTCCCAAAGGACTGAGTGTGAGTGACCTTGAGACGCAAGTGAGTGACAGATTTTCCCTCTGCAACAGAAAGGCCTGTAGTCAAGACAATGTGAGAATTACTGCGCGTACACACACACACACACACACACACACACACACACACACACACACACACACACACACAGCGCGTGTGTGTGTATCAACCTAATGGAAAACCGTTTTACTCCTGGTGCCCTCAATGACATGGGGCTGGTATTCAGGGTGTGGCTGACAGTGTGGCAGAGAGGTGAAAACTTGTACTCAGCTCCCACTCATCTCTCACCTTCTTCCTCACCCCACCCCGCTCCTCCTCCTCCACAGAGAATTATTAAGGTTTAAGATGACAAGAGGAGGAGGCTGAGAAAAAGCTGAGGTGTGTGTGTGTGTGTGTGTGTGTGGGTGTGTCTCCTGTGTGTCATCTGTTACAGTCTGCCAACCACACCCATTTTATAGCACATACCAGATCTGGCTCAGGCATTCTTTGGTTCCCATACAGAATGTGACCCCCCCTCCACACAAAAACTAATTACATTTTTGTAAATGAAATTAAAGCAAGCTAAATTGAATTAAATGTCACTGTTCGCAAACTCTTAATTAGTTCATGATCATTTCACTAATATATCCAATATGAACATGGTGATATTGTATTGGTGTTCAGTTGCTACACATAGCTGCTCTAACTGTTCAACATTTTTGGAAATGTGCTTATTGGCTTTCTTTCCAAGAGTTAAGAAAGTTGATATCAATCGCATGTGTGCAGTGTTAGAGCCGAGAGGCGATTAGCCTAGCTTAGCATGAAGACTGGAAGCAGGGGGAAACAATTAGCCTGGCTTTGTCCAAAGTTTAAAAAAAAAAAAACACTCACTAGCCCCCTTTAAAGCTCATTAGTTAACACATCATATCTATTTGTTACACAAACAGATATGTAAAAAATACATTTTCTGGGTTTTCAGTGAATTGCATGCTGTAAACGAGGCCAACATTTGTTTAGTTGGGTTGTGTTTGAGTACTTGCTGGATATCTTTAATTAGGCTGCAATCAATTAAGACTAACTGTTCATTCTAGTTAAGAAGCTGCTCCCACTGCTGCTCTTGTCCTCTCTTTCTGTTTGTGTGTGCAGCTAACTGCAAGTAAAATGGTATTCTGTAGAACACTCGCAGGAGAAACACCTACGAACACATGCCACAACTATTTCTTGGCGAACACGGCTCGGTGCAGGAAAAACCTTTTTGTCTCTCTGAGGTTGCCAGGCAACCAGCAGAGACACAGCAGTAGAAGCAGGCAGATGGATAAACTGTTGTCCAACTAGAAACACATCCAGCTTATAACTCCCCCTAAATGTATTTGTTTATTTATTTTATTTGTGAAACTATTCCTTTGAATTTAAAGGATAATATCACTCTTCTTTTTTGCACATTTTGTTTAGCTGCTTTATTATAAGTAATATATATGTTACATTACTGCTGGTGTTTTTTTACAAGGTGTATTTTTTTGATTTTTTAACATGTTTTACATCGAATTTAAGTTTACCACAATGTGTTTTATTTATATATACACTCCTACTTATTTAAGCTGATATCTATGATATCTGGTTATTATTATCAATATCTAATTTAACTTTTGAAACAAGCTTAAGATACCAATCCATCATGTTGGCTTTTATAGTTGTCAGTTTGGGAAGTGTGTGCACGTTCTTTCCAAGAGCTTGATGATAAAACCAATACCAATCTTGTGTCTGTGTGTATGGAGATATTAACTGTGTTTGACAGCTGACAAGGATTTTCATATATGAATAAGTGGAAATCAATGGAAGGCTGGTAAGACACATACAAAAATCTGAACCACTACATCATGCTTTGGAAAAACATACATGATTAGTAGTGAATGGGCTCAGACACCGCCATGCTCCTTCAAGTCTTCCTAATAAAGTTACATCACAGGTGATCTGTACTCTACTGAGAGGCCTGGAGTGGAATCATTCGTCTTCATACAAGGAGGTGGAGCAGCATCGTTTTTCTTTGAGACCAGTGACCCACATTGGTTCAGGTGTCATGTGACGGCTCCCAGACGGCCCCTCCCTCCCATTCACCCCCTCCCCGGCTCTGTCTCCATACCCCCAAGAGGCATATCCATGTCACCCTGCTGCACAGGTACACCTCTGTTACAGGATCAGTGAGCTGCAGTAGCCTCCTGTCCTACTGCCGTAAGCCAGACAGCACTACACACAGTGGACATTCTTATTTGTGTCATTTCCTATAGATATGCAGTATCTTTAGATACCGTTGAGGTGCAATATCAGCATAATATCATAAGAAAACATGGGATATATGGGCAGCCGTGCTTAAACTGAGCACATAGCTCATCTCAGATTCCCTGCACAGTCACTTCTTTCACCTTTGATGCGAAGTCCCTCAGGCGATGAATGCGTCTTGTCTTTCCCTTACCCTCCCTTCTATGCTCATTCTCTTTCTCACACACTCCTGCACAGGTGCAAACACAAAACTTATACTTCTTCTTCCTCACTCCCTATGATTCATGTCAAAAGCTCGAGAATGAAAGTCCTGTCTCTTCCCTTTATATAACTATTTAGATGTGTGTGTGTGTGTGTGCGTGCGTGCGTGTGTGTGTGTGTGTGTGTGTGGTGTTTGGTTTCTGGTTGCTACATACTCAGCCCCACCCTTACCACCACCGCAGAGTCAGTATCAGAACATTTCAAGTTTGTGCAAATAGTGTCTGTGAATACAACACAAATGCAAATGACACAGGCAAAGTCAGTTTCAATAAGTAAAAAAAAAACATCATCAATGAGTCACATATTAAAAGGACACTGATGCAGTTGCAGCATCTGCCATTTTGTGCCAGTGAAAGGTATCACATCTCTTTGTAGCTGCAAGGGCTATTTGTCTTTTTATGTGTTTTCTTCTTCATCATTTATGTGAAGCAAACTGGGAATTTGTTTCACATCCATTTCTGGCTCAGCCTTCTGTCACTAGTTTTTGGTTCCAATAGCCGGTTGGATTTTGGATCCAGTTCCAGGCCGATAAAAAAATCCCCAAACTCATTTACCTCAGAGTCTAATTAATCGTTTATCTTCTCACTCGTCTCTTTTTGTTTGTACTAGCACTGAGTAATGCACAAAACATTAGCACATAGCCATTCAGATAGATAGTAAATATCACATTTTTCTGGAAAAAGTATTATTGTTGGAGCGGTAAACCTAAATTGAACTAAAGTTTCAAGTTCGTTTGATGAGCACAATCTCATACAAAAGCAATTTAAGAAGGAAAGTAATTATTATTATAATTATTATACAACATGTTTATTCGTTAAAGAGAATAAAACACCATACAGGAATTTACCTGAACTTGATAAGGAGCGCTTTTTGCTAAACATTTAGATATTTCTTTAAATTTGCTCATTGCCATTTCTTATTTATGGACACAATTACTTTTGAATTGACATGTGCACCACCTGGTTACACAAGTGCAGGCATGAACGTTATCTCGACATGCCACTAGCCCTGAAGGTGTTGAGCAGAGAAGACACTGCAGGGCCGCGCCCGTGCATCATTTAGCCGACTCTGCTCTTAGTTCATTATGTGGACCGTAGAAATAATCTTGACAGATTTTTGGCACTCGTTTGGCTTAAGCGTGTGAACTACAATGGCATCTGCAGACCCAGCAAGCATTAACTTTGAGAGACCTCTGTGCTCAATTTGGTGACAATGTGAAAGCTTTTAACATCATAGAATAAACTGTATTTCAATGTGAAACAGATCAATGAAATCAAACCATAAAGATGGTATTTCAATGTGAAACAGATCAATGAAATCAAATCATAAAGATGTTTTTCTTCGTGTTCCTGGTTTCCTGTAATATCTAATAACAATGCTAGACAAGCAGCCACACCCTGAACACCAGTAATTATCATCATTAAGCCTACTCATCACCACTTTTAATCCTTTCGCTTTGTGACTGAAAACTTTCCCTTGACACACACACACACACACACACACACACACACACACACACACACACACACACACACACACACACACACACACACACACACACACACACACATACATTTACATGCAGACTGAGATTTGAGACAACCCTCCGGACAGAACAATTAAAACGCTCCTCCTCTTAAAAAGGGTAAAAGGGAGAAGAGATGAGCTGTCTGTACATGCAGTGATGCCATATGAGTCAGCATGTGTCTGTGTGTGTGTCTGCGACCTGGAATAAGGGGTTTCATTTGATAGTAGGATTAATATAAAAGCACTCCTCCCTGCTTCCCGCCAATCATGGGTGTGTTCATGGGTGTGGAGCCTGTATTCGCCCAGGAGCTTCCCTCGGTTTTCCCTGTTTGACAGTTGGAGGTGACCGCAGGGCGTTTTAATATTTTAATATCAATCTGAAAAGGTTATAACGGCTCAGAGAGGACAAGTAAAGGTGTACTCAGTTACATTTTGGACTGTGTAATATTGTATCGAAGAGGTAAAAATATACTGAGAACAAATATTTGTGTAATAGAAATATATGTTTGTGTGTTCTTTATTTCTTATCAGTTCAGTCATTGTGTTGTGACATACTATTCCTGAAAGGAGGTGCATGATTGTGGACTGATTCGGAACTTAATATACCTGTTTATTGAATTTTAGTGCTGGATTAAATAACAATTCAAGATTTTTTAAGGTCAATAATTCCCTTAGCCGGTCAAATAAGAGACCTCCTTTCCGGCACCTTTTAGAAACCTTTTAAAGTGTGCAAGCCTAATCTTGTCTCTAGGAATCAGGAATGAAAGGAGATGGGAGAGGGGGAGAAAAATGGGACCACGCCGCAGAAACACACCCTTAAAATTATTTGAACCAGAGGATAAAAAAGACTTGCACGTACTTGCACATACAGTAAATGTGTTAAATTCAGTTTTTAAAAGCATGCATGCATCAGATTAAGCATGCATTAGAGTATAAGAATCTCCTTCCTCTGTGATCATTTAGTTTGTGCCCTGAGCTGAACCAACTAAAACATGCCCATGCAAAGTCATAATTCATATTATACTTCTATCATTTTAAATGACACCAAAACTTTCAGAGCGGCAAATGGGGGGAACAAAGTGTACCTTTGAAAAATAAGGAGGACCAGCGCTGGAATGCTGTTTTTGCAAAAGGTGTGTATCTGTGTGAAGTTATGTACAGGCAAAGGCGTGTTCTTGAATGTCATTCGGGGAATAACGCTATGGCAAGGTGGGACCTTTTTTTTCCCTGAGATAAATGTTAGAGCAGTTTATTATCCTCATGAATCACTCACAGCGAGCACACGAGAGCTCCAGTACTAAGTCGATAGAAATAAAAGTACAGAGCTGCTGGATTCATTGTCAAGTCCCAGAATAAAATGGGTAAAAATTCTTCTGCACCCAGTCATCCAAACCAAGTCGGCAATTATGCAAATGGAAAAACAGCTGTTTGCAATAAATCATAAATAGCAAAATAACACTACAATATACCCGTTCCTGCTTCTCTTTCTTGCGTTCACTCTTGCATGCTCGTACACATAACTCCCAATCCTACAGTCTTTCACACAAACACACACATGCTACATTCCTCAATAGCTGAGTTTATTTGGTGAGAGAGTGGTGTAAGGATAGGCCTATTACTGTCCTTGAACTGCAGGGTCTTGGTCCAAGCTCTTGACAAACATATGTTCTTATTTTTACTGTTATTATCATTATCATTTGTGGCAGTGGACCATATCAAGACATATTCTCAAGGAAATGCTAACCTGCAGGCGAGTTACCGTGCCAAGACATACTTGTAAGGTGTAAGACATGATCGGTCTTGACTCCACATCTGCAAAAACACCATTTGGAATTGTCTTTATCAGCTTACCCTGTTCAGTCTGACTTTCCTTTCTCTGTTTGCTTTTCTTCATTCTGGAAATTGTTAATTCTGTAAAATTTGTGCTAGTTAGTTACAGGCAAAAACAAACTCATAAAAAGAGGTATTGATCACATGCGAAAAAAAAACTAGCAGCTCTGTGAGGCAGCAACACCCCGGTGACACTTTGAGCATAATGCTAACCTCAGCATGCTAACATACGCACAATGACAATGCTAGCATGCTGATTTTCAGCGGGTATGATATTTACCATGTTGACCCTTAGTTTGTTGTTGAAATTCGAATGAGCCCTTGGCAAAAAGTACAGCTGGCGATGACGCAATGTCATTAGTATTGCAAGTATTTGGTAATTGAAGGTGCTAAATTCCAAATTCAGAACAATAATATTGCAGCAAACAACTATTTGCTATATGTAAAGTTATTGTAGAGAAATGTCTGTCGGAGCAGAGAATGAAGTAGCTCTCTCTCTGTGTGTGTTGTCATCCAAACATCTCTGTGCTATGTTGACATAGCCAGGGCCGACCACAAGTGCATGTGAGGCTAAGCGGCAACCTCCGATGCTGAGAAATGAAGCCGATGTGGAATTGGCAAAAACTGAAATTCATCAAATGGTCACTTGATGCTGGCTCCCAAAGTGAGTCAATCCCCCCAGACCTCCATGTTAAAATTCCCAACTTTACAGCAGAAATAAACATGTTCACGGCCTGTTACAAAAACGGTTTTGGTCGCTGTAGATAATATTCCCACTGAAGGGGGGAGGGGGGGGGGGGGTCTTAACATTGCGGCAGTGTTTGTGGTGTTGGTGCCTTTTGGACAATTCTTTTCATGCAAATATTGTATAAATAATATGGCTTGCTGTGCGGTTAACTGTATGCCGGACATTCTGCTAGCCAATGTGCAGCCGTTGGACCTCTGTGCCCAGAGGAAGTAGACTTTATGATGAATAACGTTAATGTTAATGCACAAATTTAAGGAGCTGACAGGATTTCATTTCACTGGAATTGTAACACTACCTTATACAATTTCATGTGACAAGTTATTTGATTTATTGATATCTGTGCGCTAGTTTTTTCAGTGTGTGAAATTGTAACGTTAGTATTGTATTTGTTCTATTTATATGTTAGCACCGGAACCAACCAGAAACCGGGAGCAACACGACCACATGGTAAACATAAGTTGTCTTGCAACACAGAGTAGCATATTGCCTAGCTTCTTACTAGCTTGTTAGCCTTGGCCACTTTGGTACTTTCGAGCTTGGGGGGCGTGTTTCAACAACCACGCTTCATTATGCCATCTGGTTCCTCCCCAGGTTAACACTGTCAGCGAGTGTGTGTGTGTGTGTGTGTGTGTGCGTGTGTGTGTGTGTGCATGTGTATGCTTGTGTGTGAGCTTCATACTTCCCACTTGTATAATACTATTCTAAAGTCTATACGGTGGTTTCGTACTTGACAACTCAACACATTTCTCAGCAATGTTTGCTTGAGCTTTTCTACTCTGCCGGCTCACATTAAACTGCCTTAGAAGGTTACAGTGCCTGAAGACAAACGACGACTGTAGATCAAACAATGGAATGATCTCTGTCAGAACTCGACAGCTGTTCAAGGACATTAAATCATTTAATGATGGATTTGCACCCCTAAAAATAACAAAACAAAAAAGTAACACGATTTGTAGATGGAGCTCGAATGACTGGAATTGCATTGAAGCTCAAACTGATCTGCACATTTTGCAAAGTTAGGAAACATTGGTATTCCTTGACATAAGACATACT
Source organism: Leptoclinus maculatus (assembly GCA_032191485.1). Taxonomy (NCBI): domain Eukaryota; kingdom Metazoa; phylum Chordata; class Actinopteri; order Perciformes; family Stichaeidae; genus Leptoclinus; species Leptoclinus maculatus. The sequence continues at coordinate 10,336,543 of JAVDOI010000004.1, read as the reverse complement.
CCTGATGCTGCTATTTCATGGTGATTAGGGGCAGAACGGTTTTCATAAGTTTATCCAATATTTGAAAAGTCGTGAGACTCTGTTCATAAAATTCAACCGACGTTGCTGTCATTCAAGAGCAGCTGTCAAACTTGTTTTTCCTGTGAGTTCCACCCATTAGCTGTAGGCAAGTGTTTAAGTAGTGTGTGTGTGTGTGTGTGTGTGTGTGTGTGTGTGTAGGTGTAGGTGTAGGTGTGTTTGATTGATTGAGAGAGAGTTTTTTTCAGTAGAAGAGACAGAAAGACAGTGAATGAGGAGGGTGTGTAAAGTAAAGACAACAGTTTGAAAAGATGGGGGAGAAGAGAGATGCACCCTGGGAGTTATACATCACCTGTCAGATGGATGCATCACATGACATTGCAGCACTTTACCCTGAAGCTCTTTGACATTTACAGGAGTTTGTCAATGTTGTGTTTGTTAACACAACATGTCTGCCAGTTTCTTTAAGACGCGTTTACGATCTGGCACCTGGTTACTACACTTTATTGAGGTTGACACCCAGAAATGTCGTACAGAAAAATAAGAAAATACAGGCAGAGGACCAGGTCTCTAAATACAGACAAAAACACACACTTCTAGTAAATAAGAGGATAGAGTCGATACATTGTTTTTGAGGAAAAACCCTCAAAAGCTCTTTGTGCCTTTGAAAAGATATTGCAGAATTTATATATTACAAGGTGTTTTAAAATATCTAAATATGTGCGAAATGGCCTACAAATACAAATTGTGCATATGATTTAAAGCATATGATATTTCAAGGTTTCAAAGAAAATGTTTGCATTTTATGTTCTTATCTTTATTTATTTTATTTTATTTTTTAGAATGATCAATGCACTTAGTTTAGCTTTACTAGAAAGTACAATTTGTGGGGCACACACACATTTTCCAGTTGTATACTTGTGAGGACACAATACATTACAGGTCCTTAACCATCCCCACTACCTGCCTGACCCCACCCTAGCCACATTAATGTGAATCTCATTCTAACCTTCAACTTAAAACCAATTATTAACCCTCAAACAGCCGTTTGAAGCAGTCAGAACCAGGCCATATGTCCTGACTTTCCAAAACTGTCAAAACTATCCACTCCAAATAACTTTCCAAAAATATTTGAAAGTCAAATTGGTCCCCGCAAAGATATAACAGCACAAACACGCTCTCTGCCTCCAGCTGAGTTTGAAGGGGAGTGGCACGGGGAGAAGTTTTTTTGGCTCAGCAGGTTGGGGAATGACAAAGAGGTGTGGCCATCAGCCTCCAAAAACTACCCTCCCCTGCTCCGCAGTCGCAGTCTGACCGAGGGGACCGGGCTGACAGGTGGACAGAGAGACTACCTGCCTGCAGAGTTCCCCACGGTAGATTCCGCAGAGTCGCGTTGGCTGCCGTTTCCGTGTCAGAATGAGTATGTACGGGTCCCAAAAGGGCCTGAACGTGGGCCGCAGGGTCGGGTCCAAAGGCGACTTGACCGGAGGGGGGACCACCCATTACGCACGAAGCGAGGTCGTGCACGGAGGCGGTAATGGATACGATCCCTACTTTGACGGATACAACACCTACACCTTTTCAAAGTCCTCTGGAGGCGGCATGGGAGGCGGAATGACGAGCGAAATGTCAGGCAGAAAGATGAGCTCCAAGGGAGGCGGAATGGCGAGCGGTATGGGAGGCGGAATGATGAGCGGTATGGGAGGCGGAATGATGAGCGGTATGGGAGGCGGAATGATGAGCAGTATGGGAGGCGGAATGATGAGCGGTATGGGAGGCGGAATGGCGAGCGGCATGGGAGGCGGAATGATGAGCGGCATGTCAGGCGGAATGGCGAGCGGCATGTCAGGCGGAATGACGAGCGGCAAGGGAGGCGGAATGAGGTATGGCTTAATTTTCTGGTTAACTTTACAACTCTTTCATCTGCGCTCTCCTCGCAGCCACCTGTTGCCTGTTTCTGTAAACTAGGGGCCCTCTCTGCAGGCCAGCCTGGAGAGCTGCTGTTTGCTATCAAATATTAATCATGACGGCCTGTTTTATCACAGTATTTATTTCGGCCCTGCACAACGTGTGTAGACATAATAGTCCTTCAGCTAAAATAAAAAAAGCCCAGGCAATTGCAGCTCAAACACGTTTACCAAACAAATGCATCATAATATTTGCAGCAGTTTGTTACTTAAGAGTTATTTTCTCTAAGAATTTGGCTGGTGTGCATTCATAGTTTGTTGGTTCAAGGAGTTACCACCTATGTATTACATTGATAGCCTACACAGTGATAAGAAAACCAGGCTGCACTAGAATACATGTCTTAATGATGACGTAAGCTGTTTTGCAGATTTTTTTAGAATCAGCTTCTTCGCTGTAGAGCAGCTTTCCTCCCTGAGTTTGATTGATAGTTCACACTGAACTGCTTAGTTCCCTCCACTGCAACCGCTTGTGTCAGTTTCAGACCTTCCGCACTGCCACCCACAGGGGAAATATGCCACTGTGGTACTTTAGAAAAGGGCAGAGCGGGTATATCTGGCGGACAAGATGTTGATTAGTTCCTGGGTTCAATAATTTCTTACTAATTTCATGTCATGGATTTTCTGATATTTGTGACCAGGTATTTGTGTAGGCCTTCTGAATAGAAAAGTAGTGTCTGTGGTGTTTTTTCAAAGGAAAAGCCGCACAAATATTCAGCAACGACTAGAACTAGACCAATAAACCGACTGGGCTGATATATCAGCCGATTTGAGCTACTACCAAAAGCTCACAAAATACATGTGGTGCAAAGGTGTGCGGCTGTTTTGATCTTTGTTCATTGCCGTTTTTGCATCCAGCATTTTTTTGTTTTGTGGAAGTGTGCGTTAGTTTAAGGGAAGTTTTGCTGTATAATATATTGTTATTGGTACAAATATCGGCTGATAAGTAACAAGAAGTTGTGGTACAGAAATGCCCGAGATATATCTAACTTTATTTAGAAAGGGTGACCTTTTTGATGAAAGATCCTTATTACATTGTTGTTTATGTCATGCTTATGTTGTGAGAGACACCAACTTAAGCCTCACTGTTTTCTGTGTAACTACTGCATATGACGATGATAATGAAGCTTTTATGATTGTGTCATGCATGAACTAATCCCAGCCCATATTGGTTTACAAGACAAATTACTCTTTGGAGAAAACTGCTTACAACTGATTACATAGTAGACAAGTAGGGAAGCACTGGTCTAAACTGTGATATTGTGATGGATATGCCTTTATTATAGTAATTAGCTTTGTGGTCATGAGTTTACTTCGCTGCTCCCTGCAGTGGCTCAAGTTCCATCCACCAGCAAACCATGATCCTGCAGGCCCAGTGCCAGGAGTACCTGAAGACAGCCGAACACGCCCTTCAGTCTGTGAGTCATGCTTTGTTTTGTAACGCTACTAATGCCTCTTTTCCTTCAGTACAGCAAATACAAGCCTGTCACATTCTTCTAGTCTTTATTTCAAAAGAAAAAGGATTGTGTTGCATCTTCACTTGGTGCAGAAAGATTGACAGAAATGATATTTCATCGTAACTGGATGAGTGAGCCTTTACTGTCACACTCATAGACACATCATAGAAGAATTTTGTTTATTTCTCTGCACGCTCAGTTTTTAGAGCCAAACCCCCTTGAGCCATATTTCATCTGCCAGTGAATCTACTTGACACCGCTTTACATTTACAGCAGACACACACACACACACACACACACACAGACACACACACACACACACACACACACACACACACACACACACACACACACACACATACTCCTTCGCTACTTGCTGAGCAAGTTTTTGTGCATTTTTGTGTGCTTTTCTGCAAATTTCACTAGAAGTGCAAAACCCATCATTGCATGCTTTGTTGTGTGATATATTATATTTCCTCTAATTACTTCCTTTCAAAAGTCATGAAATTATCCATTTTCAAGGAGGTCAGTTTTCTCATGGAGTTTTTCTCCATGAATTTGAAATTTTTCGTCATGTCAACAAAGTCAGTGTAAAGCGAAAATGTTTGTTTGTTAAAGGAAGCAAAGACTATGTCATATCCAAAAAATAACATCAACAAAGTTTTTGCCCAACATAAAGTTTTTAATGACAGGTAATAGGAAAATAAATAAGAAGGAACACACTGTCGGATACTTTCGGTTGGTAGACACTGAATAAATTGTATAAAAGTGACGAACACTTTTTGGTCCTTTATCAGTTTAAAAATAGAAAAATCCAACATTTTGCACATTTCAACGTAGAAGTAGGAGTGGATGCATATTTTGCATTTGTCTTTCTGCATAGTGATTTTGTACACCACCATGAATGCTTTGTTCATGCCTTGCAGGGCAGTGCCAGTGATGCAGAGCGCTACATGATACTGGCCAAAGAGACCATTGACCAGCTGAAGAACTGCGCGATGGACATGAGAAAAATGGGACTGCCCAATGACAACGTAGTCAGGACGTAAGGAAGACTTATCCCTTTCTCTCCTCTTCTTCTGATTTCTGTTTATCTGTATCTGAAATGATTTACATACACGTCTTTCTCTTATCCTGATCCGTAGTGTGGAGACGTATAAAGACCAGCTGAAGGGGGTCCACATGGCCATGACCGGCTCCATGCACAGGAGGAGGAGCACCAGAGGGAGCTCCGGAGGCTGGGAGGAGCCTGGAAGGAGCTTCCAAGATGCTATGGCCTGGATTGCACAGCAAAAGGTGCGCACGCACGCACACACACACAAACACACACACACACACACACACACAAAACTGACTGACAGATCCCATTAAACCAGAACACCGTGCACACAAGAGTTTAGACATGAAAGCTGTTTTCCGCTATGAGTTGTCAGAGACACTGGATTGAGATGGTAAAGCTCGTGGCAATTATGTTTCCCATTCATTTATGAGGAATTGAAAGAAAAACAAGAACACACAAGAGGTCATTCCCAGGTTTTTGGGATGTACTGCAGGGAAATAGACAATCAAAGAAGGCTTTGTGTTGTCAACAACTCTCAGGCCAATTTTATTCTGGTAGATTCCTGAGATGTTTTTGGTGAAGAGGCTCATGAATTCACAGAAAGAAAACAAAAATCTAACTTGTTTCTCTGCCACCACCTGCTGGTGAGATTAAGTACATATCAGGGTAATGTTTGAAAGACACTTTAAACTCCCTATCTGGGCTGCAAAAAAGGGTTTCAGATGGTTTTGCAGTCTGCCGCAAAATGAACTTAAAGTAAGCGTTTTTAGCTGCGCAAGTTTGTTTCCGCTGGTCAAATAGCATTTTTGCTGTTTCAGCGTCTGATTGAAACCGCTTCCTGGGGAGAAGATGTTGCCGCCATCGAGCAGCAGCTCAACAACCACCAGCACTTTCACAGCTCCATCCAGAGGAGCGGCGAGGTGGACCGAGCCAGAGACGACCTGGTGGGTTCAGTCTGCACATTTATCATTGCCGCTGGGATGAAACAATGCCAAATTTATTATGGTTGCAACAGAAGTCAATTCATTAGTCAATTCATTTTACTTATATATATATATCAGAGAAAACACTTAAATGGGTACTAGTTGATATAGTATTGGCACTTCAGTGGTTTACTGTTTAGTGTATAGCTTGGGGACTAACAAGAGACAGATTATAGAAAAAATAATTGAAGCAGCAAAGGCCAAGATATCCTTACTTTTAGTCCCTAGTATGATTCAACCTACAAAATTACTGGATCCTACATATCCAATGTTGCACCTCAGTAGCATCTTTTTGTGAGATCCCCCTGCCTGGTAAATGCTCCCATGTTTCAAGCTCCACAGGCTACTGTATTTTTAGATAACTTCTTGAGAGTGTGTTTCACTAACTGAGGTTGATTCTCTTCCCGCAGAATAAGAAAGGAGACAAGGGCAATGCTCACGCTCTGGATCAGGAATGGGAAAGTCTGCAGGTGAAAGCAAAAACAATACTATGTTAGCTAGCTAATCACCACTTGTGTTGCGTATTTTCAGGTGAATTGTTGTATTGAAACATACTCTCTTCTCCCTTGCTAGCAAATGTCAATTGGACGGACCGAGCAGCTGCAAGAGCTCAAGCAGATCATTCAGGATATGTCCAAAGAGATCATGTGGGTGAACGACAAGGAGGAGGAGGAGCTGATGTTTGACTGGGGAGACAAGAATGTCGACCAGTACATCCCCCGCAAGCAGGAGAGCTACTCAGTAAGTCAAGCAATTAAAGGATCAAAACGCTCCAGAAATCCTTGATTAATTCCAAGTTTTTTAAGAGCTTCTTTCTAGTTGCTTAACATTCTTGGCAATCCTGTCGGTCTGAAATACACTAATGCTTTTCTATGAAGTTAATCTGCATCTCACAAGGGAGCAATCATCTGTGATACATTCGATTTTTGGCAGCTGCAGTCAGTCATCCACTTAGAGCGAAGCCACAGAGTGTTCCTCCAACTGCATCCTGATGTTTTCTGCGTCCCCTGTGATAACGAAACCTCCTCTTATGTAACAGAAACTGATGAGTGCCCTGGAGGAGAAAGAGAAGGACCTGAATAAGCTGAAAACCAAAGTGGATAACCTCCTGAAGAACAACCATCCGGCTTCAGACAAGATCGAGGTGTGGACCGATCCCTCCATCATCAGACAGTGTTTACATGCATTTATAAGCGGGAGCTTCATCTTCAATGTTTCTATTTTCTTTGTCTGTGTTTTTCAGGCCTACAGGGACACTCTGCAGACGCAGTGGAGTTGGCTTCTTCAAATCACCAAGTGCATTGATGTTCATCTGAAGGAGAACGCAGCTTACAACCAGGTTACATGAAAAGAACATACAACTTAAAGCCACTCTTAATACATATTTATATATTTACAGTTGATTAAATGACTATGTGTAAAGTAAAGAGTGTTACTCATAGTGATGTCACAGTTTTATTTTACTGCCAGCAACTTTACTGTTTTGGTTCACTCTCATTACTGTCGTTGTCAGCAAACAAGCTCTGATAAAGTACCTGCCCAGCACCAAATGGCAGATGGACAAAGTTAGCGAGTAGCTTGTCAACACAGTGGAGCGTTTAAAAACACTCACATTTCTTTCCATGGTATTAAAAAAGACACTTTGGTAGACCCACAGATCCAGCCCTAACTCTCACATAATCATTTTCAAACATTGTGGTTTTTATTGATGCAAAGGGGAAGTATGATGTCATTGATCAGTCACTGTCATCATTTGGATCCTGACACCTCTCATCTCTTGTCATCAATGATTTTAGCATATGATGGTCTCGCTTTTTTTTATTTTAACGGACTTAATGTCAAAATAACACTGTAGAAACCACATAATGCATTCCTGATGATGTCTTCTATGTATCTCAGTTCTTCAAAGAGGCCAATGAGACGTACAGCGGTCTGCAGAAGGATCATGAGACGGTCCGTAGGATGTTCACCTGTGACAAGAACACTTCACTGGAGGACCTAGTGGAGCTCGTCAGGGGACTGGAGGTACAACAGCTTCTTTTCTAATTATTTATCCTATAATGTCAGAATGTCTGTAGATGGTCAAAACTCACCACTCACAATTATTTTGGTCTTTTCATTGCAGTAAGCTGTTTTGTCCTGTTGCAATTGTGTTCACCTTCTAACCGTTTCTAATTATGTCTGTTCAAGTTTCAACCTTTTGATTTTTTCATTGTCTTCAGTTTGAATAAGCTACAGTTTGTAATTATTATTATTGATCCGCATTGTTATTATCAATATTATTCTTGGGTTTGGATCTTGATTTGTATTATTATCTCCAGAGGGAGAAGGAGAAGATTATGGAAAACAAGATGCAGGTTAAACATCTGGTCAATAAGTCCAAGAGCATTGTGAGACTGAAACCCAGAAACCCTGAGGAGAAGAGCAGCAGCAGCCCCATCATTGTCAAAGCCCTGTGTGACTTCAAACAAGACCAGGTCAGTAACATCACGCAAAGGATCACGCAACATATACACACCGTTGGTAATAAATTCATATTGTTATGCCCGGTCTAGGGGTGACCAAGACACAGCATGAATAAACCCCATCTTTCCCATTTCCCAAGCAGCCATGGATATGGATCACAGAAAACAAAATATTTTAGTTTATTTACTGATTTGGATTAACATACTGAGAGCCTAGTCAGACTAAACAAACCAAAGAAGATGCCATCTTCACTCTTTATGTAGGGAGTCATCATCAATACGTGCCAATCACCTGCTGGCACACTCCTATTTGCACACGCATACATTTTTAAATCTTTAAAACATTCTCAGACTTTTCTTGTGGAGCCAGATTTGATTCTGTTTGTTTATTTATTTGGTGATGACATTTGTTTTTATTGGACTCCACAGAAGGTGATCTGTAAGGAAAATGAGGCCATCCTAAAGGACAACAGTCAACGCAGCAAGTGGGACGTTACGGGCCCCGGAGGACTTGATATGTTGGTGCCCTCTGTGTGCCTGATCGTACCACCTCCCAACCCACTCAGTGTCAGTCTGGCCAACAAGTAAGATGCAAAAAGGGTTTGTTGTGGCTGAGACGAAGATACAAAAAACCTGGTTGTTTTGAGGTTAAGTTTGAAATGTTGTCTCTGTGTTTTCCAAAGGAACGAGCAGTACTATGAGGCCATCCTGTCAATCTGGAATCAGCTGTACATCAATGTTAAGAGTCTCATCGCCTGGCAGTACTGCCTCTTGGATATCAAAACAATCAACTCCCTCACCGTGACCATGGTAAGTGATGAGTAAGCTCTCTGAGGTCAGCCTCTGTTGTTTTCCAGCTATTCAACAGAATGGAAAGTTTCCAAACAGATGCATACAAGTATTATCATGGGAGTCCTTTTACTTACCTTTTGGTTTCTGATGTTGGTTAGACGTAAGTCAAACTTAATGTTTGTGTGTGTGTGTTCAGCTGTCCCGCATGCGTCCTGAGGAATACCGTCAACTTATCAAGAGTCTGGAGACTCGCTACGAGGAGTTCAAAATGAGCAGCCACGGCTCCCAGATGTTTGCTGACGAGGACAAGAGAAGCATTGAGACCCAGTTCACCGGAGCTCAGACCCACTATGATCAGACGGTGGTGCAGCTGCCTACTTACAGTCAGTATTACCAAAAATATAAACCTCACACCCCAATTTATATTTTGATTAGCAGGTGACGATGTGTAATTTTATTGTTGTAATTAAAAGATTAATCATTGAATATAAATCAAATCAGTAAAAAGACAAGAGTTTTTTTTGGTGACTAGAATTATAATTGAGTGTGCATGTGTTTATTACTTGATCAGTGAAACAGAAATGTAAGTGCATTGATAATACAGAAATTCAATTATTTTGTTAATCACCTTTACCACCAATGTTGCCCAATTTCTACATCTATATTGGTATTGACTATTGTTTAGAAACTTGAATGTCTGCACCTGTATCAAATATTTGAGGAGAAAATCAAAAATGTAAAAAAATGTAAAATCACTCATTCTTAAGAAGCCCTTTAAACATCCCCCTATCTGTGGGAAAAAGACGTTTTTTAAGATTTCGATTAGAAAACCCACACCACGTTCTGGACTCAATCATCCAATATAAAATCCTCTAATAAAACCAAGATGTTTTGACATAAAAAACTATTGTGTGCGAGACTGCAAAGCATGTTGTGTTTACACAAGATTCCACTTGTATGACCATAGAATCATCTTTTCCTCCAACTATTATGAATAAAACATATCTTGTGTCTACTCACAGTTGCAAATCAGGGACGTATAGAAGTACAGCAAACAGCCGAGCAGCAAGCAGCCGAACAGCAAGCAGCTGAGCTCATGAGGCGCGAAGAGGAGGCCAGGAGGCTCGAAGAGGAGGCCAGGAGCCTCGAAGAGGAGACCAGGAGGCGCAAAGAGGAGGCCAGGAGGCTCAAAGAGGAGTCCAGGATGCGCGAAGAGGAGGCCAGGAGGCTCAAAGAAGAGGCCAGGATGCTCGAAGAAGAAAGACGAAGAGCGGAGCTAAAAAAAGTGAGAAAAATTGATAAAGAGACCAAGGTGGTGAAGAAGTCGAAGGGGGTCTATAATTCTGCCGCTCCTGCCACCTCCTCCTCTTCGTCCTCCACCTCCTCCCGCAGCTTATCTGAGCTGCATGCGCTCAGACTCAGGTTGGAGGGCTCCGAGGACACACTGAGTCAGCACGTTCACATCTGCTTCGGAGACGACGGGATGCATGACTGTGGCCTCAAGATCTCTCAGTTAGAGGTAGACACGAAAACTCATAAATACAAAAAAAAGACAAGCATGCAGTATTGAAAACAAATCTTATGCTAATTACGTATTCATTGCAATAACTGTACTTGTGTGTTTCCCTGCAGACGGTGCAGCGTGATGTTCAATCGATGCATGCGGAGTACTTGCGTCTGAAGGAGCGTATCTTGATGGAGCTGGAGGGCATGAATGATTCTGATAAAGCCCAGTTCCTCCGCAGTGAGATTGGAGTTATTGACCAAAGACTGGGCAGTCTGGAGAGCAGCTCGTCAGCTTACCTGCAGCGGTAAGCCTACGCAAACAAACTGTTGTTTTTTTTAGCTTTGATTATTCCGGAAGTCTTATTGAGATCAAGAACTCATTAGCAAGAACAACCTGAGATTACATTTTATATACACAAGATCACAACTAAGAAGATCATAGATCTAAACTGTTTTCTCCAGCAGATGTCCTTTTGTTAGAGTATTAAAAGTACCATCGCTTTTCTCACACATTACTAAGCCAACAAATGTAAAGAAAAACACTCATCGATCTCATACTATCAATAAAGGTCTTCTAACATCATTTCTTCCTCTCTATCAGGCTGCAGGCTCTAAGGGACATGCTGGAGAGTGTGGCACGAGCTGAAGACATAGTGAAAGTTCATGAGGCAAGACTGACAGAGAAAGAGACCACCTCTCTGTCGCACAGTGAAGTGGAGGATTACATGTTGGCCCTGAAGGTATTTTATAGGACATATTATATTTTCACAGAATATTTTTTTATATTGCTTATATTTTATAATGGAAGATATTGCTGCGTTTCAGTTAACTTTTTACATGTATTGTACAAGTAACAAATGATCATTGCTTGGACAGACAACCACTGCATATTAGTGCTTGGCTGAGTGGTCACCCATCAGTTTAAAATAGGAAAACTGATGTGAAAAAAGCTTAAGAGTCCCAATGTGTTGCATTTCTGAATGCCACGATTCTTTAAAGACATATTGATAACTTGTCAGGGATGTCACATTTGACTGGTGTTTCCCGTGTTTTGTTTGATGTTTAGAATATTAAAGCAGAGCTCGATCAAAAGAACGATGTTCTGGCCTCCATGGAGGCGGAGTTGGCCAAGGCCAGCCACTGGAACAGCCAGGCGGGCGGGCCCTTCCACAGGTGTGATATGATGCTAAACAAATACACTGACCAGGTGAACCTGCTGTCAGACCGCTGGAGACGAATCCGCGGGCAGATTGACACAAGGTATGTCTGCCTCTCTTTCAGATGTCTATTTTACACAAGGGACCCGTGTTAAACCTAACTTAACAATTGACTATTACACCAAACCTGAGCACCTGCAATATCTCTTTGTCAAGCCGTTTAAACAAGATACTGACTCTATGGTCAGCCAGTTGATCACTACCAAACCTATTTACCGTCAGGCTACATGTATGAATCTGCGGCCTGTTTTACACACAGATTGTGAAAGTGGCATGCTTCACAGGGGATTGGTGCTTGCCAATTTAACACAGATTTGTAAGTCCTACAAGGCTCTTGAATGCTCATGCATGGGTTGAATGTATGTTGTTAATGTAAGAGGAAAAAGGACTGCTGCTTGAGTAAAAAATTGTAAGGTTGCATTTTGTGCACTGGGAACTTGTGATGGGCATTTTCAACAATTAATTGATTCATTAAAAAAAATGAAAAGATTTATCTATTATGACATTTTTTTTATTACAGCACAACCCTTTTACACCAGCGTGCACGTGCAACTCTCTCAGTCGTTCTCTCTGTGTCTCACATTAATCAATAGTTTCTACTGTAAAACACGCTGACGATATGTTGCTTTATTGTGAATTTGTTCTCTTTCTTGCTCAGATTCCAGGATTTGGAGTTGTATCAGCCTCAGCTGCAGCACTACAAGCAAACCAGCACCTCCCTTATTGAATGGATTGATGCCACAAAGAAAAAACAAGACGCCCTGCAGGCCACCAAGATAGAGAGCATCCCAGCACTGACAGATCATATTAACAACCAGAAGGTTTCCTGCTCAGCCCGTCATTTCTATTGATTAATTTGCTTTTGGCGTTGAGGGTCTTTGTCCATGTGTTTTTAAATCATCCGACATCTTTATATTATTGTCTTCTCAAGGCCCTGAACTCAGAAATCAAATCGAGGAGGGAGACAGTAGAGAGAGTGCTGAAGGACAATGAGGCCTGTGTGAATGCTATCAAGGTAAGGAGGCCTACATACAGTATATACTGCCTTCAAACTCATTAAAATAATTAATTTCATGACTATGTCTGTTTTACAGGACTATGAAACAGACCTGGCCTCTTACACCTCTGGTTTAGAGACTTTGCTCAACATCCCGATCAAAAGGACAATGTTGAAGTCACCGTCGATGGATCTTAATCTGGAAGTAATAAAACCAAACTGGAAGAGTTGTCTCATTAAAACACTGAAGCTACTTTTAACATGTGGTGACCCACAAGTATTTGAAAATGTTTTCCCGTTCATGCTTGTATGTTAAGGTAAAGGATCGGTTACATTTCTATGAATCAGTGAAGTTAATTGACGTGTTATCTTAATTCATCTTTTATCTTTGCCTTGTCTTTGTCTCAGGCTACACAACTACAAACCCGTTACATGGAGTTGCTCACCCATTCTGGTGACTACTACAAATTCCTGGGAGAGCTGCTCAAAAACATGGAGGAGCTTAAGGTACTGATGTTGTATTTTGTATCTCTTTGAATATTTGTGCATGCTTTGTGTTCTTTCACATTTTTGTTTGCCCTATATCTTTCTGAAAATATTAGCTTTCTGCATTTTTTAAAATGTTTTTGTGTTTTGCTTATACATTCATCCGACCCAGGGACCATGGAAAAACTAGCAATTTGGCTAAATTTCTCACATTTACATGATAATTATGTCAATTAATATAAATCTTTCCAGTGGTTAAGTTCAATTAACCTAAATTACATTTCGTTAGTTTTAAGTTAAGTTGTATTGAGTTACAAACGTGTGCCAAGCGTGTAGGAGAACTATGAAAACATAAAAACGCGAAAGGCCCGATCTATAGCCAGTGTTTGGCTTGTACATTCTGGGCTACTCTAGAAACATGGAGGCCGGCTCCGATAAAAGGAACCGCTCTGTATAACTAAACGTCTCATTCTAGGGTAACAACAACAATTCTTATTTTCAGGTGATTTTACACTAACAAAAACATAATTATTAATATCATAACCTATTTCTGCCAATAGATCGCCCTAAATGCAACACACTGTTCCTTTAAAATAACCCCTTTTAGTGTTGGAATTTCCACGTTTTTACACACTTCAGTATCTTTATTTTTAATTGATTTGGTTTCACAACCTACAAACTTACTATTTTAGTTCATTGTCACCACTCACATCATTCCTGTTTCCAGCTGCAGTAGGCACTGTACACTACCTGCCCTGTACCAAATGGAAGACGGACAAAGTTAGAGACTAGCTGGTGAAAACTTTGGAGCATTTAGAAACTAAAGAAATAGATATATTTACTCAGAAGTTGAATATTGGACTTGCCTCAAGCTAAATGTATCGTTGCTCCATGACTGGTCGATGTGTTAATTGGCAAATGCTTTGTAACACCATATCAGCCATGATGTAACACCATATCAGACATGATGTCATGTCAGTGTTGTGTTTACAGCTTTGTGGTGAAGTGTTTTTATAATAAGTACATTAAAATGTACTTGATTAAAGTTCTTAAAACTACCTCTGCAATTACCTTTGCTTCATCTTGCTTTCAGATTCGTAACACCAGGATTGACCTGTTAGAAGAAGAACTCCGGCAGTTGAGGGACAACATGCAAGACCACAACGCTAAGAACAAATCTCTGGAAGATGCTGTTTCCCGTTACCAGCTGGAGTTGTCCAGCTCACAGGACAAGCTGCTGTCAATGGAGGAGGTGAAGCAAACCACTGCGCTGCAGTGCAGTGCCACCAATGACAGTCTGGCAGACCTCAATGATGAGGTGGCACGTGCCAACTACTTGCTTGAAGAAGAAAAGAGGAAGAGGAGGCTGGCAGAGGAACGCTACGCTACGCAACAGGAGGAGTACGAGTTGGTGCTGAAGAAGAGGCAGAAGGAGCTGGAGACAGTCAGCTGGTCCAAGACGGAGGTGGAAAAGAGTGTTGCAGATAAGGACCATGAGATTGAAAAGCTGAAGCGGCAGTTGGCTGAGGAGGCAGCGAGGATCAAGGAGCTACAAAAGGAGACGTCAAAGGTAAGGAGCCAATTCAGTACGGAGATCAATAACTTAAAGCTCAGCTATGAATCCCAGATCCACGTCAGCTGCACAGATATCCAGAGGCTGGCAGCCCAGAGGGAGGAGAATACAGCTGATATCCAGCTGCAGAAGGACAGGATGGAGGCAGAGAGAAGGAATCTGGAGGAGGAGCTCAGGAGGCTCAGGATGTCTATGAGCCTGGTTGAAGAACATAGGATGAGGGCAGAGGAAGAAGCTCACAGTCAGCGTGCTGTCATCACAGAGGAAGGGCGCAGGAGGAGAGAACTGGAAAGTCAAGTGGAGGTGCTGTTGAGGCAGATAGACGAGGAAAGCAGCCAGTATACAGAGGAGCTGGCTCAAGTCATGAAAAGTCTGCAGGACAAGAGTGAGGAGCTGGTCTACATTACACATAGTCTGGAGGAGGAGACCCGCAGGAGGAGAACTATAGAGGAAGGGCAAAGTGTGCTTGAACAGACTTTGGCCCAGCTGCAGGTGAAGCTAACCAGTTCATCAATGGCTGCTACCCAGCTGGGGGAGTGCGAGGAGGAGCTTCAGGAGATGCGTTTGGAACTGGAGAGGGAGAGCAGGGAGCAAAGCAGAGTAGAACAGAACATGAGCAGGTTACAGGGACGAATGAAGGACCTTCAGGCTGTGAGAGATGGGCTAGAAAGCCAAGTGGAGAATCTGAGAAAGGCTAACCAAGAGGAAGTATTCAGAAGAAGGCAGGTAGAAACAGAGCTGGAAAGCAACACCATGGCCATGACCGACTACATCAACACCATTACCACTCTACGCCTGAGCCAAGAACATGCAAGCACGTCAGAAAAGGAAGGGGAGGAAGAGCGTCTTAGGTTGCAGGAAGAGATGGAAAGAAGCTCGAGACAAAACAAGACCTCTGCAGAGCACATAACCCAGCTAAACGCCGAGCTGAAGGCCCTGCAGCAACAACTTCTCCAGGATCAGGCCAGAGGCAAAGAGGCAAACCTAAGAAATGAGGGCCTTTACAGAACTATAGAGGAGAAGAGTAAAGCACTGAACGAGAACTCTGTTGAGCTTCAAAGGCTGAAGGAGATGACAGAAACCCAGACCAAAGAGAGGCTGAGGCTGGAGGAGAAACTAAGGGCAACACAACATGATAAAGAGGAACTCTTGAGATCCAAACAGGGAAGTGACGATGAGCTCTCCTCCCAGATTTCTGGTCTGGAGCTGCAGCTGCAAGCCAGTGAGAGGAGCACTGTAGATTACCGCAACCTGGTCTCAGAGCTCTCATCGGAGAGGGAGAAACTCAAGCTGGAGACTGAGAAAATACAAAAGCAGGCCACCGAGGTACATGGAAGTTTGGCACTAAGTCCTGGACTACTCTTGTCTTTCCAAATCAGAGTCCTAATTTGGATCAATCAAGTAGCTATTAGTGTCTTTAGCCAAACTTTTGCCTGCATGCTGGAACACCTCTAGATCCCCTATAGATGCCTCCCACTTGGTAACTCTGATTTGAACACATATTGCTGTATGTGTTTGAATAAACTTGCATGTCAATCACTTCCATGCAAATATAATATGTGCCTTTCTGCCTGCAGACCTCCCCAACCAACGGTCTCTCTGCCCACACTGTGCAAAGATGTGCAGTCTGCATGCTTTTTTGCCTTTCCATCTTTCCCAGAGTGATCAACATCATCAATGTTGGTCCTCTGATGGTCTGATACAGTTTGATTGTTATTTGTCATATTATTGTAGCATCTTGATGATCTTCAAGACACATTTTGCAAACTTGTAAAAATGGCACTGGTATACATGTAAAATATCCAATTAATTGTACAGTATTGGAAGCAACTATTCATGCCATTTTGGACCAGTCAATCAATATTGGCACTCATATATTGGCATTATTTATTTGTGCTGTTTTGACAATTTACAGAATGTGGACAGTAACTATTTCAATCTGTACAAAGTAATAGTCAAAATAGTGGGTCTGCTTTAGGATTGGGAAGGTTGATTTCACAAAGAAAATCTATTGATTTTTAAATATTGTGCTTTTTCCTACTGGATAATTGTCTTTAATTATTGACTATTCTAATGCCATTACTTAGATATTTTAAATTCCCAGTCTTGCAAGACATTATCTTGTTTTCATGGTTTTCTGAAGGGAATTAGTGTGCATGATATATTGCAAACTTAAGGGCCCTGTCACACTATTGCGTATGAGAAAAACGTATGAGTTGCGTATGCAAATTCCCCAAAAAACGTTCATACGCACAAAAACCCCTTGAAAATACAGAATGTTTCGTATACTTACCGTATTGAACCTATGAGAAGCGTATGCGTAGCGTATCGCCAATGTAAGACCAGCGTATGGGCAGCATATGACCAGCGTACGAACTGCGCATGCGTGTTGGAGAAGAGCTACCTCCATCCTCTCTCGTTGTAGGTCCACGAAGAACTGAAGAAGAGCTCGAAATGGGAGCCGTATATACACTTTCTCAAAACGCTGGCAGTACGCTGGCCATACGCTGGCCATACGTCAATCAAACGCTAGTTTTAAGTTAAATACGTTACTCATTCGTCAGGCATACGTCAGAAGTACGTGACTCATGCGCTATCAATCCGCTAGCAGTACGGTACACCTTCATACCAGCGTATGTCAGCGTATGACCAGCGTACTCCACCTATGAGTAACGTACCTCTGACGTAACTCTCGCGTATTCAGCGTATGCCGAGCGTATGCTTAGCGTATAAACCATACGTCCGCACACGCACAACATTTTTAAGCATGCTTAAAAAAAACGTTTCTGCCTCGCCGTATGCCAGCGTATGCGACCGTGCTTGAAACGTATACAACCTATGCCTAACGTACCTCTAGTGTATGTTACCGTATACCAGCGTATGAGTGATATTTTTCATATGCTCGCATACGCTAGTACGATACGCAATAGTGTGACAGGGCCATAATTACGTTTTTTGGTTTATATTTTGTTAGAAGGCACACAGACTTGCTCTTAATATGTTTTGACTATTTTTATAATCAAACTGATTTTAGTTAAATTGTTATGCATTTAACACTGTGACATTTTTTGGTTAAGTCTATTTTGCCACATTTAAAATGAATACAGATGCAGGACAAAAAGACAGGCGCTACAGCAAAAACTCAAAATTCAATTGACATCATCAGCCCTGCTTCCATAAGGTTGTACCCCCTTTCACTGGTCTGTTTCTAGAAAAAATATATAGAGCAAGTATGTGTGCTGTCCTCCTTGATAGCATTTAAGTTTACCATTAAGATTTACTAGCACCAGTACAAATTTAGGTGCAGTTCATTTTGATAGTAGCACGATCATTTCTGATTACATTTTTATTTAGATCCAAACCTGTCCTTGATTGTATGCTTGTATACTGTGATATAAATTGCAGAAAACAAGTGTATGGTTCTGAGTTGACTAACATTTTGTTTCTCTGCTTTTTTCCTTCTTTTTTTCTACAAAGGACAAAGATCGCTACCAAAGGCTAGAAGAGGAACTCAGTCACATTAAATTGTCCCAAGACTCTGAGCTTCGCAATAAGCAGGAGGAGAACGAGAGGGTTAAGAGAGATGTAGCTTACTGGAAGGATCAGTATGATAGTAAGCAGGGCCTGATAAGGGAAAATGACACGGACAAGGAACGTCTGGAGAAGGAAAATAACTCTTTGAAAAGTGAGATAGAGAAGCTGATGAGGGAACTCAGGGAGCTTGATGAGACTTATAAAAGTAGGCTGTCAGCCATGCAGAAAGAAGTGCGAGAGGTAGCTGTTGTCAGAAAAACAATGGAAACGGAGCTGATGAGAGTTAGGGAACCCCCAACCTTGGATGCCTCCACTCTGGTTTTTGACGGAGTCCGTAAGCCAGTCACAGCAAACCAGTTGCTTGAATGTGGTGTTTTGGACAAACCAACATTCAGCCAGCTTGTAAAGGGGCACAAGACTGTCCCTGATGTGTCTATCGACAAAAAAGTAAATCTCAAAGGGACAGGCCCAATAGCTGGGGTGGTAATTGAAGGTCTGAAAGGTCCAGGGTATATTAAAGGACCCATATGCAAAATGACATTCACAGAAGCAAAGAAAGAGAATCTGCTACCTCCAGATAGCGTTGACCTGCTACTGGATGCTCAGGCTGCCACAGGGCACATCATTGACCCCAGAACTAATCAGAAGTTGACAGTTGAAGAGGCATGTGATCAAGGTGTGGTTGATGAAGACGACAGAGAGAGGTTGCTAGCAGCAGAAGCTGCAGCTGTAGGATATCTTGATCCTGGCAAAAGCAAACCCCTTTCAGTATTTCAGGCCATGAAGAAAGGACTGATTGACAAGAACACAACACTGCGTCTGCTACAAGCCCAGGAGGCTGTGGGGGGCATTCTAGATCCTGTACTCAGTGTGTTCCTTCCCAAAGACACAGCCATTGAGCGTAACCTAATTAATGATGACATATATAGTGCTCTGAATCAGAGACCTGAGCTCTATCTGGACCCAGAAAGAGAGGATGGTGTAACCTATGCCTCAATGAAGAGGAGATGTAAGGTAGAGCTACACACAGGCCTTCTGCTTCTTCCTGTCCCTGAGAAGATAGACCCCTCCAAACTTGTCTTTGATGGTGTTCGGAAACCTGTCACAGCCAAGCAGCTGCTTGATTGTGGTATCCTGGACAAGCCAACATTTATAGATCTAGAAAAGGGGAAGCAAAATGTCCCAGAAGTGTCTGTTGACAAATACGTTAATCTGAAGGGGACTGGGCCTATTGCTGGGGTTGTAGCTGGGAGTCAAGGCAAAATGTCTTTCTCAGAAGCCAAGAAACAGTTGCTCCTGCCTGAAGATAGTGCCGATTTGCTACTGGAAGCCCAGGCTGCCACAGGTCACATAATTGACCCCAGAAACAATCAGAAGCTAACCGTAGAGGAGGCATGTGCCAGAGGAGTGGTGGACATTAAGGATAGAGACAGATTATTGGCAGCGGAAGCTGCTGCTGTGGGATACAAGGATTCTAGCTCAGCCAAGCCTCTGTCAGTGTCTGAGGCTATGAAAAAGGGACTAATTGACAGGAAGACTGGGCTACGCATGCTGCAGGCCCAGGAGTCTGTGGGGGGCATTCTAGATCCCAATCTCAGTGTGTTCCTCCCCAGAGATACAGCCATCAAGCGCAACCTTTTGGATGAAAACCTCTGTCACGCTCTAAACCAGAGTCCTGAGTGTTACCGTGATCCAGAAACTGAGCGTGATGCCAGCTATGAAGCATTGAAAAAAAGATGCAAGACAGAGCCTCACACAGGTCTGCTTCTTTTGCCAATCACTGAGAAGCTTCACCCTTCCAAATTGATCTTTGATGGTGTTCGTAAGCAAGTAACAGCACAGCAGTTGCTTGATTGTGGGGTCCTGGACAAACCAACATTCAACCAACTATTGAAGGGAGATAAAACTGTCCCAGAGGTGTCTCTGGATAAGAAGGTATTTCTAAAGGGGACAGGATCAATTAGTGGTGTGGCAGCTGGACCTTTAGGGAAAATGTCTTTATCAGAGGCCAAGAAACAGATGCTCATGCCCCCAGAAAGTGCAGATTTGTTACTGGACGCTCAGGCTGCCACAGGACACATCATTGACCCCACAACCAATCAGAAGCTGACAGTAGAGGAAGCATGTGCAAGAACAGTGGTGGACATTAGGGATCGAGATAGACTCTTGGCAGCAGAAGCCGCTGCCGTGGGATACCGGGATCCTAGCACAGCTAAGCTTCTCTCAGTGTTTGAGGCAATGAAGAAGGGATTGATTGACAGGAAGACTGGGCTACGCCTTCTGCAGGCCCAGGAGTCTGCTGGAGGCATTCTAGATCCCAATCTCAGCGTGTTCCTCCCCAAAGATACAGCTATCAAACGTAACCTTTTGGATGACGACCTCTGTCATGCTCTAAACCAGAGTCCTGAGTGTTACATTGACCCAGACACTGAGCGTGATGCCAGCTATGGGACTTTAAAAAAGAGAAGCAAAACAGAGTCTCACACAGGCCTGATACTTCTACCAATCACAGAGAGAAAAGACCCTTCCAAACTGATGTTTGATGGAATCCGCAAGCCAGTCTCAGCACAGCAGTTGTTTGAATGTGGAGTCCTCGACAAGCCAACATTTGACCAACTAGTTAAAGGGGAGAAAACCGTTCCAGCAGTTTCTATGGAAAAGACAGTCTATCTTAAGGGGACTGGAGCCATTGCTGGGGTGGTAGCTGGACGGGAAGGAAAAATGTCTTTCTCAGAAGCCAAGAAACAGTTGCTCCTGCCTGAAGATAGTGCATATTTGCTACTAGAAGCCCAGGCTGCCACAGGCTACATCATTGACCCTAAAACTAATCAGAAGCTGACAGTAGAGGAGGCATGTGCCAGAGGAGTGGTGGACATTAAGGATAGAGACAGATTATTGGCAGCGGAAGCTGCTGCTGTGGGATACAAGGATTCTAGCTCAGCCAAGCCTCTGTCAGTGTTTGAGGCTATGAAAAAGGGACTAATTGACAGGAAGACTGGGCTACGCATGCTGCAGGCCCAGGAGTCTGTGGGGGGCATTCTAGATCCCAATCTCAGTGTGTTCCTCCCCAGAGATACAGCCATCAAGCGCAACCTTTTGGATGAAAACCTCTGTCACGCTCTAAACCAGAGTCCTGAGTGTTACCGTGATCCAGAAACTGAGCGTGATGCCAGCTATGAAGCTTTGAAAAAAAGATGCGAGACAGAGCCTCACACAGGTCTGCTTCTTTTGCCAATCACTGAGAAGCTTCACCCTTCCAAATTGATCTTTGATGGTGTTCGTAAGCAAGTAACAGCACAGCAGTTGCTTGATTGTGGGGTCCTGGACAAACCAACATTCAACCAACTATTGAAGGGAGATAAAACTGTCCCAGAGGTGTCTCTGGATAAGAAGGTATTTCTAAAGGGGACAGGATCAATTAGTGGTGTGGCAGCTGGACCTTTAGGGAAAATGTCTTTATCAGAGGCCAAGAAACAGATGCTCATGCCCCCAGAAAGTGCAGATTTGTTACTGGACGCTCAGGCTGCCACAGGACACATCATTGACCCCACAACCAATCAGAAGCTGACAGTAGAGGAAGCATGTGCAAGAACAGTGGTGGACATTAGGGATCGAGATAGACTCTTGGCAGCAGAAGCCGCTGCCGTGGGATACCGGGATCCTAGCACAGCTAAGCTTCTCTCAGTGTTTGAGGCAATGAAGAAGGGATTGATTGACAGGAAGACTGGGCTACGCCTTCTGCAGGCCCAGGAGTCTGCTGGAGGCATTCTAGATCCCAATCTCAGCGTGTTCCTCCCCAAAGATACAGCTATCAAACGTAACCTTTTGGATGACGACCTCTGTCATGCTCTAAACCAGAGTCCTGAGTGTTACATTGACCCAGACACTGAGCGTGATGCCAGCTATGGGACTTTAAAAAAGAGAAGCAAAACAGAGTCTCACACAGGCCTGATACTTCTACCAATCACAGAGAGAAAAGACCCTTCCAAACTGATGTTTGATGGAATCCGCAAGCCAGTCTCAGCACAGCAGTTGTTTGAATGTGGAGTCCTCGACAAGCCAACATTTGACCAACTAGTTAAAGGGGAGAAAACCGTTCCAGCAGTTTCTATGGAAAAGACAGTCTATCTTAAGGGGACTGGAGCCATTGCTGGGGTGGTAGCTGGACGGGAAGGAAAAATGTCTTTCTCAGAAGCCAAGAAACAGTTGCTCCTGCCTGAAGATAGTGCATATTTTCTACTAGAAGCCCAGGCTGCCACAGGCTACATCATTGACCCTAAAACTAATCAGAAGCTGACAGTAGAGGAGGCATGTGCTAGAGGAGTGGTGGACATTAAGGATAGAGACAGATTATTGGCAGCGGAAGCTGCTGCTGTGGGATACAAGGATTCTAGCTCAGCCAAGCCTCTGTCAGTGTTTGAGGCTATGAAAAAGGGACTAATTGACAGGAAGACTGGGCTACGCATGCTGCAGGCCCAGGAGTCTGTGGGGGGCATTCTAGATCCCAATCTCAGTGTGTTCCTCCCCAGAGATACAGCCATCAAGCGCAACCTTTTGGATGAAAACCTCTGTCACGCTCTAAACCAGAGTCCTGAGTGTTACCGTGATCCAGAAACTGAGCGTGATGCCAGCTATGAAGCATTGAAAAAAAGATGCGAGACAGAGCCTCACACAGGTCTGCTTCTTTTGCCAATCACTGAGAAGCTTGACCCTTTCAAATTGATCTTTGATGGTGTTCGTAAGCAAGTAACAGCACAGCAGTTGCTTGATTGTGGGGTCCTGGACAAACCAACATTCAACCAACTAATGAAGGGAGAGAAAACTGTCCCAGAGGTGTCTGTGGATAAGAAGGTATTTCTAAAGGGGACAGGATCAATTGGTGGTGTGGCAGCTGGACCTTTAGGGAAAATGTCTTTATCAGAGGCCAAGAAACAGATGCTCATGTCCCCAGGAAGTGCAGATTTGCTACTCGATGCTCAGGCTGCCACAGGACACATCATTGACCCTACAACCAATCAGAAGCTGACAGTAGAGGAAGCATGTGCAAAAAGGGTGGTGGACAATAGGGATCGAGATAGACTCTTGGCAGCAGAAGCCGCTGCTGTGGGATACCGGGATCCTAGCACAGCTAAGCCTCTCTCAGTGTTTGAGGCAATGAAGAAGGGATTGATTGACAGGAAGACTGGGCTACGCTTGCTGCAGGCCCAGGAGTCTGCTGGAGGCATTCTAGATCCCAATCTCAGCGTGTTCCTCCCCAAAGATACAGCTATCAAACGTAACCTTTTGGATGCCGACCTCTGTCATGCTCTAAACCAGAGTCCTGAGTGTTACATTGACCCAGACACTGAGCGTGATGCCAGCTATGGGACTTTAAAGAAGAGAAGCAAAATAGAGTCTCACACAGGCCTGATACTTCTACCAATCACAGAGAGGAAAGACCCTTCCAAACTAATGTTTGAGGGAATCCGCAAGCCAGTCTCAGCACTGCAGTTGTTTGAATGTGGAGTCCTCGACAAGCCAACATTTGACCAACTAGTTAAAGGGGAGAAAACCATTTCAGCAGTTTCTATAGAAAAGACAGTCTATCTTAAGGGGACTGGAGCCATTGCTGGGGTGGTAGCTGGACGGGAAGGAAAAATGTCTTTCTCAGAAGCCAAGAAACAGTTGCTCCTGCCTGAAGCTAGTGCATATTTGCTACTAGAAGCCCAGGCTGCCACAGGCTACATCATTGACCCTAAAACTAATCAGAAGCTGACAGTAGAGGAGGCATGTGGCAGAGGAGTGGTGGACATTAGGGATCGAGACAGATTATTGACAGCAGAGGCTGCTGCTGTGGGCTTCAAGGATCCTAGCTCAACCAAGCTTCTCTCAGTGTTTGAGGCAATGAAGAAGGGATTAATTGACAGGAAGACTGGGCTACGCCTGCTTCAGGCCCAGGAGTCTGTGGGAGGAATTGTAGATCCCAATCTCAGCGTGTTTCTTCCCAAAGATATAGCTATCAAGCGCAACCTTTTGGATGAAGACCACTGTCGTGCTTTGAACCAGGGCCCTGCTTGTTATATTGACCCAGAAACTGAGCGTGATGCCACCTATGGGGCTTTGCAAGGAAGATGCGAGACAGAGCCTCAAGCAAGCCTACAACTTTTGCCAGTCTCTGAAAGGTTTGACCCCTCCAAACTACTCTTTGATGGTGTCCGTAAGACCGTCACAGCACAACAATTGCTTGATTGTGGGGTCCTGGACAAGCCGACATTTAACCAGCTATTAAAGGGAGAGAAAACTGTCCCAGAGGTGTCTGTGGATATGAAGGTTTTTCTAAAGGGGACAGGATCAATTGCTGGTGTGGCAGCTGGACCTTTAGGGAAAATGTCTTTTACAGAAGCCAAAAAACTGAAAATTATGTCTTCTGACAGTGCTGACATGCTACTGGAAGCTCAGGCAGCCACTGGCAACATCCTTGACCCCAAAACTAATCATAAACTGACTGTAAAGGAAGCACGTGCCAGAGGAGTCGTGGATAAGGAGGATGAATCAAAGTTGTATGCTGCTGAAGCTGCTGTTATAGGTTACAAAGACCCAAATACTGGCAAGCTCCTGTCAGCAGGCCAGGCCATGAAGAAAGGATTAATTGACAAGGACACAGCTCTACGTATACTTCAGGCTCAAGAGTCTGTAGGGGGTATTTTTGACCCTGCCCTCAGTATATTTCTACCCAAAGACATGGCTATGGATAGGGATCTCATAGATGAGGACCTATATCAGTGCCTGAATCAGTATCCTAATTGTTATCTGGACCCAGACACCCAACAAGCAACTACCTATGTATATCTGAAGAAAAAATGCAAAGCAGATCCAAAAACGGGTCTTTTGCTTCTACCTGAACCTAAAAAGCCATTAACTGTCCAGGGGCTCAGGAGCCAGGTGTCGGTCATAGATCTAGTGGATGCAAACCTTTTAAACCGATCAGATATGGACCAATTGAGGGAGGGCAGATTGACGAGCCATGACATTGAAGACCGCCTGCGCGCCTACTTGAGAGGCTCCACCTGCATAGCAGGGGTTTTTGATGAGGCCAGTGATAAGGTGATGCCAATCTATCAGGCCATGAAAGATGGACTGTTGCAACCTGGAACCACTCTGGAACTGCTGGAGGCCCAGGCTGCCTCAGGTTTTATAGTTGATCCTGTCAACAACCATTACCTGACTGTTAGTGATGCCTACAATAAAAGACTGTTTGGGCCAGAGTTTAAAGACAAACTGCTATCAGCAGAGATGGCTGTGACTGGCTACAGACTGCCTGGTACAGACAAGGTTATCTCCCTCTTTCAGGCCATAGAGAGAGGTCTGGTGGAGAGAGGTCATGGCATCCGTCTACTAGAGGCCCAGATTGCCAGCGGTGGTATAATTGATCCTGAACATAGCCATCGTATTGACGTGAACGTAGCCTACAAGAGAGGTTACTTTGATAAGGAAATGAACAAGATCCTGACTGATCAGAATGTTGATACTAAGGGTTTCTTTGATCCCAACACAGAGGAAAACCTAACTTATCTGGAGCTCAAGAAACGCTGTATCACAGATAAGAAATATGGCCTCACACTTTTGCCTATCATGGACAAGAAAAATCTAGAGTCGACTCTGAAGAACACTCGGAGAAAGAGGAGAGTGATAATTGTAGACCCAGAGACTAATAAAGAGATGACAGTACGTGAAGCGTATGACAAGAGGTTTATTGACTACGAAACCTTCCTGGAGCTCTCCGAGCAGGAGTGTGAATGGGAAGAGATCACTATCACTGCTCCAGATGGTTCCACTCGATTTCTTATCATTGACAGGAAGACTGGAAAACAGTATGATATTACCGAGCTGCTTGAAAAGCGAGTAATTGATCAATCAGATCTAGATAATTACCGATCGCGTACCATCAACCTTACTGAATTTGCAGATATTATCAGCAACAAGACCAAATGTGGATCATCATCAGTATCCTCATCATCAACTTCAAGATCGTCAGCAGCCGCAGGTACAAATTCAGTGACATCATCATCAATAACTTCAAGAACATCAGCATCCCCTGGTACATCTTCAGTGACATCATCAACTTTAAGAACTTCATCAGCCTCAGTTCCATCATCATCAAGACCCCTATCACCTACTCTTGCCAAGATGACAACAACAAGAACTACAACTGTCACAGAGCGAAGCGCCTCAGCCAGCAGTGTAGCTCAAGACTCACCTGACTCCTTTAGGGCTATATCCAGCGTATGTATCTCTCTGGCCTCTCCTGTTGAAACAGTAGGTGACCAGGAACCTGTAGGTGCCATCTTTGACTCAGACACTATAGAGAAGATATCCATCACTGAAGCTCTAAATCGTGGTCTGGTGGATTCCATCACTGCCCAGAGACTGCTGGAGGCTCAGGCCTGCACAGGGGGAATTATTGATCCCACAAATGGCCATAGACACAGCATCCAAGAGGCCACCCGCCTTGGCATAATAACTGCCAACATGGCCTCTAAGCTTAAGCCTGCGCAGAAAGCCTTCTTTGGCTTTGAGGATGTCAAAACCAGGAAGAAGATGTCTGCTGCTCAAGCCATGAAGGAGATGTGGCTGCCATATGAGGCTGGGCACAGGTTCCTGGAGTTCCAGGTTGTAACTGGGGGGCTTTATGACCCAGAAATGGGCTGTAGAAGAACCATAGAAGACGCTGTGAAAATGGGCTGGCTGGATGAGAGAGCAGGCCGGAATCTCCAAGACATCAGACACCACACAAAGAACCTAACTTGCCCCAAGAGCAAACTTAGGATCTCCTACAAGGAGGCTCTTGATAATTGTATGGTGGAGGAAAACAATGGGTTAAAAATGCTCCAGGCATCATCTGTCTCTTCCAGAGGGATCAGCAGTCCCTACAATCTCTCTGCCCCAGGATCCACCAGCGGCTCCAGGAGTGGCTCAAGACGAAGCTCCCGCAGGAGCAGTGTGGACCTAGGCTCCCCCACCTCTTCATCAACTTTTCACCAAAGTCGCACTAGCCTCAACACCTCCTCATTCACCTCCTTCAAATAAATCAAGAAAGATCCTGCACATTCATACTCTTTTCTTTGAAATGAATCAGAATCTGTTAACCGTATAGTGATTGTTGAGAAAACAACTGATGTGTTGAATATGAGGAGAAAAATGAAAAGATAATGTTGAATATGAGGAGAAAAATGAAAAGATAATGTACTTCGAGGATAATGCTCTTAAGGCTTTTTTTTATTTTAGCTTTGGTGTTGCTATGCTACGCTTTTATAATTCTATAGTTCAAATGATTGTGACAATAAACATCACCAAGACATTTTTGTGAAAATGGACTACGGTATTAATGGGAGACATTTTATGGTATTGTTCAAAGTGGATATTGATATAATTGTTGGTTCCCTTAAGTTGCCTTAGATTTCTTATAGATTTCATACACATAATACAAATATTTTTTTCCACATCTTTCTTATATGCGATTTCTTTTTAAGCTTTGTATTGGTAACAAAATGCTCTCATGTTTACATTTATTTTTCATCTGAAATGCCTGTTTTGTGAGGGAAGGGATGCAGGGTTTGGTTATATACATTGGCTTAAGTACTATTTTTTTATGTACTGAATCAGCTGTTTTGTAACAGTTCAATAATCAATCAAAATAAAAAAGATTCAGTCTTTTTCTCATATGGATTGATGACTTCTTATTCATGGTCAGTTTTCATGCACACTTTTGATAGTTACATCAGAAATACGTTTATTACACAGCAGGTTTTCACATACAATGTTTCAGTTTGATCAAGTCAGAACTAATAGTTCTAATTTAAATATATATATATATATATATTTATTTATAAAATGCTTTCTTCTGTTAAATGATGTACCTTTCTTGCCTTGTATATGCATGCCTTAACACAGAAGTCTATTTAAGTAAACAATTGAAAATTGGTTTATGCTTTTTCAACATGAGGTAGATGTGATTACTGTGGGCAGGAGACACATGATATATATCATCAGAAATATGTGGAACAAAGGCATTTAACACAAAATCTCAGAAGAACAGATATTCTACAAAGAACTCACGAAATGAGTGTTATACATTACTATATCAGCAGTGGCGGCTGGTGGAAAATGTTCTTGGTAGGGCTGTGCCACATCCAATCAATTTCAGCAAACATCCCAGAATGATTTAATGCAAACAAATTAAGGTATCAAACGCGCATTACTACTTTGCAGTTAAATATTTAACATTTATTCCAACACGAAAAAAGCAGTAAATAACACTTTCACAAACACGTCAGGACATCTTATTTTAGTCACCCTCACAGGGAGTTCAGTATAATATAATATATATAACATATAATAATATTCTGTATAATATAATAATATATATATATATAATATAATATTCTGTATAATATAATAATATATATATCATATAATATTCTGTATAATATAATAATATATATGTCATATTCTGTCCCCGTTGTTTTAAAAAGATAAATAAGTTATTATCATGACGTCATCCAGCGAGCCAAACCTGTCTGGTGTACAGCTAGTAGAGAAGCTTCATGTACTGCTTCTCTTTCCTGCTAGTCTGCTGTCTGATTGTGAGGTCAGGCTGATCTGGGATCAGCTCTTTCAGTAGTTTCTCCTCTCAGTTCTCCTCTCAAACGGGTCTTGGAGGAGTAGTGCTCGCGCTGGCGCTCTCCTGTAGAGACTTCTCCTGACGAGAACGCGCAGCTTGGGGCAGGAAAAAAACTGCCCCAAGCTGAATCTATTTGAGGACGCTGATTGGCTGAATTGTATGTCACTCATTTATATCTTTACTCAGCATTGGCTAAACTGCTTTATAGACCCGCCTCTTTGGGGCAGTTTTTCCAGCGCCCCAGCCAGCTGAGACGTGCACACACAGAGAGGAAGAGCAGACAGGCAGAGAGGACAAGCAGGAAAAGCATATATTTACCGCAGATATCATATTTTACACATATTACTGGGTGATTCCATGTTTCAAAAACACAAATATTGACAATTTGTATAGTTTATTTTTATTTTAAATTTTATTTTTATTTATATTTTTATTTTTATTTTTTGTAGCTCTAGGGGGGGCGGCGCCCTAGCGCCCTCTATGGACCAGCCGCCACTGTATATCAGTATATTAGACAAATATGAATAAATAATATGATTGTATTTTTATATTGTAATAGCATTCTGATCCACCCTCCATACCAGTTGGTGGCGGTAGAGCACTAAATCGTCGTTTGCCAACCGTCAAGATAAAAGACAACAGGAGAGTTAAAAGCATAGGTTAAATGAGGAGATGGCCCAATCCCAATGTCCCCCCTAAAATCTCAAACCCTATAAACCCTCACGGATTTTGCGGTAGCGCGCCTCAAAATCCGTGAGTCCGATTGGGATTGGGCCGATGTCACGCGTCATATCACTGAGGTATAACCCACAGGAGGGGCTGCTGTAACCCTATAAATGTAGCTAACCCTTCAACGTTGCTACTTCACCACACTGCGCATGTGCGATACCCCAGAGGTCTTGAACGCTACCCGGAAGTGTTTCGATAACAACAACGGTAATGAACGGAAACGTAAATTTGTGTGATTTTTCTCCACAGTGCAACGACAACGTCCACCTAAATGCCAATTAATCGAGTGGTCGTGTTAAAGCTACCGTTACAAACGCGTCGTACGTGTTGGGCTCTGTAGCTGACGTTATGAAGTTAGCTAGCTAACTAACGTTAACTAGCTTACAGCAAATGTAATTCAGTTGGCGTGAAACACACCTGTACAAGGTAGGAGTGTTAATTCAATTAAAAAAAACATTTAAAGCTAAACTACACGCTTTAAAATGTACTAAAACGAAATGCTGCACTGCGCCTCACACTTATCTTTTGCTTGACGAAGGGTTTGTCTCAGAGTATGCTTCTAACATGCTATTCTACACAAAGTAACGATAGCTGGCTGCAAAGTCGTTACTGTAACGTTAATGCAACGTGAGATATAACGTTAAATACAACCATCATCTTCTCTTAACAGTGTCGGAGGAAGTTATCAGATCCCCTTATAAAGTATCAGTAGTGTTAGTGTTAACACACTGTTAACAACTACTCAGTTACAAGTAAATATCCTGCATTTTAGATCGAATTTTAGTGAAGTTTACTTGGGTAAATATAATAAGGAAATTGTACTTAAAGTATTAAAGGTAGAGGTACACTGTAAAAAAACAAAACAAATGTTTAACTTGTATTACTCATGCATTTATGTGAAAAGAAATTTAGATTTTTAGTTGGTTAAGTCGGAGCTACTTGCTTGTTTTAAAGGACTGCAACTAATGATTATTTTAATTATGGATTCATCTGCTTAATGTTTTCTTGATTAATAAGTAGATTGTTTGATATCTAAAACTTCTAAAATCATCTAAAATGAAAATGGTGAGAAATGACCCAGAGATTTTTGTTGTTGTTGCCTCTGAATGCCACAGCTAATGTCATGTTTAACTACACACTAAAGGTATGGCTGACGACCCTCAAAGAAACTTTCGCTCTGCATATTATGAGAAAGTGGGCTTCAGAGGAGTGGAGGAGAAGAAATCTCTGGAAATACTGCTCAAGGATAATCCTCTGGGTAGGTAACGATTCCTATTTACCAGCATTTCTATCTAAACACAGCTTACATGCTGAATGAAAATGGTTTAGGAACAGTATTGGGGGTTGTCACATGAGTATGCATCATCAGTGATGTTAATAAGACGCATCATACAGACAGTACATTCAACAGGTATCAACAACAAACTACAATAGGTTCACCACGGATTGTTATTCCCGCAACTGCTTCAAGATCATCTCTAAATGTATGTGTGGTTGGTTGCTGGAGTTTTCTTGTTCTTGTCCTGGTACCAATGTTTTCACCGTTCTAATAGATCTAGAAAAGCTGAGCACCTTCAGTCAGAGGTTCCCCCTCCCCTCTATGTACAGGATCCATGTGTGGAAGGTGTTGTTGGGTAAGACATACACATGCATATCGCACATATTACTGTCATGGCTTGCATTTCCAAAGGTGCAATGTAAAAGAATCAAATGTGATCTGTGCATAAAGTGACGTTCTCAAACAAACTCTCCTGTTCCTGCAGGAATCCTACCTCCCCACAGTGACTCTCACACTATGGTGGGAGGCTACAGGAAAGAGCAGTACCAGGACATCCTGGAGGCTCTGGGGGTGATGAGATACGTCAACTCTTCCACTCCCTGCACCCATGTCTACCTGCGCATGTTCCAGCTGGAGAGCCAGATGCTCCCACGGTGCTCTGAGATCTCAGCCCCGGTAAGATAGTCATGTTTGAGAATTGATAAAACATGAGAAAAACATTCAGATTGTATATGGTAAAAAAATCCAAGATTGTGCTCAACCATCCACGCAGGATTTGACATGACAAGCTGTGTTTTAGATGCTCAGCTGATGGTCTAATGCAGAGCTAATTAGACAATACAGTGGGAATTGTGATACTGACTCAACCCCAAATGTAATAGTAATGTGAGCATAGTCTGATTGTTGTTTTTTTAAAACATACACATCTGTAAGTTAAAAGTTCTGGTACCATCAAATGACAAAAGTCTCATTAAAATGGCAAACCACAAGCACCACACCAAGAAATGCGGAGCCTGAGTGGAAAATGAAGCATGTGATGTTAAGATTTATGTTAGGCCATCACTTACAATGGAGCCTGGGATCAAACTGCCAACCTTGTGATTTAAGGACGACATGCTCTTCTCCCCTCTTGAGCCACAAAAAGTGCCTCACAATTACTCAAATGTAATAGACCCTTGACTATTCTGAAAATGATTATAAATCTAGTCTTTTCTTTTTTTAATAGTGTGATTCATGTCTGAATGTAATTGTTTATTTTGAAATAATATAAATCTCTTAAACTTTGATGGCAAAAGTCAAAGTACAGTTAAAGAAGAAATAGTTGATCAAATAATTTATTGAGATACGAGACTCGCTACATCTCATGATTTTTAACGAGTGATTATTGTGACCGGTATGTTCTGGGAATGTTCGCCACCTTCTTCAGGTTAAAAATAGTTTGATTTCTCTTTGCTTCCTTTATTCTTTAATGTTGTAATGCTTGATATTGTGTTGTTGTTTTTTCAG
The DNA here is from genome assembly GCA_032191485.1 of Leptoclinus maculatus. Classification (NCBI taxonomy): domain Eukaryota; kingdom Metazoa; phylum Chordata; class Actinopteri; order Perciformes; family Stichaeidae; genus Leptoclinus; species Leptoclinus maculatus. Next base: position 10,304,317 of record JAVDOI010000004.1, on the reverse strand, counting down.
GATGAAGAGAACGAGGACTTCCTCTCCATCAGTCGAGCCATGGACGAGATCATAGATGATCCCATCGACTGCTATTGGCTGACCAAGTGTTTCGTCAATCAGTTCCACACAAAGTTCGGGGACTCGATACCCCACCTTGTAAGTGTTCCACAGTTATTGACTTAGTTTGATTAACAGTTCTCAGCATAAGGTCCTCTGACTGGAATTTCTTCTGAAGTTTCAGCTGCATCTTTTGGCCTTCATCAGTGGATGATAGAGAAGTTCTGATACCGATGGATACCTGTGTGTTAAGAAACTAAAATATATATGATATTATTTCTTAACGGCTGTATACTTCTCACCTTGTATGGATGTGATATTGTTGTATGGCCTGGCTCAGGTTAAACTCTTTGTAAAACATGAACAACAGAGAATGAAAGCCATAGAACTTTATTTAATTCCCTAGTTTGACAGATTTTCCAGTGTAAAATATTTGCATTCTGGCTAACATTACCCTCTCCGCTAGCACCTGCCCAGTCGGTACTGCACATGTGCAGCTCTCAACAGAGATCAGAAAGAAGCAAGACGCTCACTCATTAGCTTCTTCCATCATTGATTTTGAACGCAGTAATCATTCTTTCAGGAGCAGATGATGAAAGTAAGCTAAAGAGTGAGCGTGTGTACTGACCGGGCAGGATGCAGGGATTGGAACAAGTGGCACATGTTCTTGTGTTGCCTAAATGAGCGTATAAAATGTATGATAAGGTAATACCGGATCATGCATAGACTCGTGTTCCGATACTGGTATTCAAACAAAGCTCTCATGATTTCCAGTTTGTGGACTTCGTGCTAGTTTTTCATCATATTCCAAAGCAAATTGATTACCAAAGAAATTCTGAATTCATCATGGATAGAAAAAAATACTTATATCATGTCACTGCTTCCATCAATTATTATATTGTTTTCCAGGGCAACAACGTCTAAAGTGCAAGTTGACGAGGTTTTTTTAAATGAATTGAAGGCTTTGTATGACAAGTCAAGTTTTCAGGACTTACTCTCCATTTAAAATGTAATTATTTTATTTATAGTCCTGGTGTAGTTTTGAACATGCATCATGGCACTCTGTGATGAGAAATGTACAAATCAAGAGGTGTACATTTAGTTCATAAAATGCCAGAATTGAAATGACAAACTCAGGAATTTGGATCCCATTATTTATTTTAATGTACGTCAGTGTGACTAAAGACTTGTTGTCTCCACCTGTTCCGTCTTTGTCGTCTTGGTGTAGCCGAAGAGCCTGGAGCATTATCTGAGTCAGGAGGAACCTCGACTGCTGAGGCATCTGAAGAACACTGGAGCCCTGGCTCAGCTGCCTTACAGCCTCTGGTTCAGACGCTGCTTCGCCGGTTGCCTTCCTGAATCCAGCCTGCAAAGGTCAGTGTACGGTTCATAGCACAAACCTGACCTCTATAGCGGCACACTTTCACTAAGCCAACACACAGCAAGGGTTCATTCAGTCTTAGTTTATCTTCAGCAGACTTGAGTCTGAACCAAACATGCTAATCAAATTAACTTTATTCAACCGTTGAGAACAAGTTGGTAGGAAAGCAACATTATGTCATTTCATCCAACCTACACGTGCTACCGTGTGACGTGGCTTCTGGGTGTGTTCACACGACAAAACCAAAACACGCTCATCTACAAACTAACATTTGATCATTTTGGTTTAGGACTTCCCATGTAAAAGGCTGTCATTGTGTAATCTGATCCTGGTGTTGTGTTGCATTCAGACTTGCAGCTACAAAGAGATAAGAATCAACGGGATGTACATTTTACAGTTTAACAGTCTCAAAAGAATCCACAGAAGTAGGTGGAGATTCACGTATACATTCTCTTTTAAATCTGTACAAATGATAAACAAATTGTAAATGACCATAATAACCATACTTCTGGGCCACAAGAGCTCAAAGAAACAAAGCTATAACATTGGTCTTGCTTACCGACATAAGCTCCTTGCAGCAGAATCAAACTGCCCGGTCAATGTTGAACGTTTAAATATGTTGCTTAGCTTTAAAGCTGCAGATTGAGTGAGAGGCAACAGACAGACTTTGTTTTCATATCTCTGAATACACTGTTACAGTGGTACATGTTTTGTTTTTACATCTTGACCTTAAATTCTTCAAACTGGTCAAATGAACTAATGCCTTTTGTTTTCTTTTAGGGTGTGGGACAAGGTCATCAGTGGGTCCTGTAAAATCCTGGTGTTTGTGGCCCTGGAGATTCTGCTCAGCTACAAGATCATGCTGCTGGGAATCACCCGGCCTGAAGCCGTAGTCAGGTTTCTGTGCAATGTGAGCAAACATCAGCACATCGTTACGTTGTGGTCCACCAAACACAAATATTGTTTTTCCTTTTGTAAAAGCTCACAATGACGTTTCCCTTCCAGATACCGCAGGAAAACACGGATGCAATTGTGACTAAAGCTATCGAGCTGTGGCACAAATATTGTGGCACTCCGATGCACGCTGTATAGTCAACATGGAGCTCCCCACACAAAGGAACTGTGGGCCCAGAGGTGAGATGCTCTCCCAGGATGCATCAGGATTGACTCTGACATTATGGATGAGTCTCTGCAGGACTGGACGGAAAAGTCAACATGGGCTACTTTCAATAAGTCCGAGGACTTTGGAGCCAATGCTCTCTTTGACTCTCAGCTTTCCCCCAAAGAATGTGATGAACTATACGTGGAAAAGACTGAAGACGGCTGCTATGCAGAGTGGATGCAAAAAAATCAGTCTGTACAAAGACGAGGAAGCATGAACTTATTGTTTTTTAATAAGTTTCTTTCTTTAAGAAACATCATAGAAGACTCACAATAAATTAATACCCACATGCAGTTTTTCTGCTTTACAAAAAACATTTGAAAAGTCTTGCTTACTTTCTTTGCTATGTACAAGTCTTATAATTCTGAGTACATTTCGTTCAAAACATGTTTAAACGTACAAGACAGTAATGATACCGGCGCTTGTACGTACACACGCTTAATCAGACACAGTCATAACACGCAACAGATCAACCAGTTCTTTCAATAGTGTGGTCAAAACTGTGGTTTATGAACCTAATGACTGTAAACGATAATAATAAAAAAGTAAAGTGGCAAATTTCATATTTTGTACCAACAAAGATTAATCTCTGACAATGCAAAAAAAAAAAAAAGTCTACCGTGTACTTTTGCAGAGGGTTCGGTAACTTTTTGCTGTGTCTCCAGATAATTTGGCAACTTTTAAATCCCTGTAAACAATACTGTCGGCACAGTGACACAGTGGGTTACTGAACGCTCAACAGCAGTCACTCCGACATGCATTCAAGATCGCGACTTGCTGTGTTTTAAAAATGGAGATCTGAAGTCTGAAAAGTGTTTTGAGCTCCTGAATGCAGCCCAGATACAGATGTGCAAATGAAAAAAATCTGAAATTATTGCTCAGTTGATTAATGTGTATGTGGTAGGAGGAGAGCTAAATTCTCACTGTTACTGGCTTGCAGAGAGCATTTTAGGTAATTTTGGCTTAAGATTCAGCTGCCATTTTGATTCCTCTGGCAAATTAAGAAGCGATCATTGAGATGTCCTCTATGGAATACAACTGTGCCAACACAAGAAACCCCCGAAGGAAAGAAAGTCCAGTTGAGAGAGGACGGTAAGAACATTTTGAAAGGCAAGAAAAACAATCCCTGTGTAAAATAAAGTCCCATCTTCACCTCCTCCAAATTGGCACAGATTGTGTTCGACTAAAGCGGTGTTCAAAAACAAAGTGCTGCAAAGTAAACAAATGGCCGCCTCTTCAGCTTAAGAGACAAGAAAAGTGTTTGAATGAACGCCAGTTCAGAGTTGAATCTATTTGTAAAAGTGTTCGCTCATGTTTCCTGTACCGGCCGCAGCACACAGGTTGTGTTCACGTCCACTCCGTCAGTTTGAAGTGGACGCTGCGGAGGGCAGCAGGTAGCGGTCGGACCACTTCAGGCTCGTCGTGAGAGTATAAAAGCACGGCCGATTGTCTGACTGATCCATCTCACGGCCGATGAAACCTGCAGGGACAAACCACAGCAACGGAGAGAAAGTGAGTAACTTTATTGAAATGCTGTTAGGGTGTACACTGTGACTTTTTACGACAATTTCTAATAACATGCTGTACGACTACTACTTTAAAAAAAAAAAATTCAAGAGAATACTGTCCAGCTACATCCGCCTGGTATGGCAGTTGCACTGATCTCATCCGTAAGGCTTTAAGAAGGATGGTGAACACTGCTGTGTGTGTGTTTCTCATTGTGGATGTACATTTACCAAATTCCTGTTTATATTCACTTTATTTATTTGCAATATTGCCAATGACAAATATATATGACTTATATTTTAGCCCTACATTTTCAGTTACACTATGTCTAAGATTTTCATTTTGCTTTTACTTCAGTGATTTTCATTTTTTTTAAATACATATTTAATGAGCAGTGTTATGTGGAACCTCAGATGTCAGATTCCCATTCCCAATGACTGCTTTACTGTATTTGTTGTTCAAATAATAATAAAGAACTTGAAACTGTATTTCTTCATGATATACTATATTGTGACATTTTGGAGTCTTTCCGACATTCTATCCTCTGACTTTTTTTTTTTTTTACTTTTCAACATACTATACTAAAGCTTTTCATGAATTTTTTCGACATGTTATACTATGACTGTTTTGGACACTATTACTTTTTTTTTTCTTTTTTCGAGAGACTACACTGACTTTTTTCAACATACCAAAATATTAGGTTTTACGGTATGACTTTCATTTGTCAAACTATACTATGACTTTTAAACTTTTTTCGAGACACTTGTTCATCTATTATACCAATACTTTTTACGACGTTTTTCGGCATGCTATACTATGACTTTTTTAAACATGCTGTACTATGACTTTTTATGAATTTTTTCGACATACTTATTCTATGACTTTTTCGGACACACTGACTTTTTTTTTTTTTTTTTTGGACATACTATACTATGACTGAATTTTTTTGACATGTTATACTATGACTGTTTTGGACACACTAAAATGTGACTTTTTAAAAACCTTTTTTAGACGTACTACACTGACTTATTTGTGTCTTTTTTCGAGACGCTATACTATGACTTTTCTCAACATACTATGACATGCTATCCTGGGACGTTTTACGACTCATAGTACAGTATGGCATGAAAAGTGTCATAAAGAAGTAATAGTAAAAAAATGCAAAAAAAGTAATAGTATAGTAGACCATAACAAGTGTCACAAAATATTCATATTATAGTCCTTTTAAAACTATTATTCTATGCCATATAGGTGTAAAAAAAATTTAAGTATCGTATACCATAAAAAGTATCATACAAATTTTGAAGAAAGTCATTAATTAGTATGCCATAAAAAGTGTCATGAAAAGTCATAAAAACATACTATAGTTAGTCATGGTATAGTTTGTCGAAAACATAAAAAGAAAAGTCATACTATAATATGTCAGAATTTCTGCACCCCGTCAGCATATAGCCTTACCTGGTAAAATGACGGCTCGACTCATGCACCTCCATCTCTGTGCTCTTAAACTCATTCAACTCCTTCCTGATGGCAGCCTGAACAACACACAGTATACAGTATATGTACAAACTACTGTAATCCAGAGTTAGGGAAGCATTGTTTGGATATGTTCTTGTGTGTTTGTTAACCTTATCAGCAGCTGTTAGCCGAGTCCATGGCTTGTCTGCTCTCCTGTCGTAGTCCTGAGCCTCAGCGACCTCCACGTAGTCACTGAAGTGAATGAGGATCTTTGCCTCCCTTAGCTCCTCTACTGTGGGCCTCTGGCTGAGCTAGAGGGTGCAGGAGAGGAGAAGTGTCACTGACAGTAGCTCAATGCCCTGCAACATGGATGCTGAGGAACATGCGTCTGTGCAGAAAGGACAGCTAACGTTAGAGTGTTGTGTTTGTGACTGGAAAGTAGCGGCTTCATTTCTCCTGGCTGGAGTAAATACATATGGGGAAACGTGCAATGTAAATATATTTATGTAAGTATGAAGAACAAATCAATATGAATAATCATTAAAATACTAGAAAGCAATCATAGAACCTCTGACAAGAATGAAAACGGACAACTTAGCTTTGTTTTCTCGCCTCTAGACTCAGAACTGCATTAAAATGCACATATTTGTATTACGATTGTCTTTCAATGTTAATAAATCTCTTAATAATTGGATTTGTACATCAATCACTTGTTCCTTGGCTCATCCCCATTCCTTAAGCCCCAGTTCCACCGAAAGCCGGACCTACTACGGATGTCCCCGGAGACACTACGGATCAGATCCGGGGTCATCCGGCTTTCGGTGGAACTGGGGCTTTACCAAATTCCATTCATATCTGTTAAGTAGTTTTTAAAATACTCTGCTAAGAGAGCAACATGATGGTTAAGGCAGATTTTATATATATATGAACAAGGATGTGAAGACCCTCTGTCCATTGCCACCTCTCTGTCTTACCTTTTTGGACAAATGTCTTTTGATCTCCCTCTTCTCCTCCTGCTCCTCCAGGTCGTTTCGAGCTGGAAGGTAGGAGAAAGACAGCGTGATCACACGGGGATTATTAATGTATATCGATTTTTTTCTCTTACCGTATGTAAGTTACTGACGTTTGAGTATGTTCCTCTGCTCCAGTTCCTCTGCTGTCGGCCGTTGACTCAATCGCCTAAAAACAATGAAGTAATCAATTAAAATTTTTTTTAAAATCATTAGTTGAGACAGTATTTACCAATGTAGGCAACTGTGGTTTTAAGTGAGTGTTTGAATATCTTCCTAATACTGTACATATGAATAAGATTTATGAAATGTTGATAATTTCTGACCTACGTTATATTTTTAGGTAGTTCTAATAATTCTGCATTAGGAATGATGAGAAATACATTCTTGCATCTGCACCTATCAGAACCGTGTTCAACACTCACACCACATACTGTACTCCACTTCCTATTCTCTGCTCCTCACCTTTAATCTCTCTCCTCTCCGCCTTCCTCCCTCAATTATGACTCATAATCCATCATCTGCTCCCTTGAGCAGCCAGGTCACATCTATCACAGCTAACGTGTGTTAAAGCACTCTGAGGGTGACTGCATGTGAGATAATGTGCGTCTGTCCGTGTGTGTGTGTGATGACGTGTGTGGTGCCTCATATATAACAGTGGCTCAGTGGCTGTAGAATCTCTGGCAATCCAGAGACTCACCTGGTCAGTTTGGTAGCCGTCTGTTGTCGAGACTCGAATCTCTCTACGTCCGAATGCAGCGGCAGGATGTTTTTTTCCTCCAGCTCACTCTTCGATGGACGGTTACTCAGCTTGATGGCCAGAGAGTCCTTTCGTAAAATCTTCATCGCCAGTGTGCCTACAATGTACAAGAAGCAAAATGGATGTGGTGCGTCGATACTCACTTCACAAGCTGTTCATAAGCAGCTCTTATAGATTCATTTCCACTGCTATCATGGTTTTGGTTATTTATCAGAGTTGTTCTTTATTCTTTCCATTTTATTGTTTACATTTCAAGGTTTCCCCAGAGGCTACGAGGCAGAGAAGTATCTCTGTCTTGTGATCCACTTAGATTCCAGATAATGATATGAACAGTGTGCACACCCTTGTGTGTTCGTTTTCCCTGAAGTTTAATATTGATCATAACATTGTAATATGACGTAAACGTTAGCGGAGGCACTCGCATCAACTCTACTACAGTAATTCCGTTTTTGTGTCTTTAGTGATTGAATTTATTTTAACTAATCTTGTAATGATCCACTGATTTAAATTGTATTGTAACGATGAATCAAATGATTGTAATGTTAAAGAGGTTGTGGGCAGTGACAAGTCCAGAGAGAATTCTCACCAACGCTGCAGATTTATGATGCTTTTTTTAGCCTTTTTTGCCACTTATTTTTGGTTTTACAGCACATTTACTCTCGGATTTAGTGAGTATTTCCAGCAGCAGGCCGCAGCTTTTTTTTTTTTTTTGCACCTTTAATTTTTTTTTTAATTGTTAACATTTAAATTGTTAACTGACCTTATTTTCTGTTGGTGAGCAATCTTTAGAAAGCAGTCTTGGCTTTGAATCCAAGCATAAATCCTTTTTCCCTTTCCTTATATCATGTACTGTGTGTATACTGTATTACTTGTGCAAAATAAATCAAATGTATTGGCAATGATTCAGCTGCAATTCACATTAAAATCGCAGCTTCAAATTGAATGCTTCAAGCCATGTGAGACTTCTTATGCAACCATATGGAAACATGTACGCCCGCACCGTACATGATAATTAATAACAGCAGGCAACTGTTAAATGATACAGATTGAAAAACACGACACGGAGAGGGAAAAAAAAACACCTACTTGTAAACAATGTGTCATCATCATCTTCCTCATCATCATCTTCATCGTCATCCTCCTCGTCATCTTCTTCCTCCTCCTCCTCTTCCTCCTCCTCCTCCTCAGGCAGGTCCTCGTAGTCCGCCTCGTTAGAGAGGTTCTCTTTGTCGTTGTCGCACTCGACCATCACCGCGGGCACCGCGTGCATCATGGAGCTGCAGGTTGGAGGGAAAGGGCAAAGGTCAGACGGGTATGCTCAATGTCGCATTGAAGTTGTGAAATAACAGCAGCTGTGTGAGAGAATCATTTGTGTTTGCTCGTCTATCATTGGCCTTAAACGTCAGTGTGGAGGAGGCAAAGAAAAGCATCAAAACAGTGTAAATCTCCTCCAGGTGTGTCTCCCTCTCTCCTCCAAAAATGCTATCCCACTATATTGTCCATCCTTGTTCCCTTACAGTCAAAAAACAGGGATTTATTCATCTTGTACGGCGCCCAACTTTAGTGGGTCACAACACATCAGTTATGGAGTTAATCTGCAGATGCTCGGGTATATTTTAAGACACTGAAAGAAAACAAAGGCCCCAGAACTGAAAGAGTGGGTTAGTGGGTTAGTGCAACAGTGGAAACAGCATCTGACGATCAGGATGAAGGGGACTGGGGACCGGTTCTGGGATTACATTAAATTGGAAGATAGGTCTAAATAGATTCATACTTCTTTATGACTATGTGATCCTGTAGTAGTACCATGTGGGACATGTTTTCCCGATTTAATAATTTATTTCTTTATTTTTACTGGATCTATGTACTGGAATCTGTCTCCATGATATTTAAAAAAATGTATGCAAAAAAACCAAGCCTAAAACAAATTCTGTTGAATACTTTGAGATGTGAGCTCAGTATGAGTACTTCCACTGTCCCATACCTCTCAAACCTCTGCATCGTAAGGGCAAGGGTCTTGTTGAGCTCCTCTATGATTCGGCGGGGGGGGTGGAGGGGTAGCACCCCGTACTGCATGGAGTGCCCGCCCATTGGAGCATGGCACTTCTGGAAGGCGAGTGAAGAGGGCTCCATGCTCCCTGCAGGTATGGAGATCATGAGCTTCTTTGGAGGTAGAGGAGGAGATAACTTCGAAGACATACACGGCAACTTCACTGGGGCACCGTCTGCACGGAGCAGGGGGCGATGTGAAAAGATTAGACATGTATACACAGAGTCACACATCTATAAACGTGCACAAAAGACACATTTACCTGCAATGTGATTAGGTAGCCTGTGTAAGGGCTTGGGTAGCAGCGCAGGAGGTTGTTTGTGTAGCGTGGGAGGTCTGGAGAGTGTCGATTCAGCGCAATCAGCCGGATACATAGTGGACTTCTTCATGGATTTCTGGGCGTGGTCCTGTTGACACGCACCCTCTTTTGGCATCTGAAACTCCAGAGAGCCTGAGGATCAGAGACACGGGAATGAAAAACAGTTCAGATGCTACAACATGAGAGGAGAGATGAGGCAACAATGGTGCCGAGGCTCTGCTGCCTACCCATCAGCTCAGTACCTTCAGACTCTGACAGGCCGGAGCCGAGCACCGGAGAACGCCCGTTCTCCGTCTTCACCTCCTGGAGTACAGCCGAGGAAGAGCCGTCTATACACACACAGAGAGAGGAAACAGATGACGACGGGAGGAAGGAAGTCAAAAATAGGTAAATGAAAGACAGCTTGAAATTCGAAGGCAGAGGAGGCAATGCTGCAGCCAGAGCTCCACGAGTCTTCTTTTTTCAATCCTTAATAAATATATAACAATTTTCAACTAATTTTCTCTATAAAATTGAATAACTAAATAACACATGTCTATCGAGTCAAGTTACCACGGCCACATAGAGGTGCAACAATTGCATTGAAAATGGTTAAAATAAATATCATGATCGATTTATAATATGGCTCATTTATGCAAAATGATGTGTAAAATAACCAAACTGATGCTTAATATGTTCCCCTGTTTTGCATTACATAAAAAAAAAAACCCAAAACATTAATCAAGAATTATTTTTAAGCTCGATTGTATCATCAAGATTCCGACATTAATCACAGTGCTCCCTTATTGCCATAGAAACAAACTGAAACCAGTTATTCCAAAAATGACATGAGACGGAAAAAAAACAAGTAAACAGTCAAATCTGACCAATCGATCTATTGAGAGCACTTTTACTTGATAAAAAGGACAAAATCAAAACAAATAAATAACTAATAATTTTGCTTATGAACTGCTCGTTTCAACATTTGACATTTAAGCCCCACATTTTATTAATCACCTTTCTCATAAACCTCCTTCAGCACTCCTTTCTTGATTAGCTCCTCTCTGCTCTGGCGAGTGGACATCTTCCTCTCCAACACTGAGGGAGAAAAGACACAAAGTTCAATCTACAACAATTCAAAAGACCACCTGTGCACCGGATCCTTCTACTCTGCGTCATTAGTGTCGATGAATGTGTCGGCTGCAGCAGATGTTTGTTTGGACTCACTGCTACCAGGAATAACATGTGACTGAGCCCCTGAGCGACGCACAGGTTTCACCACCAGCTAGCTGATCCACACAGAGAGAGAGAGAGTGGAATGATGTAGGTGTGGAACCAAAAAACACATCATGTTTGCAGCTAATTAGCTGAACAATAAGCACATTATGAATTAAATTATGAGCTTATGTTAAGATACAACTCTCAAGAGAAAAATAAATCAATCACATGTTAGGTTTTCTACTTTAGGACAACTGTGTCACTCAGATGTGATACATTCTCGTAGCTTGAGAATTATAAGTGATGTTTTTTATCTAAATGATTGCTATATAATAAACATAAGGTTAGGAACAGGAAAAGAAAAAGAAAAAGTGTTGATTTACTTATTATAATTATCATTCATGCCTTTACTTTCTTGGTTGTAAAACGTACACGGACACCTATAAAGACAACTGGTAGCTTTTATGTTTTTATTAAATAACATGTTGGTGGATGTTTTTGTTTTTCCATGAATTCCCGCACGATTTAATGCACCAGCGGTAACACACGGTGCTCACGCTGTGTTTCTACCTGTGTGCTGTAAAACGAAGGCCGATATTGTGTTTTATTTGCACACAGAGAACGGAAGCAACCTGCTGCGACAGCTGGGAGAACAGCTTGGCTGCAGGAAGTCTCTCTTCACCCCTCTGTTTGTGTCTCTCAGTAATAACAAGATGTGAAACCATTCAGCCAGCTGAGGAACAACAACAGCTTCAATTTCTCCCTCAAAATGTAACGCTGTCTTTCATTTCACAGTTTACTACCGAGTGCAGATTGTAGCGGAGAACCTATTATGTACCGACATCAGATACCGGGGCTAACATCGAGTTCATTCACTGTAAAATAGGGACAATTAAGCATTTAAAGCTATTCTGTTGCTGCAGTAAACGTTAACAATCAACTTCGCTGTTGTGTTTGCATCTCTGATGAATACTGTAATTAACAGCTTTTAGCGATAGTGTTTGAAGCGAGTAAATCAAATGTGGAAATTAACGACTACAAAAGCACTTGGCTGGACTCCAGATTCTTCCTTTTCTGAGAAGATCATGTACTTCAGTAAAAGCAGTGATACCACAGTGAGACATACCAAAATAAAAGTCCTGCATTCAAAATGTTCATTTCTTAGTTCTAGAATATTTATTTGTAGTAATATTTTCTTTCATTAATCTGATTTTATTCCTGACTTCTCTGTGAAGGCATTCGTCAACAATTGTTGTTTTATATTGTGCTATTTAAATAAATTGACTTGACAGTGCAAACCATCTTTTTTTTTTTTTTTTTTTTTAAACTTAGAACTGTTAATTCATTTTGCAAATCTTACTGGAATTTGCACACTTGTATGCCAGTGAGCATATTTTTTCAATACTTGCTTTTGCACAATTCTTTGTACCGTGTGGTTCGTTCATGCATGAGATCAATCTACCCGTCTATCTTATTATCGATAACTTGTTAAAACCAGAGTTGCAGCAAGAACCCGGCTCAGCTTGTGGTCTTGGTTGATGAAGCGGCAGCAGGAGCCTCCCGGTGCTTTACCAGCCTTACATAACCATAATCATAGATGGTGTATCTTTGCTGCAGGCCTTATATCACCCACTGCTCTGCAGCTCCATTCATCAATGCTACTGTTGCTAGGTGCCACAGGGAGACATTTATCTACCTCCTCCCCCCCTACAGGGAGGGAGAGGTGGGGAGCTGGGTGATAAATGTGACGCAGTGTTTGGGTTCTTACCGGCAGAGGTCTGCTTGAACTTTTCACTCTTCTTCTTCCTCCATTTCCAGGGTTTAAACAGACGTCCCAGGGAGGCGAATTTGCTCCGCCGCCGAATGGGAGGCGTGTGTGTGCCCGGAACCAGCGAATCAGAGCGCATCGCTGTCAACCTCTCCACTTCCTCGGCTGGAAAACACAACGGGAGCAACAAAGGTCATCAACGGGCAGGTAACCAGCACTTACAGTTTTTGACAAAATTATTAGCTGATGAAATGAATTGGCCCCACGACTCCTCATTTGTCACATGAAATAAATCGAGACGAGAGAGGACCATGAACAGAGTGTGAACAAGAAGTGTTACAGTTAAGAGGTCAAATGATTTTGATTGGATTTTTAAAAGGTGGTCTTTTAAAATAATTGATTTTCCTTTCATATCTTGGACAAAGAGCTGATAGTGTTGCATTATATATTTGAGAGATGAGTTTAGAGGGGAGAGATGAGCTGGAAATGGGTGAGATATTTTATGTTTTAGCCCACGTTTTTAAACCTTATCGCCAGAATAATGTGTTGAATGTTTTTTCATTGAGTGGAGAATTGCTTTCTGAAATGATCTCAAAATAATAAATATCTAAAATGGGATTTAAAGACAGCCGTGAGGTTGTCACATGGAGCGCGCTCACTGACTGTGAACTGTAGTTCTCGGCCCGATAGGGAGTTGTTTGAAAGAAGTCCTGCTGGAGGCTGTTTCTATACAGCATGCACCGGTTCTTCATTCGATAGCACACCTCTTTCCATTACACACAACATCCTGCTGTACAAGAAGGACTCTACGGAACGAGGACATGAGGCCTCACCCAGAGCCCATGAATATAAAAGACAGGAAGTCAACATTTCAGCCGGCAGTAGTGGATGTAAACACACACAAGCACCAGCAGACACTGATACACACAGACAGATATACAACAGAAGAACAGAATAATGTTCATGTGAAAATATGTTCTAGCAGGCAGATCAGGGAGCCTTTTTTTCATGTGAAATGCAGTCGTGAAATCTGTTAATCCTGCTGACGAACAGAACAAAAGCAGTCAACAACAACAACAACCAGACTAAAGCATGACTATACCTGCATGAATCTCAATACTTTTTTGGTACAGACCAAAATGTGTATAAACAACTGTCAAGTACTGAAAAGCATGGCGTTGGATGTTTGGTCAAATCATGACCACAAATAAAAGCTGAACAGTACGTCAGTGGTAAAGGGAGGAAAAACAAATCAGTGTGAACCAGTAAACAGGTGCAGACAGGAGGAGACGTCTGCCTTGAGGTGGCCTTGTTACAAGACGGATGTCAGTTCAGCTCTGTACCGGCTCAGCAGCCACCATCGAGAGGCCCTTCTTCAACAACAACAACAACAACAACAACAACATCCAATCCCCCCCCAACTCCTAACCCACTCCACCTCCTCTCCTCAGCTGTCCCTGTGGCAGATCTGTGTAGCACCCTGGTGAGAACATCAGAGGGCTCACAGGACCCTCCCCTGGACAAATAAGGGAATATCTCAAAGCAAACTAAAAAAAACAAGTATTTTAAGTTCATGTGACTATAAAACACACAAATGATGATGCATGTGTTGATTCCTCTCGGGTGAGGATATACAGTGTTTTTTTTATTCCTGAGGTGAACGTTTCCTTACATCCTGGTTTTGAGGGGCCATGTCTCGAGTCCTCCTTGAGTCCCTGCTGGTGTTGTCAGCCCCCCCCCCCCCCCCCCCCCAGCAGTGAGTCAGAGGGCTCAGACTCGCACTGACCCCGGGTGTGTTTTTTCTTACCGCTGCCTCGTCAAAACACTCAACTGACTCAACAACAAGCTCAGAACAGCGAGTTCTGGGACAGCTAATGAATAATGAATTAAATGTAATTAAACGTCCATCTGAATGTCTGTACTGAGCTGTCGTGGAAAACAGTTGGATCGATTTTTCAAGTAAAGCAACACTTGTCAGTTCATCAAACAAACAAATGCAGTGTTTATCGGTCGACAAAGAAATTCTGTGGTCTTGAGTACGACAATACCGGTGCCAAAACACTTACTCAATTAATCGATTAGCTAAAGAAAACAAATGTATGAGGCAATTTTTTTAACTGTATATTCAACTAATTTATGAAGCAAAAATGCCAGAAATTCATAGATGTGATGTTTTGCTTCTTTTCCCTTTTTTTCCACATCATATCTATTTGAAAATCTTTGGGTTTTGGAGTGTTTTCAGACAAAACAAACAATTAGAAGACGTCACCTTTGGCTCTGGGAACTGGTCATTTTCACAGAACTCAATTTATGGACTAAATAAACAGCAATTAGTTGCAGCCCCAATTAAGGTCTTGATCGAGTAAGACATTTAAAATCGACTGGGTGTATTTGTTTTTATGGGAAACAACCAAGTTTATATTAGTCACATCTCTGAGGCTTGACTCAACAATACACTTTTAGCAATCTTCTTCATGACTGTATTGATCTGCGGACGGACAATAATACCGGAGAGAGATTTTCAAATTAAATCAAGTTGATTGATTGGACACATTTTACAACCAGCTGGTCAGGGCAGCCGAAGATGCTGCGAGCGTGATGACACTAGTGCTGCAACAAAGAGTCCATCAACTGATTTGTCGATTGACGGAAAACAAATTGGCAGCAATATTGATAATCTAATAAAAGTTTGTGTCATCTTACAAGAAAAAAATACCCCATTGCAGCCTCTCAATTGCGAATACTTGCTTTTTATATAATAGTAAAGTGAATATATTTGTGTTTTAGAAAGCGGGACATTCGAATATGTCACAGAAGGCTCACGTGTCACAGTTTTATGAGATTGACTAAAACAATAATGTATTGATTTTAAAAAAGGGAGTGATTTTACAGCAAACCGTAAGCAAAACTAAATTACACACACTAGATGAATCTGGAATCATGCTCGACATTAACTTCATCTTTACATCACAAACTACACTAAATAGATTCAAACGGGTTTAAAAAAACACCCTAAAGCTCTTTGGAGATCACTAAAAAGTAAGAAGTTAATTCAAGGACCGTTAAGGGCTGATCTGAGTGATGCTCCCGGTGCTGGAGAGCAGATGTCCCCCCGGCAGGCAGGGAGCGGCCACCGGCGGACGACGATAAGAATGATTCAAAAAGAGAAGAGTAAGACCACCCCTCCTCTTCCTCCCTGTCTAAAATAAACCGTGACATCTCACCGTCCAGCGGCTCGGCTCCCCGGCAGTTGCTGCAGATATGTTTGATCTCTTTGCCGATCTGGCAGTGGATCGTGAACGGCACGTTGTTGTTGTTGTGTGCGGCGGGCTGCTGCTGCTGCTGGGGCTGTTTGACGGAGCAGTAGCGGGACTTGATCCCGGTCAGGCAGAAAGCTCTCCTCCTCTTTCCCGGTTTCTGCTGCTCGGACACGGGCGCTGCTAAAGATGGGTGGTCGGTGGCAGATCCGGACCCGGACCGCGAACGCATCACGTCGCCCCCACGGACCGCCATGACTTGGACTGCAGGGCAAGACCTTACACTTGCATGGGCTGGACCCTCTAGCCTGGAGGAGGATTTCAACTGGTTTGCCGGTCTGTCCACTACTAACAAGTCAGCCGCCATAAAAACGACTACTACTACTACTTCCGGTCTCATCTTACAAAATAAAAGCACGTTGAGCGCGCAATACCTGTCTGAACTGGAAATACGCAAACCTATAGTGAGAAAATAGTTTCTCAGTATGTTTGCAAGCATTGTACAACTATCTCTTTAACTAAAAAGAAGAGATGTGGGTTGAAATGGCTGCTTCATGTGACTAGAGCACTGACCATGGCTGGAAAGACCATCTGCATATCAATACGCCCAGTGGCGGCTGGTCCATAGAGGGCGCTAGGGCGCCGCCCCCCCTAGAGCTACAAAAAATAAAAATAAAAATAAAAATAAAAATATAAATAAAAATAAAATTTAAAATAAAAATAAACTATACAAATTGTCAATATTTGTGTTTTTGAAACATGGAATCACCCAGTAATATGTGTAAAATATGATATCTGCGGTAAATATATGCTTTTCCTGCTTGTCCTCTCTGCCTGTCTGCTCTTCCTCTCTGTGTGTGCACGTCTCAGCTGGCTGGGGCGCTGGAAAAACTGCCCCAAAGAGGCGGGTCTATAAAGCAGTTTAGCCAATGCTGAGTAAAGATATAAATGAGTGACATACAATTCAGCCAATCAGCGTCCTCAAATAGATTCAGCTTGGGGCAGTTTTTTTCCTGCCCCAAGCTGCGCGTTCTCGTCAGGAGAAGTCTCTACAGGAGAGCGCCAGTGTGAGCACTACTCCTCCAAGACCCGTTTGAGAGGAGAACTGAGAGGAGAAACTACTGAAAGAGCTGATCCCAGATCAGCCTGACCTCACAATCAGACAGCAGACTAGCAGGAAAGAGAAGCAGTACATGAAGCTTCTCTACTAGCTGTACACCAGACAGGTTTGACTAGCTGGATGACGTCATGATAATAACTTATTTATCTTTTTAAAACAACGGGGACAGAACCAGCACGGACAGTTAGGGAGTGAGGGACATGAAGCACCTGTCTGAGAAATGGATATATAGTTATATATATATATATATATATATATATATATATATTATTATATATATATATATATATATATATATGTGTGTGTGTGTGTGTTTTATATTATAGTGAATATTATTATATGACATATATATTATTATATTATACAGAATATTATATGATATATATATTATTATATTATACAGAATATTATATGATATATATATATATTATTATATTATACAGAATATTATTATATGTTATATATATTATATTATACTGAATTCCCTGTGAGGGTGACTAAAATAAGATGTCCTGACGTGTTTGTGAAAGTGTTATTTACTGCTTTTTTTCGTGTTGGAATAAATGTTAAATATTTAACTGCAAAGTAGTAATGCGCGTTTGATACCTTAATTTGTTTGCATTAAATCATTCTGGGATGTTTGCTGAAATTGATTGGATGTGGCACAGCCCTACCAAGAACATTTTCCACCAGCCGCCACTGAATACGCCTTTACATTTGCAAAGAGAAGAAAATAAGAATGAATCATTTAAAAAGCCACGTTACTAGCTGTCTTGGGTATAAACAGAAATGCAGAAGCACTGCAGCAGCAGCAGCTACTGACACTGAAACAAATTAACGAAGATTTTTCTGGGGTTAAATACAATGACAAACAGCAGGAGACGTTAGTTACATGGTAAGAATAAACACCCAAGAGCTGAGGTCTTTATACTGCCACACCACTTACTTTGTTGTCCTGTGAAACTGTTTGTGCACATTTTTATTTAAAGTCTGCACTTCTATTAGCATTGCTATTAATTCATTTTGGTGAGACAACTACTAGCACTCGGGAGCAGCTGCTTATGTTACACTTTAATTAGTTAATAAATCACGTTTTATCACTTGTAAAACAGTGATACAGTGATCTATAACACAATAAAAGCACACAATTCAAACTATTAAAACGTGTGATACACGACTTTTTTTGCAAGGAGATATATATTAGCAAACGTGGATAATTTCATTTTAACAAGGTCCACAATCTAACACTACTCTGGATTTTTGTTATTCCGTGTGCACAAAACAAAATATCTTCATCTTCTTTACTTTATTTTAGAGGCCTACTTTACTTCCTGTTTTACTCTGTTTTGTCTATAAACAGTTTAGCTCCTACACAGATTCAGCCAATCATAGCTGGCTGTTGCGGTTGGACTCATGATGATAGCCAATTAGGTTGAAGAGAGTTAAGAATTTTTAGGGATTCAAATATATATACATTTTAATCCCTAAACATTCTGGTATATATATATATATATATATATATATGTTCGCTTATTTCGCTATTTATCTGTAAGTATATTTATCCTTGTGTTGCTGTATCAACCGAATTTCCCATCTGAGAAACAGTAACGGTTTTCTTAACTTATGTAAATATATATTCTTTTATCTCTATTTACTGTTTCTAGTAGTTCTATGTGAAGCATATTGAAGGAATCGTGCTATCACAACAACGACAGTTAATTTTTTATTTATTTTTTTACTAACAAAACAAAGGCTATATGTACATTGTACATCATTCTGAATTCTGGTTATTTTAAGTTCCGACTATTATTTATTATATAAACCAGCTCAACTCCTTACTATATAGAACTTCTCAAAAAAAGTGCTTCATGTAAGTAAACAAATACAAAATCATATTGTAAAAAAATTTACACAAATACGATTTTAAAACATAAGATTTTACTGAAATTTCACTCATATGGGATCAAAAGCTGTGAGTGTTGAAAGTAAATCAAAATGATCTTAAAATCGCTGTAGAAATCGCTGTAGAAAATAGAGAAAGACAAGAGTGAAACATGAAATCGGGTTGTTATCCTGAATTAATTAAGTAATAACTAATTAATGCATTTTTGCAACGATCATTGTCTTGACTATTTATTCTAAGGGACAACAAGGCTTACATTCCAATGTGATGAAATGTTTTGTCGGGCATCTCCTGTTCTCTGGTAAATCTAAAATGCTATGAAAATAGAAGTAAAAAAAAGCTTGGATAATAGCTTCAAAATTCTCGAGGGATAAAAGCATGTCAAATTTGGAAAGTCTTTTAAAAAAATAGGAAACTTTTTAAGTCGATATGCTTATGAGAGAGACAGTTTGTCGTGTTCTGTGGAGGCCAACAAAGGGTCACAGGTTGTTGTTCAAAATCTCAACCAGCAGGTGGAGCTCACTCACAAGTAATAAGGCTGAAATTAATTTGTCTGTCTCAAAACGGTGACAGACTGACAATCAGAACCAAGTCCGTTATCTCCTCCATGTTACAACACTGAGCTGGGGTGCACATACAAAGCCTGGATCGTGTGTGTTTGAGGGAATTTCATTTTTTTTTAATAATTTCACTCGTGTACAATGTGTGTGATTGATGTTCATGTCTTTTATAACACTAAGATCAAAAGCATAAGCTGCGTTTTCCTCGCTGCAGACGATGAGTCATGAAGGCTATCAAATTCAAGCCAAGTACAAGCTTTTGTATCACAAGATGAAAGGGGAAGCGTTTCGTGTACTCCTTTAAATAACCATCAGGCCTCCGGGCTTTCTCTCTCTTACAGGCAGTGCTGGAAGCATTCAGATCCTTACATTAATTAAAAGAAAAAATACCACGTTGTAAAAGTCCTGCATTGAAAATGTTACGAAAGTGAAGGTATGTGAATATAATCAGCAAAATGCATTTAAGGGATTAAAAGTAAAAGTACTCAATGCAGAGGAATGTCCTGTGTCTGTTGTCATTAGATTATTATTACAATGATTCGCTTTGTCCAACCAGTACCACAAACACATGATTTAAAATAAATAATAATAATAATCTATTGTGTATGGGTCTTATTCTGAAGACTGGCCTGAGTCATACCAGCCTTTCACTGTTGTTTCTCTAATGAGGGGGGGGGGGGGGGGGGGGTGATGTAGGGGCTAATCAATAAATCCATAGTCTCACTCTCTCTCACACAGGCTGAGACCTATGGTTTGTCTCATGGGCCTGTGAGCCAAGGTGGTATAGGACTGCAGGTATAGGATTCACATTACACACAGAAGGGACATAGAAACGCATTGATTGGTCTACACTTAACTCACAGGAAGTATTTAGATATTTGGTGTGAGCACATTTTGCAGAGAACATATATTCATTTCTGCTTTTGCTAGAGCATCAGCTGTAGAGATACTCACTATGCAGGTTGTGTTATATTTGTTGGCTCCACCACGTTGGTGCAGACTGAAATGTCTACGCTATTGAACTAAACTATTGGAGGGATATTCATTACATTCAGTACAGATACTCATGGTGCACTGAGGATGAATCCTGAAGACTTTGGTGATCTTCTGACTTTTCCTCTAGCACCACCAGCACCAGATCAACACTTGACCGAGACCAGCACTTTTTTCATTCATGACCAGATCTAAACTCTTTTCCTTTTTCTATCAGCTTTAGTTGTGTTACCTAAATTAAAAAGTGTAAACAAACCTTGTACCTTTTAAACATCAACACGTTAACACATCTCTTATGAATCCAGGCGAGATATCCTTGATGAAATAGTCAGTGGTCAGACTGATTTATTAAATCAGTGGACTTGTCCTTTATTTCTGCAAAGACTGACTTTACAAAATAGTGCCTTTTACTTAAATTCAGTCCTTCAGACGAGTAAATGGACTGCATTTAAATAGCGCATTCATCCAAAGATCTTTTTAGAGCTTTTCCTCTCATTCACATACACACACACACACACACACACACACACACACACACACACACACACACACACACACACACACACACACACACACACACACACACACACACACACACACACACACACACACACAGATGGTGGTTTAATTACAACCATCAGGATTTGGGGTTTCGTGTCTTCAGTGTCATTTTGACATGTGGACAGGAGGAGCCAGGGCCGCTTTACCTCCTGAGCCACAGCCCTAATTGCAACTCAGAACTACAGTGGGCTTATTTACTATTTTTCTAGCTCACAGCAATAATGTTTTTTGTGCTGCATGTCTTTGAAATGATTCATGGTCTAGAGTTGGTATATAAGTAGCACACAATATGATTCATTCAAATGCTGGAGCTGCACTCAGTGCAGTGTTCACTGAGGTAATGTCACACTTGTATCCTGAGAAAATCAATACACCAGTATTTCCAAACACATTCTGAATTAAAATAAAAAAAGCTCACAGTGCAGTCTAATTAGTTGAAGATATTTTTATTTTACTTTGTCATATTTTTACCTCTTCGCACCCCGAGTGCTATATCTCATTTGGTTCCACCCTCTGTCTTGTTAATCTCAATTTCAATCCTCAAAACCGCATAAAAAAGAGCCACAAGAAACAGAAGTTACATTTCAGTCCTCAGAAAGGCTTCCTGTTCCCTGCACACTTGATGAGGGGCTCAGAGGTGGCACAAAGGTTTGGCAGGTTACAGCTCAATGTGCTGCTGACAGTAATGGACTCCTGTGTCTGACAAGTCGGCGCACTTTCAGACACATATATGACTCTGAAACACACCACCTCACTCTTACACGCACACAAGTACAAGCAGAAATACATGTGGGACTGCACGCACGCACACACACACACACACACTTATATGAGACCACAGGTGGGCTTGTCACATCCGAGAGGGCAGCATATCCTCCGCCTGTGGTGTGTACAGCTGTCTGATTATTTTCTATCTGTGAGACACTGAGCTCTTCACACCTGTCTCACCGTAAACCCTCCTGTCCAACAGCGTCTATATATTCTAGTACCAGCAGTCTAAGCATGTCTCTCACATGAGCCGTCCACTCCTCAGCTCAGACATGTTACCTCATCAGCAGACGGTAAACCTATGGAGTGTCTCATCTCTGTGGCTTTGTACTGTGATGGAGAAGCCTTGACTGAATCAATATTTACTTTACCTGCCTGAGCAGTGAGTCACATCATCTCTATGGGGCCGAGTCTGCCTGACAACTCTAACGAGCTTCCACACCAACTCTGAAGCTCCTTCGCCAACTCCTTTAGGATGTAAAAATAGATCACAGAGATGAACTTTCATACAGTACATGGGACTGTGGCTCAGGACGGCTATGTGTTCAATTAATCAAACAATCAAATCTAACTATAAATCACATACAAAACAAAAAAATCGTGATCGTGGAGGGGGATGATGGCCCACAGCCAGGGCTACAACACGCTCATCCCTGAGCTTAAGTTCAGATCGTGTGACAGCCAGGAGCCCCAAGTCTACCGACCTCAGGGACCTCAGGGTAGAATAAAGGGCTCCTCTGTAATGGACCCTTTCTATGTGGGTTTCTGTCCTCTCACTGCTGTTTTTGTTTTTACCTTTCTTTTTTATGTTTAGGCTGAAAACTAAAAGGGATTGTGCTTTTGCTAATTATTGTTGCTCTTTGCCTCCTGCAACGCCTCAGAGAAGCCTAATCTGTGCACAATCTTGAACCCATTTGTTTTCTCTGTTTCTGCCTTCTAGTTTAAACCTTTTGCTATGTGGGTTGCAAACTTAATTTGGCTTGTTTTATATATTGTCTTTTGTTGCTTTTATTGCCCTCTTTCCCCTTTACTTTTTCCTTTAAAACACTTGTTAACTTGTGTTTTGAAAAGTGATATGAGTAGAGTTAGCAATGTGAAATTAATTGTAGTGAAAACTAGTGAAAAAGGCCCATCACAAGGTCTGAGAGACCAAGGTGATAGCTTTGGATGTCACACGGCCCAGGATCTTAATATGTTCTAATTTAAATAAAACAAAACACACATAAGCAACAAATCTTGAGAAGCTGAATCCAGAGAGTATTTGCCATTTCTGATGGCGATTCAATAATTAAAATGAAATGTCAAAACTGTTACAGATTGCTTTTATCGTGATCCACCGATTCATTAATTAACTAATTGTTTCGGCTCTAATTTTCTCTCCATTTGAACTTTGTGTCTCCTGATTGTAATTGTACCACTGCAACTGTGGTCTGCTATACATGCAGCACCTTTTGTTGCCTGTCGGTCTTGGACGATGGATCCCTTTCCTGTTACTCTTTCTGAGGGTTTCCTCAGCTTTTCCTTATTCAATTGAAAAGGTAAAAGGAACGAACATGTTTTGTCAACTTGTGTATTCTGTAAAAACTGTAAAACCCTCTGAGAGAAAATTGTGACTTGTGTCTTTCATAAACACAAAGTCCCAGTTACTCTGACAAATCCATAGACTTCACTTGAGAACTGAATTCTCAAGCAACTCATGATCAGAGGTTAAACGTCCTGGCCATTACTGTCTTTATGATTGATGTCATACTGGACGACCACATAACCTTCGCTTTTCTCCATTTCTTATGACTATCCATCACCCCACATATCACCTCCTCATCCCATCCCATCAGGCAAAAAATATGAATCATCCTCTGGCCTTTGACGATGCTGCTGCTAATTTAGGCCCCTAACTGAGACTACAGTCCTGACAGAGTGTTAGCATGCAAAGTTAATGTGCTGCTCTGCCGCTGAGACAGGAGAGGTTGAAACCTGCTGTTTGGAGTCTAAAACAGACTCCCGCTTCCATTTAATCTTCATCACTCTGCTACTTCTACCTCCACTTTCCCACCAGTTCATCTGTTTACCACAACCTCTCTGATTAAGATGCTGGCTGGCTTTAGGGCCGCGGAGGAAACGCCTCGTCACATCTGAAGATCTGGGTGTTCCTGGGTGACAGAAGTTAACCGTTTTGATTTGAGTGGATGGAAGGGGCTACACGTGCAGTGTTTTGTAGATGATTAGCTGCACAGCAGGGACGCTGCCCAGTTCCTAACTTCACAGTATCGCTCTTCAGGGGACAAAAAGGAAGTCAAATGGGGCAAAGAGAAGTTTTTTCCTCTGGCTTCCAGTGAATAAACCCTACCAAATCAACAAAATTATCATTATCATCACTCTGGGACAGTCATAAACATAAACATCCTAACACTCTGATATAATCTGAGAGATATGTCATCAAGGGTATTTGCAGTG
>JAVDOI010000004.1:9577551-9675051 GCA_032191485.1 Leptoclinus maculatus | reverse complement strand
AGCTGTAAAACTATGCGAACAAACGTGCTGTCAGTTATCTCTGTTATATTCCCTGCACCTCTGTGGATCCGAAGACTGTTTCTCCCCTCTTCCTCTTTTCCCGGGAGGACGAACTAGACTCAATTAAGATCACATCAGCCGTTCAAAGATCGGCTCGGAGGAAATATATTGGACTCACTGACCCTTAAATCAATCATGGCATCCAGTGAGTCACTGCGGACGCCACCGTGGCCTTCAGAAGTTCAGCTGTCACAAATGAAGAGGAAAGTTTTTTTAAGATTTTCAACTTATTCAATCAACAGTTTCAAAATGGAGGTCATTTTCTCTTAGCTTTACTTGTTCTCTGGGGAAAGCATAATATGTGTTAACAATGCAATATAGAATAAATTAAAACAATGGTCAACTCTAAATTATGTTCATATTTACCATAACTCAAGAACACATTACATTAAATTGATCCATCACTATGTGAGATTAGAGGATTGTGGTGCCATAAATTCTTGCTGTGATTGGTCGAGGCATGTCAGACTTGTATATGTAAATCCTGACGATCACATCTCATGATCTTTCATGCCGTAAGGTAATCAGGGAGGAGTGGGCAGAGACAAACCAACCATGGCGTCCAAAATGTCTCAGACCACTTCCTTGATGTTTACTTTAGGCAGGAGATACCAAAATAATCGTACATGCTTGTCTTTCTCATTCACACATTCATATACATGTTTGAGCTGCATTTGACACATTGTTCTGTCAACAACATACCAAGAAAAAGTCCTTTGTCCTTTAAACAGTAAAACGGAGATTGCTGTCTTATCAGAGCATTGTTTTACAAGATATTTGCTGCTGCTAAAGGTATTTTAGTCTTAAATTTCATTGGGATTATTGGAACAGTTTATGCAAAAATATGTCCCCTGGATAGAGTGTTCATTTGTTCCCAGGGCTGTGTTTACCCCTGTGTCTATCAGATCTGTATTTGGTGTGTGTATATATAGGGTGCAGACAGTAGATTTAAAGTGGACATATCATGCTAATTTTCAGGTTCACCATATGGTGCACCTTTACAAAGGTAGTTCTCAAAAAGTGGGGCGAGATACTCAGATGGGGGGGGGGGGGGGGGGGGGGCGGTATATTCTAATGAGCGTGCATGTGACTTAGAAAAACTGTCTCATTTCACAGTTTGTATGTTGTTAGGCACTCCAGATACCCTAATGCATTTGCACAAGCACTGAAAAAGTGAGTTTTTTGTGATATGTCCCTATGAGGGATAATCCATGGCTAGGCAGTGTGCGAAATACAGGGGGTCTTGGGGGGTCTGAGACCCCTTGATTGACACTTGAGACCCCCTGAGGCAAGTGTGCTGTGCGTATTCTTGTGCAGAGCGTAGTTGTAGTGTAGGTGCGTGAGTAGTTGTTAACAATATAAGCCTTAGTGATGTGTGTGTGTGTGTGTGTGTGTGTGTGTGTGTGTGTGTGTGTGTGTGTGAGATTCGCACACTTTGACAAGGTTGTGGTGGATGCCGAGAAAAACCAAGTGCGAACAGGTTCAACATGTAGTAGACAAGTCAGTACAGTCTGTTGGATTGGAAGGGTTGTATATTACTGCACAATGTGAAAGGTAACTATGAAAGTGTATCTTTCCAAAAATGTGTGCATAAAACTATACAATATAATTAATAAAAGTTTTTTTTCCCTGCAGAGAGAGACACACTGGAGACTGTAAGGGAGAAGGGTGTGGGGGTGTGGGGGGGGGGAAATTTGAACAGAGAAAAATAAATTTGAACAGAGAATCCTATCTATTCCTGTGTTAATCAGCAGGGATTGTGACGCCAGTGGAGGACACACCCCTGTGATCAAGTCCTGCTGAATAACAAAGCATCTCAGTCTGTGCAGCTCTGGCTTATCTGGCTGCCTGATGAAAATTACCCCTCATACTGGACTCATATACTTTAATCAGATATGAACCGAGCCAGACAAATGCTCAATTCCACCTCTTTGCTCATCCATTCTCTGTATCCTCCGAACCCCCTCCCTCCATCCTGCAGGCTGAATTAAGCTCTCTTGTATCACTCTTTGCCCCTCATCCTCCCAGACGGCATGGATTGGAAGTCATTTTCTCTCCCTAAAACCATGAAGGTCACACTCTTCCTTGCTCATGTCAGATCCTGATCCTCAGAAGCCCTTAGGTGAGCTGAGTCTCAAGAAGTGGATTCGCTTTCAGTGAACACTCTCCATGATCCTCATCCTGAACCCTTTGCCTTTTTGCAGGACATTTTCCATGAAATGAACGTCTTAGATCTCAGTGGATCTGCTGTTTTTCTTTTTGAATTCACTATTTCAACACATGTAGCAGCGGTTTTATAAAAACAGGTTATAACTATTAAATCTACACCAGGACACGGTATGAATAAAACCCTGAGTAGGCCTTAATGTTGAATATCTATCCTTAAATAGTAGCTGTAAGAAATTATTTTGGATCAATTTGCTTCTTGACAAAAAAGCCTTGTACTATGGAGACAGAGACAGGTCATTCATTTCAATGACCTGTGTTCATATTTATTATAGTTAGAGTATGTGGCATTGGCCCGAGGGCGATAACTTCCCTAACAATGATATGCCTCATTCTCATAGGGTTACTCAATGGGGCTTCTATTTTGAAGGAGTGTGGCTGGATGGGGGAGAAAGACAGTAATGTCCATTAGGAGGAGTCCTATAGGGAGGTTTTAACATATGGAATTTCTTCCATGATAGGCCTCATCACGAGACTCCTGTTAATGTACAGTTATCCTATTGGACATTTGTTTTTATGGGTATGGAGGGAGAGGGGTGTGGAGACAGTGTCAGACTGTCTGGGAGGTTATTCCTTAAAAAGGGGGTGTTACAATCCCTCTGCCTGAATATCTCCAAGTCTTGTGTGTGTGTGTGTGTGTGTGTGTGTGTGTGTGTGTGTGTGTGTGTGTGTGTGTGTGTCACTGTCTCTCTGTGTGTCAAACTGCACTAATAAGTAAGCTCATCTCAATCACCATTTTGTGCCTGAAAAGTGACTACTCAGTTACATAGGCTTTGCATTGAGTTGAGGTGCTGAGGTGCACCTGTCATACAACTTATTTTTAAAGATAAAACGGAGCTCCTATTGCTTAGACATTTTACGGGAGGAGTTAGGACTCCTTGATGAACAGATGAACACATGTATCATGTATCATCACATGTGTGAAATTTGTGTGTGTAGTTGACCATGAAGGCAGTTTGGAAATGTGGTACAGTTTTCTGTTTAATAAATACATGTGCGAAATGCCTGTACTTTCGTGTAAATGTTTACGTTACGCCGTTACACTTGCGCATGCGCGACAGCCAAGCTTCTTGGCGACTCACATGTGTAGCTTCCCTTCGCCACATCCTACCTCTGTGAGATCGGCTTTTCCGCTGTTTCCTCTTTCAAAACAAAATGCAGATCTAAGCTCAACATTGAGCATGAATTGAGAGTGGCCGTATCAAGTCTGCAACCCCGTTTTAAAAAGATTTGTAGTGGAAAGCAGCTCATTGCAGCCACTAATACTGATACAACTTGATGGCTCACACATATCTGCACTCATTTTGTTTTGTTTTGCACAGGTAGAACTTTATTTGCACTTGTTCTAACAAAGTGGTTGCACATTGCATTTGTTTTTGTCTGATGGAGCAATCTGGTTTACTTGAAAGTGATTGCAATTTTCTTTATTCTATTATTTGAAAAAGCACAGATGGAGGAGTCACAAAATGTTGTTATTTCAATAAAAGTTCAACATGGACCATTTTGTTACAAAGTTGTTGGGGCGGTGGGGCATGAACATTTTTCTTCCTCCAAAGTGGGGCGTGACAGAAAAAGTTTGAGAACCCACTGTGTTAGAGAAATATGGTGTTTTGGTTAAATACTGAAAAGGCAAACTTTCTTGGTGCTTTCACTCATTCTCTGGTTGCCAGCGGATATGTTTGGAAAACAAATTAAATGTATTGTCAGTAAACTTTTTTCGGAAATGATCAGTTTCAGTGACCAGCGTGTTCTCTGCAGACCTACTCAGAGAAGGTTGACCATAGGTTGCAGGGGCTTAGCTAGAAATGAAGTTTATATATTACTTAACGGTACATTGTGGAAGCAAACATAATATCAGGCTGGAATATGTTCATATGTTCAATGTTTTTTTGAGTTTCATCTCCTGCACCAGACTTTGACTGGTTCACATCCTGAGTCCTGTTAGTGGTAAGGTTTATGCAACATAAGCATTTTGGTGAAGGTTAGGGAAAGATCGTAACAATTGTTAAATGTTAATAAGCACGTTGTGTCTCAGGTCACTTCAGACCTTTTCTGTATTAAAGTTTAATAACGCTGTAATCACTGGGAGAGGATATTGTATTACGACATTGGATATTTTGGCGTGAAATCAAATGAAATACGTTGTCAGTGAACATTTTATTTGATATTTCAGTATCGATTTGCTACGTATGTTAAAAAACATTCCCTCGTATTGTAGATAGCAAATGTGCTTCACTTTTTACTCAAAACAAATTTGTTGTTGCAAATTAGGTTGATTTTTAGGAGATAATGTTGGTATTATTCATTTCACAATGACACTTTTACAGTAATTAATGTAAATAAACCAAAACATACATCCAACACACATCTAACAAACTGCATGCAAACTGAGGTCTGCATCACCTATGTGGAAATTGAAAAGATGTTAGCTGACAGTCAGGCTGTGTGTGGCTGTGGAGGGATGAGGAGGGTGACATGAGGCAGTCATGTTCCTCCCTTCCTTCCTTCCTTCCTTCCTTCCTTCCTTCCTTCTCTCTTCCCTTCCCTACAACTTCTTCTCTTTAGATGTTAATACCTGAGTAAAACTGATGAATGAATATTTTTGTATAAACATAAATCAATCTATATCCATATATATATATATATATATATATATATATATTTACTTTTTGTAAGCTTGTCCATAATGACAATGCTTATTTGTGTCTCTGTGACAGCACATGTTGGGTCCAAACAGCTACAGGTGACACAAAATCTGGATTTAACTCTGATGATCATGATCCTCTGACATGACGTGCAGTGACTGTTGCATTGCCTTAATCACATGGAAGAGATCCCCTTTCACTAGGAGATTAATTTCAAAAATGGACATCACTGTTTGTATTATTATCTCAATATTTCAAATGGAAGAAGTCAGGTGAGCATGAATTTAGGAAGTGAATTTGTTTTTGTAGATGAAAAGTCTATTTGGCGGATTGTTTTTATCTGTCACATCGAGGTCAAGCTGCCTTTCGTGTTTCATTCCGTTTGCAGCAGTATTTTGAGCGTTCAGTACAATCTCTTCCCTCTGTCCTGCTTTTACTTTACTGCCAGGTGGTCTTTTTATGCGGCGGACCAGCTGACATTTGGCACAGACTAACTCCCTGTTCACCTTTGAACTTTTGTATCGCTGCGAACACCTTCAACCCCATGGCAGCTGCGGTGGATGCACACGGAGGGATCAGATGAAAAGTACCAACAGAATGACCATAACTGAGTCTGAGACTATTTCATGTTCCAGTTATTAAACGTTCACTATCTGCGATGTGATACGTAATCCATTAAACAATGATTAAATTCAATACACATCTTAATAATCAAATCTACTGAGCCAGGATATGCTTAAAATAATATCAAATGGATGAACATTTTATATTTCATTTTTACATTACTTCAACAAGCACATGCGAAACTGCTCATTGGCCTGTTCTTATTCATCTCTTAATCTCTTGAAACAGTTAAAACATCAGCTTTGAGATGCATGGGGACAAAAAAATCTGCAAGAAAATAATTTTTTTTGTCAGGGACATTTTTCACCGGAAAACGGTAACAACCAAAAAATAGCTTAAAGGTTAAGTGACACAGCAAAGTTTATGTGCGTTTCCTCCCAGAATAGGTGGCATGGCTCTTTGAGCTAGCTGGCTGTCAGTTAACAAAGTAACTACACCTCACGAGCTCAGTCACAAATGGGACTTTAAATTAACACTGTTTATTTGTACCACAAACCTGGTAGGGTTTCTGGTAAGGGGATCTCTTCCATGTCTGGAACAATGTATCTTCAGGCAGAGCAGGTTTTGTAAAAAAGTACAACACAGCTAACAATTAGTTTCCTCGTTGTTTTGAAGGGCGATGAAAAATTACAGAGCAAGTCTTTTTAGTTTTAATGTTTTATTTCATCAGCTGGGGCTCTGGAGGTTAAAGTTGGAGCAAAACAACATCCAAAAAAACCACTTCGATTATAAAAAAGAAAATATATGAAATATGCCTGATGAAGGTCTAAAGACTTAAATAAGAAGACTTTGTATTTGTTACCATCCCCCAAAAACGTGAAAGTACAAACATCTTTTTGTGTTTAATCCTCATATATGAAACTGTCCTTTTTTTTCTGGCACTGGGTACAGAAGTGCAGGAACTACTGTTGTATTCTGGTGCTCTCTTCAGCTCGGACGTGACACCATGCAGAAACAGGTTTTTACCTGAATTAATGGGGATTCACCCTTTTTCCTAAATGAGTTCCCAGAGGGTTTCCCAGGACGGCAGAGCTAATTACTCTCTGTGATGAGCAATAAAGAGATGCTGTCAGTGTGTGAGCTGATGTTGGAATGCGTCTGTCCCACAGCTGAACCAGAGGCTCAGCACATCTGGCACAGGGAGTCCCCCTCAGCACGTCTAATGATCCAAACCACTTCTGTAGCACCAACAGTTTGTGTTTCCTCCAGTGGATGAGTGATTGTAGTTTCACAAGGCTCACAGGAGCAAGCATGACGAGCCTTTATGTCTTTCCAGCTTGACAGCAGGAACCAAAACAAGCACCAGACTCCATAGATTCCATTAAAAACGATGCTTTGTCAAAAAATACCACACAAGGTCAAGATAGAATCAAAAGGTTTGTCAGACAAGACAAAGCCAACAGGATAAAAGAGGCATTCTGTCTATATCCAACCCTGTCGTATCGAACGATTCTGCAAAACCCCGTGCTATGCTCAGCTCAGTCTGCGCATTGCAACTAACTGCCCTAAATAATTTGATTTAGACACTGTAATTGGTTTAAACCTGTCTGGCAATTAAACTAGTGAGTAAACTAATAATCGATGGGATTGATGATTAAAAGTCTGAAAATAAGAGCTGTAAGAAATTGTTTGGCCTGTGAAGACATGTTATTGGAACAAAGATTTGGAGGGCACCAGACAACAGTGTGAAACATGATAACATAGTAAAAGCATACCTTAAGTATTACAATGGTAACACAACCATAGAGGTGGTGAAACGTTGTCTGACGGCTTGACACTGAGCCACAGTTGCCACAAAAGGATCGTTTTAATTCAAACTGCTCACGGACACCTTTTTACATGGATGTTTTTACGTCCATCTCAGTGTGGGAGAGGTGGACACACACAGTAAAGTACGAGTGAGTGACTGCAACCTTTCTGTTGGTCTCACTGATAGTAATGTCACTGTGATCAATACTGCGTCAATGCATTCCCCTCACGCTCTCTCCTTCCAGTGGACTCAAAGGGTACCCGCCTCAGCCCGTTTAGCAAAGTCACTCTGGTTCTCTAGTCACCTCCGTCATGAATCATTAAACAGCCGATCTCGCCTGTGCTGCTGCATTCAAAACATGTTGGGGGGGTTTCCCTAACATCGTAGTGTTCGGGTCAATTCACTGCAAAATTGATTTTGTTACTTAGTTTCGTTGTATTTTGTTGTTAATAAAGACTTTGCGATTTTCTGCTTCATTCTTAGTTTACTACCTGAGAATGAAAAATGTCAAGTGAATAAAAGTATAGTAAAAGAAAAGTATATAAAAAGGCTGTTCTTTTAAAAGTCAACATTTTTTGCAGGATATATTTATTGCTTCATGCAATTTTGCTCTAGAAGAGATTTATTTTTTGATGGTCCCTCCTCTCCACTTCAGATGTGATAATGGAAACCTCTGGCAAATGGAATTGTTTTAAATAGCCTTTGCAGGCTGTCTTTTCCCTGATGAAACACATTCGTTTCTGCTGCTTTCCCTCCTCAGACGTCCTCGCAGGGAAAATGGTCTTTTCACAGCTTCCCCTCGATGTGTCAGAAAGATAAAATCTGCTTGGCAGAAAATTTAATTATCACAAATGGTGAGCCGGGGCTTGCACAGACAGGGCCGCCCTGTTCACTTACAGAGGGAGATTCCACGAACATCGTACTGAACCACCTCAGTACATTTAGTCTGAAGTTTTCTAACCAGCAGGTCGAGTCTATCATAGAGGCGAGCAGGGTTTACAGTGGATCAAACCTTAGGCTCGGACTCTTACTCTGTCCCACAGAGTTGTGAATCACATGCTTGGATTGGTGCAATTAATTCAATTTTGTACGAGGTTGATTCACAGAGGATTAATCCTAATGACAGGTGATTCTCTGACCTTTCCTCTTGCACCACCACCAGTGTATATCTCAACATCTACTGTGGGTTGGCATACAGTTTGGTACAGACATTCATGGTTTCCAGATCATCTTTTCCACACCATTAAGTCAACATTTTAATTTGACTTTTGTATTTTGTATGACTAAATTCCGTCAAAGCTAATGGCAACCTACATACCGTACTTAAGTTAACTGACGCAATATACCGCACTTCTTTCACCTACGTACCGTAGATGAACTTGCGTAGGTTACTTAAGTTACGTAACAAAAATACTTATTTCAAGCCAAACAATGATCTGTTCCTAAACCGAACCAAGTTTTGTTTCCTAAACCTAACCAAACCGTGACCGCTTGACACCATTAACCACGTGTTTGAAACTGCGACCGTTATGTTTAGGTATGAGGGCGTTTTGATTTCCTGCCATCCGGTCACTAGTTTAGGAAACGCTCATCTGGGTTGCAAATAGAGGGTAGGAACAAACGACTGATGTGGTTGTATGGGTTGGAGGACTTGTTGAAAATAAACTGCAAATGAATGCGTTTAGATATGGAACAATAACTTTGCAAGATCATCTTAAGGAGAGAGCTGAGCTGCAGGAGGAAGCAGTCAATATATTCAATTAATCACAAGATAAGGATTGCTTTTGCTCATAATGTGACCCCAACCCATTCTCCATAATGATGCCATTCATCAGTGTTTGTAGGATAAGGACTGTTGTTGTTGTTGTGTAGCTGTTATATAACAGTGACAGATTAATCTCACAGTAGTTTAGATTTATATGGATGAACATCCAACCTTCCCGCGTTCGTCATCGCGTGTCATTCAGAGCGGGTTCCCTCGAGGTGAACACTGTACTCCTCTTCGTCTCCTGCCATTTACCGTCCCATCTCTGCAAAGTGATGCAGCATAACGATGGGAGGGACTGAAACAGTGAGAGCACACAGAACGGGATGTCGGGACGGTAGAAAATTCTGTTCAGTTATGTGGATTTACTCACAGCAATCACATTGGTTTAATGTTATTACAGTGACACTGATGGAAATAGCTGGCAGCCTACACGGAAATGTCACTGACCTCGCATTTAGGAGTACAACTAAAATTGGATCTCTAGCTCTGTGTTGGAGCCAGAGCCTTAAATGGCAAAAATCTAGCCGACACTAATCAACATCTTAATTTGATGCATTCGGTGTTTAGTCGGAGTGTGTGTCTCATTGTGTACATCGGTGTTTGTGTGGTAATGTAGAGCCATGCACCAAAATGAGCAGAGTTAATCATCTCTGTTAGCTGAGTGAAATTATGCTATGAGATGAGATTTTGCCAAATATAATAGTTGCAGTGGTGGCTAATCATTTTTTTCGGCCCTGTATTTTAAGACCAGGACTTCATTTTCTTATTATCTTGAGGTAATAAACAGAATTTTATTCCAACTACATATGTTCATAATGGTAACATTACCTGTAGGTCTTTTAGGGATGCTTCTTTGTCTAAGACTGAGAGGGATGACTTCAGGATGAAGACTTGGATAACAACAAAACCCATGAATACCTCTAAACTGTTTTCACAAAATGAAATATTTAAATTACGTCATAATCTATGAAAAATGGGCCTAAAAACAAACAATATCACTGTGTCCTGAAATTATATATTATTTTAAAGAAATTATTTTAATTAAATAAATTGCTAATATCAACAATGTTTACACTAGTTGTAGATCACACACATATGTTAAGTACAGACATTTGATGCAGTCCTCAGCCAATGGCAGTATGTTCTGTGTTGTGACTGAATTTCAAAGCATTTATATTTTGCCTCAACTTATTTGCATGAATCTGCAGATTTTTTCACTCAAGTTCAAACATTTTCAAATTTTGCCTAATTTCGTGGCCTCCAGAGTGAACCCATGTCCACATGAATCTTTAATTTGGCTTTGTATGAAATGGACTACTTTTTACTTTGAAACTTACCCTAAGAAAAAGGAGGGTATAACATGGAGACATATCTGTTCTCAACATCCCCATTCTTTTGTTTTAAAGGGGAAGCTGCTGCGAGTAAGACGGAGGATATTGATAGTGATGGAGTCAGCCGTCAGGGTTTGGCAGGGCCAGGGAGCCCTATCTCACTCTGACAAGGTCTTAAATGTCTGCTTGTCCAAAGGTTGTGAATTCAATTTCCCCCCTCTCCAATTCTACAGGGGACAAACTACAACCAACAGCACCACCGATTCCAATCTAACTGAGGGACTTTTACAATCACTGTGTGTGTGTGTGTGTGTGTGTGTGTGTGTGTGTGTGTGTGTGTGTGTTTGTGTGTGTGTCCAGTGTACAAGTGAAAAGAGTTATGAATTAGTAAAAAGAAAAACAAATAAAACACAAAAAGAGTCATGCTCTATGTCAGTTTTTGTTTTGAAAGATAAAAAAAAAGCTATTATGAGTCAAATGTTTATGTGCACCTTTAAAATGGTATTCTAATGGCAAGTTTTTGTCTTTAGAAAAAAAGAGACAATCCCAGTAAATTGACAATGATATCCAAAAAAGGGAAAGCAGCAAATGCCCATAATTTCACTTAAAAGCTGGTGTAGGAGCCATTAATTATGTCTATGTATTTATCTCTGTTTATTTGCAGCCTATATAAAATGCAGCTTTTAACAACTACAGACCATCTTGCTATGGGATCACACGTTGTGACGTCATCGCAGTGACAAAATCTGTCCAAAGACAGACATATGAACACCTGGCAAAGTACTCAAAACCGCCTATGTGGCAGTTCCTGCTCCACTAAGTGTCTCTAGGACAACAACTTGCAATGATGACTCACACGGTGAAAACACCAGCGTACTGTCGCAGCTGGTAAGCTGTAGTGACAGCAAATTATAACGAAAAACATTACTTGGAAACAAACAACAAACCAAAAGAGAAAAAAATCAAAATAAAATAAATCAAAAACTAAATAAACTCAGCATTATCAAGATATTCGCCAATAGAAAATTACAAAACTAAGAGTCTAACATTCATGCTACTAGCTCTGTAAAGCGATACTTGAGCAAGAATATCAGCATGAAAACATGAAAACATGAAAACATGAAAACATGAAAACATGCAAACATGCAAACATGCAAACATGCAAACATGCTCATGATGACCATGTCAAAATGCTGCAGGTATAATTATTTCCATGTTCGCTATCTTAGCTATGCATGTTAGCATGCTAACATTGTTAATTAGTACTAAACACAGCATTCAGCTGAGGCTGATAAGAATGTGATTAGTTTCCAGGTACTTGATCATAAACCAAAGTAGTGGACAAGTTACAATTTTGCACTGATGATGGCGCTAGAGTAAAAGTGAAGGAATCACCAAAGTTACTACGATTCATCCTGAGGAGAACTTAACTTTCTGAACAAAGGTTCATGCCAATCCATCCGATGTTTGTAGAGATTTGGACATTGCCATCCATTGAGCCACGTCGACTAATGTTTGACTAACAACAAATTAATTCAGCGTACGAGTGGAAGAAAGACATATTACAGTGCCAAAATCTAACCGTCATACTTTAACTACACCCCCAGTATTTTCATTTAAGGAAGTTTTGTTGTTTTTAGGAAAAATATACCATATTTAAAAAGTGCTCCTCAGTTCTTCAAATGAAGGTGAGCAGTCGTGTGATACCGACACTGTTGAAGGAGAAAAGGAGGCACAGCTCCTGCTGCCTGCATGGCTCACAGCTCCTGAGTGAAAGAGAGTTATAATGTTATTGAGGACCTCCACTCATGTGCTTCATTGACTCTCACCTCCAACGCAGTCGTAAAAGTCACTTCCGCTCAGGTAAATCACTAAGTGCTGAGGTGCAGAAGTGAACAAAGCGTTGCAAATGAATGTCTCTTTTACGTGATAACACAACCAGAGAACATCAGTATGTCAACTTCAGGAAATTGGTTTGGAAACAGTCAATAAGCAAGATGTCAAAGCACAAACAAGAATCTATCGCATAACAAATGACCTATAAACCAACATGAATATCAACAAACAGGTGCAGCTAAACATGGACAGGAACCCCCGTTCGTGTCCCGAAAAGATGTTCTATTCATGAGAATAAAATGTGAATTCATGAGAACAAGATCTGTTGTAGTGGGAACCAGTTGAAAGAGATCTCGCTGGCAAAACATATATATCTGGGTCTACAAAGATAACTTGTTCTAAAAATACGAGTCTTGTCCCCAGAAGAACTTCTTCCCACAAAATACAATCTTATTTTAACAAAATAAACAGTAAAAACTATCCCCGGGTTATTTGTTAAATTGCTGATTTGTTTGGTAATACAGTATTCCACTAAAGTACAATACCAATGGAAAGGAGGGCCTGAGCTAAAGGTCTCATAGCAAGGTCTAAAATCGAGTTTGTAGACCTTAAATAGTTACGATGAAATCAGGTTCACATGGTGTACATGCCTGAACTAATGTCAATAC
Source organism: Leptoclinus maculatus (assembly GCA_032191485.1). Taxonomy (NCBI): domain Eukaryota; kingdom Metazoa; phylum Chordata; class Actinopteri; order Perciformes; family Stichaeidae; genus Leptoclinus; species Leptoclinus maculatus. Next base: position 9,662,143 of record JAVDOI010000004.1, on the reverse strand, counting down.
ATAGAATGATAAACCATATTATTCTGAGATAGTAAAGACTAATTTTGTTTGTGTATGCATAGTGCTTGTGACTGGACTAGACTGTTTTCTTTAACTCTGGTTGCACACTAATCTCCATTTTGTTTTCGGATTCATGGGTTCAGTATTGTTTTTGGTGGATGGTAGAGGCGCATGGTGGACATTTACCAGATTTGTTTTCTTTTAATATACATATAAAAGAAATTCCTCACAAATTTTGACCAAGTTAAGGTACAATTTGTGGTCACACATGGAATAGATAATGTTAGTGCGACTAACTGGGCGACTGTGGCTAAGTGGATAGCAGGGCCGTCCTTCAATCAGAGGATTGAAGGCGGTTCGATCTCCGGCTCCGGCTCCACTGGTCGCATGTAGATGTGTCCTTGACACTTAACCCCAAAAATTGCTCCCGTAGCGTCTACGGTGTAGAAATGTGATAGAATCTGAATTGTAAGTCGCTTTGGATAAAAGCGTCTGGTAATGTTAGGGTGTAGCCTCCAGATAATTATTGTGGGTCAAGTGTAGTAATACTAAAGTGTATGTGTGTGTGTGTGTGTGTTGACAACGATGCAAGATGCAGGTAAACTGTCCCTGTCGTTACTCTACACATGATGCAGCCCCCCATTTGATAATCTAGCTCCTACCTGAGCATTATTAATCCATTTTTAAACTCACTGGTCCAATTAATAAATACATGACATCAGATCACTGAAGTGATGAGCAGACTGACACTCACTGCACTGATTACTGACAAAAGACAAGAATATATGTGGGATAGATGAGGACACAGCATCTGGCCCTTTCACGCCTCATTGAGTTGATGGAATACTAATAAAAATCCATATGACAACAGCATACTAAGTGTTCAATTAATATTCTAAAATATTCATGCGCTGCATGTGGCAGAGACCTGTTCGAGGCGCCCCCGCAGGCAAAGTGACGGTGCTGTCTCCCCGGTAAAGAGGAGGTGACCTTATTAACCTTTTTTCCCTGAGCTGTGCGGCCGACAAACCAGCAGGCTCTGCTGGACGCTCCGAGTCCACACGGGCCACCGTTCGTTGTCCTGTCGCCTGACTGCCGTCCCGACAGCCGATAAATAATCTCTTCTGGAGCCTTTTTTCCTCCGGGCTGAGAGGCCAGAAGGAGCTAATCAATTGGTTTGATGATGAATCAAAGTCCAGAGTGGTAAAGTGTCGTCCCACAGCTAAACAAAAATAACTTTTGTTTTGTTTTGTTTTTACAGCCTTTGTATAAAGGTGAAGATGCGTTCTTTCAGATCAAGGTGTTGTCTTCCACGATGACACAATTTTTGAGCGGCGATTGTTGAAGGTGAGGTGGTATATGCAAGACTGGAGATTCTATTTGTCCATGATGTTGATCCTTCCTGACTTTCAACCAAGGGGTTTTAAGATGCCTAAACAGATGTTTTTCTGGACAGCAGCTCTCACACATCACCAAATAAAATGAACTCTTGGTGGCAAAGAAAAGTGGCGTATCTCTGATTTACATTACTGATTTATGCTCACGTATATGTTCGTTAGGAGCGACTAGTTCTCCCAGCAGAATCCTCAATGCTGCTAAGAGTCTTCGTGAGCTCCCTTTAAAGAGCAGAACCTTGTCCACCACATCTTATTCATAACCATTTGCCATAGATGTTTTTTTTCGGACCGGAGGAACTTTATTATAGTTCGAAGAAGATTTTTCTATTGTCAGCATCGAAAGAAATAGGAACGATCGTGGTTCTTAGAAAGTTGTTTTGAGGGACTTCTTTAGCTCCTATTTCAGTATAGGTAGCCTATACTCTCCCAGCACAAGAGGAAACGAGTGACGGAAGAGTACGGTGGTTGGTCGAACACATGAGCCAATGCAACACCTGCAACCACCATTTTTAACTAAAAAAAACGGAAGAACCCTGACAAATCACCCGGCAGTAATGTCCAGAAGTTAACTAGTCAATAAACATGCAACCGCTGAGAAAAAGAACGAGTGAGAGCCACAGCTCACCGAGCTAACCCAGTAGCACAAAGCACACCCACTGAGCCTAAAGAAGCTGTTTCAAACTGAAATCGCAAAAGGTACTTTCATGGCGGCTATTGTGCTTGCGTTTATATGATTGTGGCATGTAACACAGTTGCTTATTTATTCTTATATTCTATAAAATCTTTCAGCTGAAGATGTGTGCCGGCTTCCGTCACTTCAGGGTTCCTATAGGTGGTGCAAACACAGCTCCTCAGAACTGTTTGGTCCGAAAACCCCAATAGCTTCCTTGAAATAAATGTCACTGACCCTTAGCTTTCTTTAAATGTTTTACTCAAAAAAAAACATTTGACAGACAGAAACGTTGGCATCGTTTGTGTGCACCAGGGACTGAATGATGTCAAGAAACAATTAGCAATACATGAGCAGGAGACCACAATGACAGCAACCTATCAGAGGACTGTGGCCTGCGTGATAGAATTTCACTGTAATCTGGGTTTCCCTGTCGTCATTACTCTTTTACAACTCTTCTTTGCAACATCAGAGGATGGAATATAGAAATAGTCTCTGGAGAGACACACACAGGAACACTCACTCAGCACTCACATTTATTATATGTGTCTGTCTCATATCCTCCGGCAGACAGATAAGCGGCAGCAGAAGAAGCCCAGAAAGACCCTCTGCTAGATGATTGTCGATTGTTCAAAGCAGATTTACGTTAGTCTGCTGTGAACAGCAGCCTTCCTCTGGGCTCAGCCCACGAACATGTTGTGTTAGTTTAATATTTCATTGTGCAAGCTGCACGGAGAAATTAGTCCATTACTGAATGCCTGAAAAGCTTTTAACACTGAGGAGTCTACGGTAAGTCTTACAATTTTACTTAATATTAAAATGGGAATAGAACATCAATAATTATACCATAAAAAACTAAAGGTGAAGAAAAGAGAACTTTTGCAGTATTATAATCAAATTTGATCTTTCACAGATTAAAATGTTTCTTGTGCACGTGCAACTTCAACTTTTAAGTTAAGGGAGACAGTGAGTATTCAATTTACTGTTGTGTACCAAACTATTTCCTGGCTCTGAACGGTTGTCAGGCCAAATCATTTGGCACATAACCTCTGTAAAACTGCAACATGACGTTTTAATGTCATGGTTATTAGTGAGCTTGTGCGTCGCTAGTGATGGATTTCACATTTGAGTATCTCTTCAAAATGTTTTGGAGCGCTGCAGGACCTCTCAGCGGGTCAACAAGACAACAACTCCTCCATAAAAAGCTTTAATTACCTGCTTTCATCTCCTGTTTGTGGAAGGCTCCTAGAATGTCCAACTTGTTTGATGCCTTTGATTATAAATCTATAAAAGAGACAAAGATAATAAATAAAACCCAGTAACCTTTGAACATCCATTAACTATACCCACTTATCCTTTAGGGTCATAGAGAGGGCTGGAGCTAATCCCATGTGACATTGGGTCGAGAGGCGGCGCCCACCCTGGACAGGACGCCAGTCAATCACAGGACTGACACAGACAGCCACTCACGGTCACATTTACAGGCAATTTAGAGTCGCCAATCAACCAAGCAGACTCTGGACTGTGGGAGGAGAAGCAGCTCTTCGTGGCAGCTTAATGAGAAGTTTCTACCAGGTGTGATAAGGAGCGTAGAGCCCCTTTACAGAAAGCATACCTTTCTATAAATGATTCACTGCTCTTAACGTGTAGACTCTCTGCTCCTTTTAAGAGCCCCAAAAAGCCCAAGCAGTGTACAATACTATCTAAATCTAAATTGCAAGAGTGACCCCAGGCCGCACAGGGTTAAAGATACGCTGTGCGGGACTATATATTGGTGTTTTTGTCCGAATAGCCGGCTGCTCTGTTGCCATGGCCGATATTATCTGCTAAGCTGTCTCGCCCTGTCAGCGCCTGCTGCATCGTAGCGTGCGGCCTTTTGAAGCAAAAAGCAGGTCACTTTGAAAGCTACAGCCCCTCCCTGTCCACGGCAGAGGGGTCAGGAAAAAGCAATTTGCATTTTTAACACGGGGAACAGTGTGAGTGGAGTGTCGCTGCTACTCGAGCTCCCTGAAGGGCGGAGCAGAACCCTCCTATCACATTTGACAACCTTCTTAATAGAGAGGCATGGCCACGCTGCAGCCTGCCAAGAACAAAAACTAGATTTATTATCCTGTACTGAAACATGCATTTGATTTAGTATGTTTCATTATTTATTTTACTGTTCAGTAGAACTGTTCTAGTTTAGAATCTGGCTCCCGACATAATTCGTTTTTTGTTTACTTCAATTTGACCAAATCATGTTCGTACTTGAGGGATATATTTGGACTTTGACCTCAAGCGACAGGCAGTCGTGCACTTCTGCACATCCACTGAAGACTCATTTCCTGCTGCATTGTTTGATTTTTGTCTGACAAATTTGAAGATACACCAAATGTGCACTTGGGATGAGTTTGTCTTCAGGGCTTATTTTAACCCAAACCACGATTCCTAAACCTAAGCAGATAGGTTTGTTCCCTAACAATTTTTGTCTGAAAGGGTGTTAAAGGCAAACTTCTCCCATGTGCCTCAAATGCTTTTCATGTTCATATAACCTGTGATAGCATGGGACGTATTCTTTTGATCAAATTTCATACATGCAACAACAATGATCAAACGCATTTTTGTTATTTTGAATGTGAATGAGATTCTTTAAGGTTTTTAGAATCTAACTGTGTCGAGGGACGGAAATGTTGGTTCTCTGAAACTCAGCTTGCCTTCATAGGCCAACCAGACTAATGTACTGTACATTTCCTCCCCTACTGGAATGGGTAATGGCCTAAAAACAACAAGGTGCATTTTTCATCCATCCAAAATATGTGTTTTTTGGAGTGTAACGAGCATTAAAGCCTTGCAGGTTGGCAAGCGTGGCTGCAGACTTTTTTGTCCATGTGACCATTGGAGTGTTGAAGGACATTATAATGTCAAATATTTCCTCTGCAGGTACGTCGTAGCACAGGGCATTTATAAAAATGTTAAACGACACTGCCATCCGAGCCAGAGGAGGGACTGGTGATGGATGGCTCGGAGCGCAGCAGGAGTGTTGGAGATCCTGGACGTGACGCTTTGATCAATGTGCCTGTCCACACAGCCGGTCAGAAAGATGTAGCGCCTGCCATGTTCAGACCCCATTGTTTAACCCAACACATCATTTGCACGCAGGCGAAGGTTAACGAGACAGAGATAACCCATTAAATGACCAATTCATCATTCAAACAAATTGTAGCTCCAATTTTGTCCTTTTCTCTACACTTCTAGACAGACAAACATGGAGGTGCAGTCACTTACGAGCACATCTACACAACAACCTCTGATAAAACCCTTCAGGGGCTGCTCTGTTTTTTGTTTTTTTTATTCCTTGTACTTTCCTCCTTGTGTAATTTGTCTGCTTTATCTCAGACGAGGGATTGAGCTGGCTTTTCGGTGCATGTTTAGATAGCCCGGACATCCATTATCAGTCCGAGGCAAACCCGATTTAGGACCTCAGTAAAAGAATTACTCAGGAGGAGAGGAGAGCGCCGTGATTCTGTCACCTTCTCTTCCAGCCTCGGCCCCCATTGCTGCTCTTTAATTGGGCTGCTAATCAATTAAGGCCTGTGTGCGAAAAGATTGTCTCGGCCAAGTGCATAAATGAGGGTGACAGTCGGAGCTGTGAGACACACAGAGGTGACTAAACGGAACACATTTTAAGTTCAGTTTCATACCATCCCGCTGCTCACAACTTTGCTACACAAACACATGAATCAGAGAAATCCCTCTTTTCTTAATGACTGCAGCTGTTTATCTTGATCTTGTTTCACTTGAGAGTTATTCATTTAGGGCCTGGATAGTGATCTAAAGATCACCACTGGGTCTGAATACTGAGGCTAATGTGTTGTGGTCTTTCTTTAGTCCATAGCTTTAGCTTAATAGCCTCACCAGGATCGTTAGCTCAGCGATCTTACAGAAACTACTCGCCACCTTTCCAAACTCTCCAAAAATCTATTATAAAGAGACATTTTAGATACAAATGAAGCATGAAGGTGTAATGCTCAAAATCAACTTGTTCGTACGGTGAGTCGTCCAAGCATGTTGGAAAGCTGTAAAGAACAGCCATACTTGGGTATAAAGACAGAAAACAGCATTTTTCTAGCTATGAGACAATATGGAAATATGATCCAGGAAGTCCGGTCTGAGTGACAGATTAATGCGGTCAAACCACGGATGTACAAAGAGAACTGGATACAGCGATGGAGGCGGGGCTATGTTCATTCCTATGAAAGTTGCTCAGCGGCACATTAAGCAAAAACCTTTGTCTTCCGAGTACTAAATCATCCGGATCTTCTGGCCATCTCGAAATAAAGGCTATTCATGTGTTCGTACCGAGTACTGGGACGTCTCGAGCGGTCAACATCTTCGGACAGTCTCTCCTCGAAGGCTTACGAAAAGAGACAAAGTAGTTCTGTGATAAGAGGAAAAAAATATGTAAAGAATAAAGATTGTTCATTGCTTTTGGTGATCCTGCTTCCCTGGACTGCTGTTGATATAAACAACATGTGAGCTCCAACACAGTAGACATAATTTCACAGAACCGACAGATGGACCTTTGAGGATTCTTCTGTCAGTAAACTGCTCTCCCCTCACGGCAGAAAACATCCTACAGCTGTTTTGCTGCTGCTTGCTTGATCATTAAGATCTAGATTTTGTGTTTGACTTTCACACTTCAGCCGCAGCAGGACATTTAAAGAGGTCTGTGACGTGGAGGGACTGACAATGCCAAGAAGAATGAGCGGCCTCTTCCACAGTTATTAAGACCGTTTAATAACTTGATTCTTGGAAATCAAACGGACACAGCTGCAGGCCGTTGCTCCAGCAGCTGTGTCTGGCGGTGTGCCAGACACAGCGGTCCACCTCCTGCTTTATTCTATGAAAAGATTAGAGGGCCGCAGAACTTATTGACTCAGATTTCTCCTCCAGGTATAGAGTAATTAATGCAATTAGGCCCTCTATCGCCGCTCAGGCCTCTTATCAACGCTGTTTCCTTATCGCTTCTGGAAATTTAATTAGAAAAATCTTTCCAATTAATGATTTTGCATAATTAAAGTTAACTTCAACCAGTTGATTCCCTTGTTAATTGCTGGCCAGAGGCATATAAAGAGAAGAGTTGGACAGCTGGACGGAGGTGGAAAGGAATAACAGTATGTATATTACTTAAGTGCTGCACTTAAAGCTCCAGTCATCAATATCCTTTGCCCTGTGGTGGCCAAAAGTGTATTAAAGTTTAAACTTTACTTGAGTTTCATCTCATTTCGGAGGGAAATATTGTACCTTTTATTAGAGACGTTTATGGGCCAGGTCCGAAAGGGACCCGTGGAAAATCTATCGGAAACTGTATCAATTTGATTTTTTTTTAAGGGACCCATTACAAATCCGAGTCCATCTGGTTACAGTTACCAAGAACTGAGCGGACCCGTAAAGACCTCAACTACATTCATTTGACGGCTGACATTATGAGTGACTTTAAGATTCAGATTTTACGTACAACATGAGATGAGCTCAACAACATAGGACTGTTGCCAAGTAAAAGTCTTTCTAGCTATGCTCTGCAGCATGGCACTGTGGAGGCAAAAGAGAAATCTCAAAAGATTGCGATTTCTCAACAACTACTTGATGTATTGACATGAATATTGAAGGTCCCTTGAGAATAAATAATTACAACTTTGGTAATCCTGTGAATTTTCTTCCCGCACCAGCAGGTTTAATTTGTAATTTGTAAATGACCCTTGTTTTAGTTTAAAGCTAGGTTAGCCAACATTGGAGAAACCAGCAAGGGTACGACAGATTTTAATAATTATCCAACCGAAAAAAAAACCAGCCTTTTGTTGCCCACTCCTTTCCAATGAAAGTAGCATCACAAGCTTCAAAAGTCGCCTTCAGACCTCCCTCCAAAGCCATTCCCTCAAAACTATCATAATGAACGTGAACAACAAACATGGCTGTTGTTAGTACTCCCATCCGTTAAGCTAGCAGCTTGTGGAACACTACGGTGACGTGCAAAGTGTGCACGGGCAGAGTGCCCTGCAGCTAGACAGGTGGGTAGCCCGTCCAATCGTTACGGTCCTGCCTCAGCCACAGACACCAGATTATATTTTCTGTCAGAACACTTGATTTGATCAAGAATTTATTGATTACTGTCAAGATGTAAAGAGAATTTCAACAAATATAACAAACAATGCTTCCAAAATACATTGCACTTGCTTCATTGTCTGACTTTCAGACATTGAATTGAGGTTTAGGAGGATTCCCTCTGCAGAGGAGCATGAAGTCCTTACGAATCTATAAAGTTACCATTTACTCCACTTTTTTCATTTTACTGTTAATGTATTTATTCATTAAGTGAATGTAAAGTATTAACACTGCTTTAGATGATGGATTTGAGTACTTGTTCTATCTCTGCAGCGGGATACGTACACATCAGAAACAAACATGCACACAATAGAGACGGAAAGGAAATGAGACAACAAATGCTCATAAAATGAATGCCATATTTCTTCATCTGGCATTTAGTTTCACCTTTACCTGTTAGCCTTTTCACACGTTTTTAATAATGCCAGCCAACTCAAATGCAAAACACGCTCATAAATCACAAGTGTGTGTGTGTGTGTGTGTGTGTGTGTATAGGTGTGTGTGTGTGTGTGTGTTTGCTGAAGTGACTCCCAGTTCTCTGCAGAGTGCTGCAGGGCGTCAGGGGTGGGAACAGAGAGGTTACTATGGAGCGGAAAGAACAAACAGGAAGCCCGACACCTCGGGAAACTGGTTCAGACACACAGCACAAGATCCACTTGGTCATAGAAAAGTAAACTGGAAATGAAAAATGGAATAATTGAAAGTAAAGGATTATTGTAGCAAACTGAAGAGAACCTACTTTTCGTGCTGTGGGTGCTTTACGGTACTGGCTTCATCGTGTCATTGAGGTTCGAGCCCTCAATCAGCTGTGTGATTGATGCATCGCCTGTCTCTCCTGCTCCTTGTCTGTCTGTCTCGTTCTCCAGGGAATCCTGATCACATCACCTGCATCTTGGCTCAGAAAAACACGTCTGGAGCAAATTCAATCCCCAGACTTGTTGTCAAGATCATAGGCAGTAAACAAGTCAAGCAGTTTATCGAGGAGCCACAAGAGTGAGTATTAAGATGTGCAGGCATTTGGATTCAAGATACTCCGTCTGATTGTTGACTTAAGACTATGATTGTCATTTATTGCGTGTTAGCCCTTAATGTATGAATGTATTTAATGCTTAATTACTGCTTTTGTTTTTGTATCCTCCTGTATTTTTCACGGTTAACCTCCTATTGATTAAATATGGGAGCTTTTCCTTGTTATCACAGAACCAATATTACTTGCCGTGTATTTTTGATCATTGTATCATTTTGAAGCCCTTTGATGCTTTAACTGTGATTATGGGATGTACAACTGGAGTTGACTTGATAAAAAAAAAAACAGAGATTCTGGAGAGATGTCAGAGAAAGAAGAAAATCCTCCAGTTGACATATTTAATGATGATTTCCAGAAACCTCCAGGAAAAACAAGATGAGATGGTGTCCAGGTCTCACAGACAGCTGCAGCACACAGCAGACTCAGGTGTATGGATGATATACAGGAGAAAATCTAAAACAAGATAGAATCATTTTAAAAAGGTGCTAGATCCGAGATTTCTATTGCCTCTCAACGGCTTTCAACATGGTGACAGCAGGCCGGTGTCCGTGAGCTAACCAGTGGGGCACGCTCACATGTACTCAAAGCACCAAAAGTAAACGTGGATAGAGTAAGCAACTGTCAGATAAAGGTAGTTGAGAAGAAAAGCACAATATTGAAATGTCTCATTTAAAGTCTCTGAAAATATGGATTCTCAAGTAAAGACCCAGAACTTCTAAACTGTATGTAACGTAATCCAGGTGAGTGTAAACACAGTCGACATACTGAAAGCACATGTACATGGAGGCTTTACTTCACTGATGGTATTTGTGTTTCTCTACACAGGTTCCTGACAGGTTGCGTGCGACAGCGCCCTCTGGTGATCGCTCGAGGTCCTACATTCACCCAAAGACTCTCCACAGCTCTGATCACAGAGCAGCTGACCTATTGGAGATAAAAGAACAGGTTCTCCTGTGAAATACAGCCTTACAAATACAGCTTTCAATAACACTGTATTACAGTAAAATGGTCATGAATGAAAAATTAAATATGTCGATAAAACCTACCTCATATGCAGATTGTGATCTCTTGAAGGTCATACAGCAAGGAGAAGAATGCGAAACCTCTATTTTCATTACTGGGAACATCAAGGCTGTGTTTAGTTGGGATACAAATTTAGACACGTTTTGATTATTGTTTAACTTAAGAATGTTTTAAGCATTAAACAAATGCCAGACACAATCACTAGAAGACAGAATTAACTTTTATTTAAACTCATGTTTTCCTGAATCTTTAAATGTAATCCCTCGGATTGCCTTTTATTTATAGGGGTACGGCTACTTAAAAAAAAAAAATCCTAAATGAAGTTCTTAAAACTCTTTATTTGAAAGCTTATTGAGGAACATATATGCAACATTACTTCACTTTGCTCTGTTAAGGATTAATATCTGTTTTAGTTTCCGATTCCAAGCACAACCCCTCTAAATAAAAGCTTTTAGAGGCTTGTTAGGTATAGAATAAAGGTTGTTTTCATTGGGTCCTGACATCTTCCAGCTCTATGATCCACTTCACAGACTCATGGTGTAGCTCTGTTGTTAAACTGGACTGTTGGCACCATGACTGAAGATAAACCCCTGTATTTATCGCCCAGAAAGGTGTGTCTGAGGATGGAGATAAGGCCCAGAGGACGGGGTGGCAGCTCTTGATCTCACCTTCAGTGGGACTCTCAATCGATCCGAGATCAGTCACCCGTTTCTGGAAAAATGACGTTCCACTGAACATTTTCTCTGCTTCTGCAAATGTTTTCTGATAGAAAGGATCCGATTGAGGTAAGGTAGCAATAATAGTTTGACTGCACGTGCATACAAAACTTTTCTTACAATTTCTTTGAGTTGAGCGAAAGGATATTGTGTTTTTCGCCACACGGGGTGGGGCTCTAAACGTGGAAATGTTAATCAGTGTGGAAATCCAACACTTTGGTAGAGTTAAATATCTTAACAACTACTGGATGGATTGCAGTTAGTTTTGGTAAACTACAGACTCGTGTTACCACAACAGGTCAGTTCAACATCAGCAGTTCCAGATAAGACAGCTCAAATTGTGATACGTCGTGAATAACATTCTGACGGACCCTGGGAGAATTCAACAAAAAAGAGAGACGGAAGCTCCACAATTCAAGCAGAGAGGAGGCGTTCTCTTAAATGTCATACAAACCAAAGATGGGGCAGGATTTCTTCCTCGCTCACCCACTGCAGCGCTCCTCAGCAGCCCTGAGATCTGTGCTGCCACCAGTAGCCATGAAGTGCATTGCAGCAACACTACAGATGAAATTGGTTAAAAGGTGCTATATTCAATATTCAGAGCATTAATATAGCAGCAAACAACTATTTGCTGCGTAAAGATATAGTGGAGTAATGTCTACCTGAGCAGAAGATGAAGTCACTCTCCCTCCGTGTGTGTTAAAATCCGAGCTTCTCCTTTCTTTGTTGACATAGCTGGGCCAGTCCCGCATGCTTTTTGTGCATGTAAGCGTGTCAACACCGCTGCTCTGTCAGCACTTTTGCCACCGTTTGCGCTATTAGCACCGTTAGCTGCGAGTCGTTGCCTCAGCCGTCGCCATGTTAAACGCTATTGAGAGGCAATAAAGAATGCTCTCAGTGCACCTTTAACTGTATGCATGTTAATATGCTTATGTGCTTAAACAAGCGCATGATTGTGGGCTTATGGATGTCAACAAACTTACATGCCAGGAACTTTAAACCACATCTCAAGGTCTTCCTCAGAAGATAGTTTGCCTAAGACATTAAAAATATGTAACTTTGGTCAAGCAAGTTTTAAATCATTTTATTACCTCGACCGTTGTGAAGGAACCAGACTCATCTGGCCACAGCGCTGCGACACCTCAAAGCACTACAATGCATTACATGTTGTGGTAGAAATTATTGTGTACGAGTGGAAGATTTGTCTACCTATACAACATATAGGATTATTACTGTTATCATAATCATTTGGCACACATTTTGTCTAAAAGGAACTTGCTATTGTGTTTTCTTTGCACTGGCCTGCTAATGTGGACGCTCAAGGACACTTTTGCTCATCGACAGAACTGTCTATCAACCACATAGAGTTAAGAGTCTCAATTGAATTCACACCTTTATAATCTTTAATAACCTGATTTCAGTCGTTTAGTACCATGTCAGACTTTGTGCGTACATTAAGAGGCCATGTTAGTTAAGGGTGAAATGTTAATCGCAACACACACCCGCCAAGCTGCAGAGCATTGCGCCATTTGGCGCGCGATAATTGACAACCGTAGGACACACCAGATGGGTCATAGACACATTCGGTTAAAGTCCCAATCTGGGGAGCAATCGAGTAAATTAAATTGTTAAACGTGACAATGGTAGCCTGATTCCAGACCTCTGAATCACCGTTCACATCTCCGACTCCTTCAGCGATTCAAATGGATGTGCTGTTGAACTCACTGACAATCGACCAATCAATGCTAGGACATCATCTTCCTACGTAGCTAGAAAAACTACCTCGCAACATCCATCCGAAGTTAACAGCTCCTAGATATGGATGTTTTGTCCCACTGCGAGACGGTTCCTGTTCATCGGAATGGAAATTGCTAGACTTAATGTTTGAACGGCGTCACACAAATAAAGAAAGGTTCTAGAAATAGAACGTTGCTGATGCTTCCTGAACCTTTAAAGACCTGGTTTGGTTATTGTGTTTAAAACCACACAGTGTCCAGGATCATTCACGAGTGCACACAAACATGACACTGAAGAGATTAACCCAAACGACACAATAAAGTTGTTTGGTTTTTTTTCTTTATTTTGGGGGGGTGTTTGTATTTCGGATTTGTTCCCTTTTTTCTTGCTGTCCCTGCTTTAGGCACTACATACTTAAGGATGACATGTTAGATTGTTTTTAAAACAAACGTCTATTCAAAGCCTTCATCTTGTGGCAAGCAAAGTATGAATACAGCTAATAAAAATAAAGGTTTATATTTTTCCTCCTTACTTTACACATAAAATAAAAACACTTTTTTGGACCCCCTCAAAAATGGGGGTATTACAATATCTTACATTTGTATCACAAATCAATGTAATGAGACTGAAAATAAAAACATAAAAACTGTACAAAAATGAGAAAAAATTCATTTTAAAAATTCTTGTGATCGAATGATGCAAAAGAGTACACAATTTTGCTTTGCTAGGTTACTGACCATGAATTGAATTAAAAGGAGATGCAAGTTCACTTCTTCTGTTGAATGAAATTCAAATTGACTTGATGTCGGACGTGGGGGACCAGGGGGAAGTTTGGATTCGGATGCACAGACCCTGGTGAAAGAAAAAAAGAATCCAAGTCAGTACAAATGGAGAACTTGTGATAATCTATTCCTGTCAGCGGCAATAAAGGAAATATCTGTCATGTCTGACCTTGGGCCATGAAGGGTTTTCCAGGCTGGTAGCCTCCGTTGCCCTGCTGGATGAAGTTCTGGGGCATCCGGTAGGGCCAGGATGGAGGCAGGGCGTACTGTGGTGTTTTATTGTGCTCCCATAACCGAGAGCCTACAAACTGGGCCGGGTGGCTTGACTCTGTGGAGACAAAATCCGAACACACTCAATAACAAAAAAAAAAGACAAAGTTGAATCAAATCTAATAATGTAGTAGCCCAGTAATACACTCAGTGAACACTGTTCCTTCACCAGTGATGTTATGAACCGTTACCAACATCCTAGAGAACTGCATCTTACAGCATTTAACCCTTCACTGTCTAAAATGATGAAGGTTCCATCTGTAAATAAGAGTAACGTGTGTAACTACAGTTGACATGGTAGATAGAAAACAGTCAAATACAGTTCTACTTCTGGATGACTGCAGGAGATGGTACATAATACTTAAATTAATTTGAAAAATGAATCACAACTGTCCAAAGTTCTGCTGAAATGCGACGTCTGTATGTCTCGATAAGGGGGCGTGGCCCTGATCGGAGTGAGCATGATGTCACCTTGTACTTCAGGGGACCGTGCAGAATACAAGACAACATCACAGATATATGGTTTTTAAATTATTCCTTGATTTTCTCTGGAAAAAGGCAAATAACTACTGTTGCAATTAATATTATAGACTGGGGACAAAATCAGATATGCAATTGTATAATTAGGATGACACATATGACAACTCAATCTGTATTTAAAGATACAGAAACAGGAAGACAAAAAGACATAGACGGTGCCACCAAAGTTCACCCAGTGAATACCTGACTTGACCACAGTGCCATTGCCCATGAGTGACCCAGGTTGTGCCAAGTGGTTGTGCCAGTGTCCTTCCCGTCCTGGCCCGAGGCCCAGCTGTCTCCCCGCCGGCTGGGCGAAGATGATGCTGGGGTCGTTCAGGTTCATGGGGCTGGGGTTTCCCCCTGAGCCTGTGGGACTCCCGTTCCCCGATGCCGAACGCAGGGCGAATTTCAGACCGGGCGGGGAGGGGCCGTTGGGAGAGGACGTGGTGAGGACTGGTCCGTGTATGGGCCAGGAGGTGGAGGGGATGTGGACTGGGTGATGAGGCGGCCCCTGGGACTGGTGTGACTGGTGCTGGTGAGAGGGAAGAAGCCCCAGTGCGCTGAGCGCCCCTGGGTGGTACTGGCCTGGATGGGAGGTGGGGAAGCTGAAGAGAGACAGGGGGACCTGGGGGTGAACAGGCTGCTTCGGGGGACCAGCGGGACCAGTCTTAATGTGGGAGGGCTGAGGGGAACCGGAGGACTTTGAGGAACTCTGAGGAACAGCTGTAGGCTGCGGGGAGTAGGGCGGAGTCTGCCGACTATCGGACTATTGACAAGAAGAAAGAAAGAATTTTGTTTTCAACTGCGGAAAGTCATGCTTTTCATTTTTATAATGAAATATTCATTCATTCAACTGGGAAAACATAATTAGATTTCCAAATTCTGTTTCGTTAACAGCTTTGCAATATCAACAGAGGTTTAAAAGGTCAAGTTCACCCAAATTAGTTTTAACTTGAATTGCCCACGTTTCAAGATATCATTGTGAACCAGTTCTATAGGGATTATTAATTATGACAAACTTCTTACACACCCAAGTGTTTTGACATGTGCATAGAATTTTAAAACCAAAACAATTCTACACTATCTCTCAATCACTTGTAATCACGTTCTCAATTACATTTCAGCTGTGCGGCCTTCATCGGGTAAGATGATGAAGGTCTGTGGACTGAAAGATCTTTAATCATCAACTTCTTTACAGAGACTACGACAACACAAATTCTCACAAATATCATCTTTCACTTCTATGGGCCCAACAAATTCCATTTACTTTCTTTTGTATTTGGATGGAGGCAGAAATCTCTACAGGAGTGAGACATTATTTGTATATGTATTTGTAATGTGGGTGAACTGACCCCAGTGTAATGTCTCACTATTGTACTCACACATTCAGAGGGCTGTCTGGTCCTTCCAGGACAGTCTGCAGCTGTCTGGGGAATGGGGATGGACTGGGAGCTCACTACAGTTCGTACCATGTGAGGAACTGGGGAAGAATAAGAATGAGCAGTGTTATTTTCACCCCCTAATGGTCTGAATATCAGCTGTGTGTCACGACGGTTAACCTTTGTTAACAAAGCGCCTCTAACATTTAGAGAAACACTTTGCGAGGTCGTCTTGAGGTTGGATGTGGATATTGTGGATACCTGGTGCTCCGGCGGTCCTCTGTTTGAGGTGGCGGTACTCAGGACAGTCCCTCCTCACGTGACCCATGTCCCCACACTGGAAACAACGCCTGTCCTTCGGCTCCCGGTCCTCCTCTTTTATGTCCTCGTCTTTGTCGTTTTCCTTCTTCTTCATCCTGGCAGAGGACAAAGTTCAGGGCACATCAAGAAGGGAAGAATACATCTGACAGTCAGTACAATCACACATCAATGAGTGTGCAGACATACACACAAGAATAATAACAATGGTACATAAATATTATTATTTATATTATATTATAAATATTAAATAGAACTCTGTACACCCTCTACTACCAATCCTACAAAACTCTTCCAACAAAAAAGGTTAAGATGTTAATTGAAATGATAAAAATTTCAACAAAATTCGTATATATACAACCAAGGAATTTTTAAGGTTGAAACTGTTACATATTGATAGCTTCAGCTAGTTGTAAGACCGTTATAAAAGAAAGTGCACCTTTACAAACACCACCTATTGAACAGTCTAACCTCACTAAGTTGGCTGAACTTAGTTGGTCCATCAGGAAACAGTCAATCTCTTGCTGTTGCTCGTTTCTGAAGTTTTTCTTCTCAATCGCGTGTTTGTCTCTCGGATTTACTTTTCGCTGTCACCTGTTCTTTGTTCCCATTTTGATGGGAAAGATAATTTGAGTTGATTTTTACTGTAGAAAAATGTATGAACTTCATCAAAATAGTACATGTTCTATTACACCTAAGTATAGTAGCCCTATCACAATTACAAAAGGAGAAAGAGTTGATTTCACCATCACTAATTGTGTTTAAATTCACAGCTACTGTATGCTGGAAATGACAACACTCATTTGTTAAGAGGAGGAAGAGAGTTAGAAACAAACAACTCTTTGAAGTGAAACCAGAATTGGAAAGCTACAATGACGCAGTATACTTAACATACAGATAAATAAAGAGAAACTGTCTATTTAATGTTTATTGACTGAACCTACTCGTAGATCATCCATCTAAACTTGTGTTTCTGGACATCGAAAAAAATCACTGTTGCTCCCTAATATGTTTTGATGTATAAAAAAAAAAAGCAGGACTGTGGACAGTGATGCTTTAAAAATAAATGAATGTAACACATTTTAAATATCACAAAGAGGGGACAACCTGCGTCTCTTTGGACAGTCCTTCATGTAATGTCCAATCTTCCCGCAGATCCTGCAGCACCTGTCATTGGGCGCCAACTCGCCGTCTGTCAACACCTTTGAGTCAAAGAAGTAGTCCTGCAGCAGAACACAACGGAAACAGCAGATAGTTTAGACAGTTTCCTCAGGACACAGAGCTGACCGCATTCAAATTGGTTGTTTGTTCAATTTGGTTGGTTGGAGAGTGACGTACCACTTCGGTCCCCATTATGGGGTAGAACGGAGTCCCAAACAACTTTCTCCCGTTTATAAAGGCCTTCATGATGAAGTTTGTCACTGGAGGAAGCAAACAAGGAACATTTTCACACCGTCAGTAAATTGAAACAGAAGCTGACATGAACACCTGCTTCTTCATTCAAATAGTCATAAACTGGTAGAGAGGCTGGACTGCCAGAGATCAGAAGTCTCTAGTAAAAGGAAAAAAAGACATCCATGACAAGAAAACAGATGATAGACTAAGGTACTTACTTTTGCGAGAAACTCCAGCACCAAGATTATGATTCAAATCAAAGGGATCTGAGGAGAAGAACAGAAGAGTGAGTGGAAGAGAAGATCCTGGAGGGCCTTGGTAGCCAAATGGTTGCAGCGGATGCCAGATAACCGCAACAACCAATGTTCGATTCAGGCATTTATTGCATATCATACCCCTCTGTCTCCAGTCTGTCTCTACGCTGCCATCTGTCTGATAAAGTCGAAAAATGCCCCAACATAATCGTTTTGAAATAAGACAGGAAAGAAAACTTAAAACGGAGCAATAGATCCGTGTGCGCACCTTCAATAGCGATGCATTTACTGGTCCACTGCTTCTCAAAGGTGGTGAGGCGTTTCCTTTGGCGGATGCTGATGACGTGCTCTTTGAAGTCAAATTCTTCAGTGTAAAAGCGAAGGAGACCCAACCACAGCTCTCCCACCGACTCCGTGTTCGGCTGCAGCTCTGAGAGATGCCGACGCTGTGCAGACAGAAGAAACACACTTAATATCTATTCATATTTAATGCTGAGATAGCAGAAGATTTGTGACAGGAGAAACGGCAGATTTGGACTACATTCAGATAATGGCATTTAATGCACTACCATCTCAAATTAAAGATCATCCTGAAAGATCATCCTTTTTAAAGTCCGTTTTATTTAACTCACCAGATCCTCAAGGTCATCACAAAAGAAAGCATTCCAGCCATCTACCATCCGCTGGGGGACAGTGTTCCCATCAAAGATCTAAAAAGACATCATACAGAGCTATTTATCATGTTTTAGTGAAGGCTAAGCCCTTTATGTTTCAGTTTGAGTTCATTTCTTCTGAGTCATTAATGAGGGACCGGTACCTCCTGTAAGACCGGAATGACTGGGGGCTGCTTCTGCTGCAGGAAGTAAAGCACCATCAAGATGTAAGCGTAGGATGAGAGGCTTCCTCGGGACGCGTCCCCAATGTCGCAGCGCTGTGAGCACGGAGGGACGTTAGTTAAAAAAGCAAGAGAAAACACAGCAACACTTCAGTGGCTTCAGGTGCCCCTCAGAAACATGCTATGAGGTGTACATGAGATATGAGCACATCACTTATTTCATCAGGAAAAAAAAAGGACAGCTGCAGCTTTCTGGCACCTGCAACCACACCCAACAGTGATGTCACGGTGTCCTGGGCGTTCAGTTACTCTTACAGTTCAAACTTAGCCTAGTTAGTGTGGATACCAGTAAGTAAGCGTTACTAAGTGGAGATTAGTCATTAAATTGAAATGCCTTTTAACAGACAAATTAGTTCCGACATCTCAAACATGATATGTTACAAAAGAATTGATAAATGGTGTAGCTGTAACTGTTGACTGAAGCAATCAACAAAACAAGACATGAGCCAACGGACACATGGAAGTGAGAAAAGGCTATTCAGTCGGCCTGGAGTTAAGGTTATTTTGTCATAACAATATAGTTACGGCTTAGAGTGAGCAGAAGAGGTCATATGGAATATAGATGACATATTTGACAATGAAATGATTATTATTATTTCAAAAGGTGTAAATTGGAGTAAAAATGTACAGTCGTCACTTGGTAAAACTATGAGTAACATTATATAACATGGAGCCAATAAGGTCCGTTGGGTTGCGTGATTAAATTGTTTCCTCTCACTTTAAACTGCATTCTACTCATTCTGAAAATACATTTTTCCATGTACGCATACAAGAATGAAACTGAGTTTAAATTGGATTGGCTGTTTTATGTTTGGTACATCGCCCTTTGAAACTGTTATTTCCGGAAGTTATATTACAGCTTGTGATACTGCAGTCAAACCCAGTTAGCTTACCTTTTATTGTAATTGACTGCTTCCAATTTTTTCATCCACCGGATCTATGATTGCCATTCACGAGGGCTCGCTGTTACAATGGGCTTAACTGTCTAAACAACTGACATTTCATGGTGCACTTACATTAAGTAAACCACTACTCTGAAGACATTACACATACATTTAGCAATGAATTTGCAAATAGCTGGAGCGACCTAATCCAGATGTCTCAATGTGGTTGTTTT
Organism: Leptoclinus maculatus; assembly: GCA_032191485.1. Lineage (NCBI taxonomy): Eukaryota > Metazoa > Chordata > Actinopteri > Perciformes > Stichaeidae > Leptoclinus > Leptoclinus maculatus. The sequence goes on along the minus strand of JAVDOI010000004.1, from coordinate 9,642,500 downwards.
TTTATGTCAGGAAGCCGTAGTTATGGGATATATTCAGGCAGTGCTCTTGAATGTCAATACAATTTCGACAGACACATTTGAAGTAAGAACTAGGACAGAAAACTACAGAGCAAACTGTCCAAAAGCAACCAGTTAAGGGTTACTGTATCAGTCAGACAGCTTTCACATACCTTTGCAAAGACCTTCATTGTGTATCCCAGGAATTGCACACGCGGATCCAGGGCTGCATACATAGCCAGCATTCTGGTGTTGTGTTGAGCCTACACAGATAACCCGTCAAAATTAATTCATACAGCACTTTCAATGAATAAAAGACTTTATATAACAGTGAACAAAGGTTCTGGTTCACTCACCAGAGTATTATAAAGGCTAATATCGCCCTCCAAACCACTCTGTCTGTGTTCAAACTTCACAATAGGCACTTTAGCTGTTGTGATAGGCAAGATGTTCCTCAAACCTGTGATGTTGGGAAAAATGGGAGATCACAACCAGTCAGATTCAGTCCTTGGCACATAGAAATAGATCTAAAAGAGATAATTAGTACGTGTTAATTCACCTGTATGCTTCTTCAGCACTTTTGCGAGGCCTTCAATGATCTCTTTGCAGTTCAGCCTCTGTTCAGACAGATCAAAACACAAATGTAACAGTGGAGGACTATAAGGGTCACATCTCTTCTCTCAATGAGGAAGCGTGAGCTACATTAAATGTCGTCGTGTGTTTTGTCCGCCTACCTCTGCAGTCTCATGGCCCTCCAGAGTCATGCAGATGTCAAGGTCACTGTCGCGGAAGCCAAAGCCATTCTTGGAGGAGCCAAACAAGCAGAGCTGAGCTTTATCTGTGGATTCAGGCACAGGAAGAGTTTCTAAGTTCCATCCAAATGTAAAATAAGACATTCTGTATCATTATCGGAAATTCCCAAAACAAATAAAAAACTGTTTCTCCAATCATAGCTAGTCTGTTAAAAGTCTCTTTAACAGAAATACTGATTCATTCACTCTGATTGTCTATTCTTAACTAAACTCTTGTGGTTTAAGCTGTTATTGAAACTCAACAATTCGCCCAGACGTTTCACAATAAAGGCCTTCCAGGGAAGACATTATGTCTTGTGTACAGCTGGAAGGCCTTTTAACTTGAAATGTACAGAGCATTAAGTTCGCATTAACAACAAATTAACACAACAAAAATGGGAAAAAATGGAGGGCTTGCAGATAAAATATTTATAAAATGACTGGTCTACATTGAAGGAGTATACATAAAGGCTCTGGTCAATACTTGTTGTCTATAGTAGTTTATACTTCAATCAAAATGTATTTGTATAGCACATTTTAAAATACAACAACGGTTGCCCAAAGTGCTGCACATACAGTACATAAGCAGTGATACAATCAAATAACAGTAAGTGACATTAAAATCAAGACAAACGGACACAAACCACAAAAAAGTGCCATGTTACGATCAAAGGCGATAGGCCAGGGAAAAGAAATAGGTTTTTAAACGTCTTTTAAACATGGGTAAGGTGGATGACAACCTAACATGAAGGGGAAGGTTGTTCCAGAGCCAGAGAAGGACCGGTCGGCCCGGGTTGTCAATTTTGTTTTCGGAACAACTAAAAGCTGTTGGCCGAGAGATCTTAGTGAGCGAGGTGGGGTATATGGCTGCAGCAGGTCAGACAGATAGACTGGGGCGGTGCCATTTAAACACTTAAAAACAAAATTTGAAAATGAATTCTGTACTCTACTGGTAGCCAATGAAGGGATTTTAAGATTGGTGAAATGTGTTCACGCCTGCGTGTACCAGTTAAAAGTCTCGCTGCAGAGTTCTGCACCAACTGAAGGCGTGATAGAAGTTTTTTGCCGATTCCAGCATACAAGGAATTACAGTAGTCCAGTCTGGAGGTGATAAAAGCATGAATAACTTTCTCCAGGTCTTTCGAGGAGAGAAAGGATGACACAATGAGGGAGTGTCCGGTATAGCAGCTGAAATGCGAGCGGGATTGATGAGCATGATCTCTGTTTTACCTTCGTTGAGGCAGAGAAAATTTAGCGAGAGCCAGCTTTTGACATCAGCCAGGCAGCACAAATACAGCGTAAAATACTTATTGCTCACCATTGTACTCCTTCCTTATGAACCTCTCCAGGCTGCAGAGGATCTGCTCCCTCTTCTGCTGCTCAGCATGTGTAGGTGACAATTCATCTAAAAAAAACAGAACAGGAATTCAAATCAGACAGAGCTGCAATGCTTACTCGTTTAATCTCATTAGTCAATCAAAATAAAATGAATCACAATTTTTTCGGCGGTCTTTCTTGGTCTCAATTACAGTGAAATAGATATTTTGGGGTTTTGGTCTGCCAAAACTGGACATCATTAATCATTTAATCTAATCAATAATCTGCTAATTAATCAAAAATCAACAATGATAATTAATTGCAGCACTACAACCCTTTAATACTGATTAAGTGATACTGGGCAGGCTTACTTGCGGTGGATAAGAGTAAACCTACTAGTTTAGGTTATAGTTGGGAAGTAAATGTAATGCAGTTTACACTAAATAAGACACACGTTCTCTGATCCAATGGTTTTTTTTGTCATCCTTGTTTTAGCTGCAGGTCTTCTTTCTGTGTAGGTACACTGAGAGCAGCGTAAAACCGGAGTCAAATTACTTGTATGTTCCTTGCTACCTTTCAGAAAAGAGTCAAGTGAAAGAAAGTGCACCGTTGACTACATACAGAAGCACAATTTGCAGAGCCCATCGAGGATATCTCTGAAGCGGTCGTTCATAGGAGCCAGAGGCTTCAGCTCGATCTTCTTGAAGTCTTCAGGACACTCGTCCTTCAGGTGACCATCTCGCTTGCACATGCTACACACAACAGTTGGGGGCTGCAACGACAAATTTCAAAGACGATAAATGTAATGATTGGTTACGCATGACGGCCTCAAACAGAACAAACTGAGTGCGAGATAATGGCGTGCACTTATAGAACAGCATGGTGACAAAACATTTGTGTGGGGGCAATTTCCCCATGTTGGATGTCTTAAAGGTTGCATTATGCTCCGACAACCTGAAGCCCATATATAGACTATGTCAATAATCCAATAAAGACCCTCCCTAAATGTAAACATCTCACCTAAGTGACCTGAACCCATCAATGCTGACAGGATGATGCTTCTCCTAAACTGCAGCTATAAACGTGGGAAAGGTTGAAATCTACAATTTATGTCTTTTTCTTCTTCTTTTTTTTTTTTTTTCAAAATACCTCCATCACAAACAGTTCAGAAGCTATATTAAATAGAATTAAATACACAATTTAGGGTTTTTGGCAGTACAATGGGTTACAATATTTTACCATTGTCAAAGAAAACATACAAGTTATACTCAAATCAACGTCAACAAATACTTAATTTTATGCTGGATTACAAACGGTGAATGGTGATAATTACCTTCCCACCAGTAAAGATCATCTTATCAAACACATAGTGAAGATCCTCTGACGTTACAGGCCCGTCCTTATCTGAAATACTGCTTCCCTCCACCTCTTCCTCTTCTTCCTCCTTGTCACTGTCCAGCAGGCCGTTGGGGCAGAAGGACGGTTTGTTCCCCTCATGGAGAGCCATGTCCATGAGGCTTGCATCTAAAGTCTTCTCATTACTTTTTCTGGACGGATCTGATCCATCTTCATCATCACTGTCAGGCTCCTCATCCTCCTTAAACCCTTGCTGCCCCCCCTGTGGGCCTAGGCTTTTTCCATCTTCCTCTTTCTCAAGCTCTTCCAATTTTGCACCTTGCTTGTCTGCCTTCTTGGCTCTCTGGCGCCCCCCAGTGCTCCTTCTCTGAGGGCAAGCAAAGTATTTGTAAGCCGTACGTAAACGCTCCTGGATGTACTCAAACACCATTTGGCTGTTCAAGCTTCGCGCGACATTCCTCTTCAAGGCACAAGGATCTGAAATGTAAAAACAATAATACAGAGTGAATTTCTGATATTTCTCCAGACCAGTCAAACCATTTTTCTTTTTTTACAATGAAGTAGTCTCTCACCTTCAATGGCGAGCCTGCGGCGAGGCCAGTTCTTCACTTCTCTAGAGAGGAGCTCCTTTAGGCGGATGCTGATGATGTGTTCTTCAAGAGCAAACTCCAGTGTGTAGAAACGCAAGAGCTCCAACCACAACTGGCCCAACGACACACCTTTACCCAGGTCCAAAGTTAGGCGAGTCTTTAAGGGACAGTAAAAGAGTAAAGAGCAGGGTGACACAGCAAGAATATCAACACTGCCCGCCATTTTTCCACTTTTGCTCTCCAAAAGCACGATTTGAAATCTGAATCAAAGTCAGTCTAAATTGCTCTCTTATTACATGATTGTGTGCTGCAGTGAGACTCACCAAGCCTTCTGAGTAATAAGTATCAGCGGCTTTTTTCTGCTCTGGTTTGGGTCTGCCTTCTCCTCTGGCATCGTTTCGGTTGTCCGTGGAGCTCGGAGGTCTGCGCTCCCACCGGACAAACACGTCCAGCGAGATTCCAGTTAGATGATACTCGTCCACATTTTTCACATCAAAGTCTTCGATCTGAAAGAAGAGAATTAAGTCAAACAGAGAAGACAATTAACATTAAACAAAAATAAAAAAAGTTTAAACTCTGCATCTCCTTGGCAGGCAGGTTTTCATGCTATATCGTGACGCTACACTACACTCCTAGTGGTCATCTCACAGCTCGTGTTGCTGCCTATATCAGCATTTAACTTGACAAGTTAAAAGATTGCATATCCAAAATGTACAATGCCCAAAGAATATGATGTTACCAAGTGTTATACGCAAACATCATTTTATTCATTACAAAAGGAATATTTGCCAATATATTAATTATCAACAAATATTGATAGTGTATAATGTCTGAAGGCATCAAGGTTAGAAATCTGAATTCTTATTGTTGTGTGCAGACTTACAGTGTAAAGAAAACATCCACAGGAGGAAGAAGACTACAAAAGACTGTCTGTGCTTTTTGTAACCTAAACAAGAAAGCAGCAAAGTGATAGTCGCCCTCTGATGTTAGCATTTCTATCTCAGTGAGAAGTGGTTAAAATGTCCACATTTTTTAAATAATTATTTCCATTTCTTTCACCACTTTAGCCTTTATTGACAGAGATTATTGAGACAGACAGAGGACAGACTGTCTGAGGAGACAGAGGAGGAAGTCATGTAACTAAATTCCCCTACCAACGACTTTGCGATTGCACGCGATGCATCTTAACAAGTAGGATACACGGAAGCCTCGCATTTTTATCCACCCAGCCCACCATGCATTTTTTGAGGAAAGCGCCAAAGCCCTCCAGTTCTAGAAAGTTCAGCTCTAAGTGAATAAATGCTCTCCATCACTGCATTATTTCTTCTGCTGTGCAAGCAGAAAAGCACATGTCAGGCACGAAGAAGTGAACTACAACTACAAAAGTGAAGGAAAGCCTACTGTTGCCGTCTGATCTCACAGAACAGGAAAGCGAACATTTGGGTCACTTGAGAGATTTAGGATAAGTTTTAGATTTGATTGTTACGTTATAACTATTACAGTATAGATTTGTGACATATTTATTTTGGACCTGTTGATGTCACTGTTTGATGGGGTAGCAGAGTGTTTCTGGCACAACTTCACCTACATTAAAAGTTCATGGAGAAGGGAGTTGCATGTAGTTACAGGTTCATCAAGCAGTGATGCCAGGTGTGGAATGTTAATTTAATTTAATACACTATATTTATCCCTTTATGGGGGAAATTTTTTCTCTGCATTTGACCCATCCCTGTATATAGGGAGCAGTGGGCTGCCAATGACAGGCGCCCGGGGAGCTAGGGATACAGTGTCTTGCTCAGGGACACTTCGACACATGACACGTCCCAGTCAAGGATTGAACCTTTGACCTTGCGGTTACCAGACAACCCTCTTAACCCAGTGAGCCACGGTCGTGAGCCACGGTCGTGAGCCACGGTCGTGAGCCACGGTCGTGAGCCACGGTCGTGAGCCACGGTCGTGAGCCACGGTCGTGAGCCACGGTCGTGAGCCACGGTCGTGAGCCACGGTCGTGAGCCACGGTCGTGAGCCACGGTCGTGAGCCACGGTCGTGAGCCACGGTCGTGAGCCACGGTCGTGAATTTTCATTTCAGATATGATCTTTAAAATGTAGCATTCTGGTGTACTCTGAGAATAACATTAATTGATAAGACCATATTTACTTTAAGCAAAAGAATAATTTATTTTTCAGTTATTTATCACTATTTCAGCTCGAGTTGAAGAGCTAGTTAGCTTCTTCTTTTCTTTTTTTAAATCAATATTATTATTATTAACAACCTTTATTAGACAAAATCCTGTTACTGTATGGCTTCATATTAACTTCTACTGTTACTGTACAGCTGTTAGAATAGTGGCCTATCTTCTATTTGCAATTAATATGCATTCAATCCAGTTCTATTATTTAAATTAAAATGATAATCTACTCTGGCTGTGGTCATTACAGTGAACAGTGTCTGGTAGTGTGATAAGAGGGCACGCCCTTGTTGCTGTACTTTATCTCCTTGGAGCAGAGGCTGCATTCAGCATACCTGCCTCATCAATGTATTTAAAACACTGACAGTGGGAAGCTGTTTAGACCTCCACCTTTATCCAATCCAGGCCCAGCTCCACTCACATCTCAGCCCTGAAGCTCTTTGACCTCATCATCTCATCAGTATCTGTGCCTTTCATTCTACTTTGAGTTAAAAACAGCAACCAGATCCGCCGGTGTTCTGGTTTAATGTTAACGAGTGGCCGCGTGAACTGAACCGGAACACGGGGGGGGGGGGCTTCATGTTTCATCACGTTACGTTTTTTCCTCCTAATTCGCGATAATGACGAACGTTAAAAGTCGAGAGTTCCGCATGTAGTTCCGCATGCAGTGGACGTTAACTTAACCCAGCAAGTCTGAACGGTAACGGAACATAACGTAACTTAAACTGTAACGGAGGGAAATGAAGACGGTGTAGACATCTTAACGCTGATTGGACAAGACTCGACACGTCACATCAAAGATGTTTTATTGCGAAGATCACCTCGTCACCTTTTCTCCTCGTCTCACTCCAATCGGAGAAACGCTGGCTGGCCAGTTGACCCCCCCCCCAAAAAAAAACTCTACGGATCTACACGATTCACGTGGATGACATATTTTTGATTCAAAACGGCGAATTTCGCCGAAAAGCGACAAGTTTGCAGGTATGTAAATTGCAGCTTGTGTCGCAGAATTATATTTAAATAAATATCATTTTTTTAGTTTGTGCTCCATTTAAAAAACAAAAAGGGGGGGGGGGGGGGGTGTAGGATGGTAAGTACAAATGTCTCCCCTGAGTGGAAAGGTGGACCAAGACCTGAAAAAACCCAACACTTCACATACCCAGCGGCCCAGGTAGACGGGGAGTATAGGCTCCTTCTTCTGCTGCAGGAAAAAGATGACCATGAGGGCTAAGGAGTACGAGGGGATGCCCCCCTCAGCCTGGCAGTCGACATGACACAGCTGTGGAGATGAACATACAGGGGGGGAAAAAATGCTTTAGTCTGCATTTTAGCCTTATTCCATTTTCTATAATTGGCATTAGGACATATAGGTAATAGAGATTGTTTTTGCAGAGAGAGCGGTGCTCTATTTAAAAAGAGAAAAATAAAAATAAATACCAAAGCATTGCTATCACAAAGCGTTTGTGTTCTGTCTGCTTTAAAATCCACGAACAGTATACTATTTGTGTGCGTCATCTAATTAACATACTAATTAGTAAAACAAAACAGGATTTATAAAGAATTGCGTTAAGCAAACTAGTCTTTTTAATTTCCAACCTGCTGACACATGTTTCTGTACTACAAAGGGAATATCAGTTTTTGCTGAAACATGTAAGAAAATGCATACAAATAAAAATAACTGAACACACTGAAACCCATCAGAAGCTATTTATCGCTTCTTCTTTCAGCCGAAGAGAGTCGGTCACAGCCTTACCCTTGCCCAGTAGCGGAAGGCCAGCACCAGGGGGATTAATCTGGGTTCCAGTTTAGACAGGGCTGCCAGGTGATTGGTGGTGAGACAAGCAACGTCATTACCGGCACTCACTTTACACATCAGGCCGCTGCACAGGCACAGAAGTGAGGGAAGACCACCATGAAAAGTTGGATGAAAATCTTAAAATTGACATTGAACAGAACCTCAGTCTAACTGCTGCAACGGCTCATTGAGGGATAAGATATAGATTATGTTTTTAACCGAGAATATATGAAAGACACAACTACGCAACACTGAAAGCTTCACTGTGATGTATTGCTCTTCCTTTTTCAAAAATATTTTCAGAAGGCACCGAAGTGGTGCCAGACTATAAATTAGTGTTGGAACTGCAAGCCTCAAAGGTTAAGTGGGAGTTGATATCTACTGTAACAATGTGCAGTTACATAAGTACTGGAATGAGATCATCTAACACAACTGAGTGAAATGACACAATCTAAAGGTACCATGTTGCAATGATAGAAAGACTTCTTTCCTCTAATCATCAATGTTAAGACAAAAACAAATATTGAAACATACAAGAACTACATACTACAAACTATCACTAAAGTAACCATGAACTCCATTTCTAGACATGTACGACAAATTATTCAAACCTCAACGACAGTAAACTGACAGAAATATACAAAGTGAACTTAAATGTGGTGTAATCAAGCCAGGGATGAGATCTGTTGTGTTTATATATAGCTTCAGAGACCAATCGGTAGAGAGTGCACTCCAGGTGACAGAGAGGTTTTCCTCTAAAAAGTTAAAATCTCAACTACTGATTGAGAAAAGATAAGAACATAGTCGAAGAGAATGGAGACCTTCTGATGGTGCGGCAGTGTTTATTGATGTATATATGCATGATGCAAATATGGCTACTGATTTTAATATTATATTATTATACAGTGGGTTTTATTTTCCCTCTAACTGTCCCCGTTTTTATGTTCATATGTCTTTTTTCCCTTATTGTAAAGCACTTTGTGCTGCATTTATTGTATGAAAAATGCTACACAAATAAACCTAAAAATACATTTCTACTATATATAAATGGGTAATAAAAACCTGCATCAATGCATTTGATGATACACTTACTTGCTAACATCCCGACAGAAAATGGCAGGAACTTTGGCATGAAAATCTGACTCAACCTCGGAAAATTCAGCTATAGAAGAGACAGAAAAAAACAAAAAGTGTTAAATTACCTGGAGAAGAGTTGCACATAAAACTGGAACCTCTTGAATGAGGTCATGAGGACAAACATATCATAATTCAAGACCAAAGCAGATAAGGAATTTCAAAACAATGTGCTTCTTGACAACGTTCTGCTTAAGTCTAATTTGCACATGCTATCAGACATATGAACCAACAAGACAAAGCCAAGAATTCCAGACGAACAAAAACAGTGAGTTTATACTACTTAGTAAAAATTTGCGCTTGAGTTGGTAACGTGCCACAGGGCATGCACAAGAACATGTTTACTCTTGTTTATGAACAGGTTTCTTTCTTCAGGGAAACATTTTTTCCAAAAGGCATCTTTTATTTGTTTTTTTTAAAAGTGAAGATTGGAGAAAGTTAATAATTCCTGTCTTTTGTCGGCCTAGTTTGATTTTAGAAAGAAAAAAAAAAAACGTAAATCGGATGTAATGTGAACAAATCTGAGATTGTATTTTTAGGCCCTAATAACAAATCATCATGTCTCAACCCGTGTAAAAAGTGAACATGCACTGAGCAAAACTTACGGCTTTTCTTAAGGATTTCCAGCACTTGAATCAAGACCTCAGGTTGTGTCATCTGAACGGAGGAAAGGAATGAGAGAATCATCAACTATCAGACCAAATGTCACTGCTGATGTATAATGTCATTATTGAAAATACACGTTTTTTTATATAGCAAGAGCCGACTTACTGAGGGGGGGTGGGTGACATCGATGTTGATATCACTCGTCTTGAAGGCAAATCGGGTAAGACATGAACCATAGAGACGGAGAGCACAAGCTGGAAAACCAAAGAAAAGATATTGGAAAACAGTAGATTTTACACTCAGAAGGATTAATAAAGACTTATACAAAAACAGAATAAACTGGGCACCGAGGACCAGCAAAGTCTAATTTTCATAGGACATATGACCACGGAATACAACCTGAGAGGTGGCTCTTTATGATCTCTTCCATCCTGATGACCACGGCTTTCCGAACCTCAAAGTCCTCCTCTGAGATCCCGTGCTGCCTCACTGTATCCAGGACGGCCGTGTCCACGGCCTTCAGCTGGGCAGCAGAGGCGGGCGGCAGGGCACGCAGCTCATTCTCCTCCTGTTTCTCCTGAAACACCAGAACCAGAGTGTGTTAAAGACTTCATTCTAAAGGCTTACTTTGTGCCAATTCAGAGGAATTGCATTACTCAAGCAAGTCCTGGAATGAGTGACGATACGAACTTAAAGGTTCCCGTACCATTATGTTCTTCTTGTGTCTCTTCTCCTTGATGTGTTTGTGGGCTCCTTGAATGTTCTCAATGTGCACAGAACAGAGCTTGCATAAGTATTGATAGTTTGGGTACTCGGGGGACTGCTGTGAAAACAGGGAGAGAAGCAAAAGCAATCAGTTCACGCATGTTCTCTCGCAGTTTTTCCAGTTGGAAATTTGGGGATCACATGATCATAATCACAATCACAAATCCCACCTGCTCATACTAGTTGGAGATAAAAAAAAAAAAAAAAAAGCAAATCACAAGCACAGGGAAAAAAAAAAAACAAGCTGGTGATGATTCCATGGGACAAAGTGAAAGAATGGACAGGCTGGGTTTTCATTATTATCCTTATTTATCAAAATAAGTCAAACTTCTCCAGTGCATCAGCCTTTTTTTTTTTTTGTCTTAACACAAAAACAGCTGTGCAAGAACTCTGGCTCTAAAAAATACAGTCTCAGTTGGAATGGTACAAAAGTATTGAAACATAAGTAGTTGTTGCTCTTGTGTGCAGTTATTTTCCATCCAAAAATATTTTAGCTGTAATTAAGTAAGTTAAGTTCGGGGCTACGCTTATATAATGAACTCTATGAAACCATACATTTACTGCATATCAGGCATGACTGGACTGTTGCCTTACTTTCAACAGTCGGTGGATGTAGTCTCTGTAGAGGCGCTCCTCTGCCTGTCGGAGGCCCAGCTGTTGCTCTGTCAGCGGCCCATCCTCCAGGGTGGGCCTCACCTCTTTAATGGGCCGATGCATCAATGATGTTGCTTTCACCCCTACAAGCGACAACGACAAAGCAGTTACATACAAAGATACATTTTGGTGGAGAGACATCTCAGGAAAAACATTGTCCAAACTCACCATAGGACTTTTCTTTTGCTTGAACTACAATGGAGCTACAATGGAGCTCTGTGAGGCCTTTCTCAGGTGTACCAGGCACTACAGGAGAGCTGGTCTCTCTGTTTGCTGAGGGGCTGCTGTCTGCAGAAATAGACACCCTGGTGTCGGGATCCTGTGCCACCAGCTTCTGTTGTGAGCTTGCCACCTTTCCTGTGCCCCTCTCCCCAGAACTCGTTCTTCCAGTCAGTCTAGTGAACCTGGAGGGCCGCCCTCTTCTCTTGTCCGGGGGGACGTCTGTGAAAGTCTTGCCTGGCCCGCGGCTTCCCTGACTGACTATATTATGTTCATCCTTTGCAGCGGTGAGGTTTTCTTTGCTGCGGGTTGCAGACTTGGTAGCCTCTCTCTGTGCAGGAGCCTCTTTATTGGACTTCTCACTGGACAAAGCTTTGGGTCCTCTGGGTTGAGACTGTTTGACTGGAGTTTTGGACTCATCCATCCCTGTCCTGCTGTTCTTGTCCCTGGTGGAGTCAACACCACGCTGAGGATGAGCAGGTAGGCAGGCCACCTAAAGTCTAGGAAATAAGAAGAGAGGAAATCATAGCAATCAGTCTAACTACAAGATTACTCCACATTGTGATAGCCTGCTGTGTCTCTTGTTTTACCAGTTCAGGTGAAGCTAACTGATCCAACACATGTGTAACATTACAAGGCATATGTACATTTTTTTAACTACAGAAATGTACAGAATCTCCAAAGGAGGCGGCTATATTCTTCAATAGTCACATGAGGTTTGACAACATATGACTATGGTCAACTAAAAGGTAATTTGTTCTAAGTGCAATAAAAATAAAATTATTTTGACTCGCATGGTGTGGTAAAATAAATAAATAAATAAAACAAGGTAAAGATGGCAAGAAGTGTTGGTGTTGTTTTCCATCGTGAAGCCACAATAGTAAAGGCTTTCTACCTTTTGTATTTTAACTTTAAGTTGTGCGACTTGATTTTTATGGCAATTCATTAATTTTCTTGTGTACAAAACATGGAAGAGTTTCATTCAAACAACATTATCAAGTGCATAACGTCTACCAAATCATTCCAAAATATCTCGGTGTGAATTCACGTACAGAAGCAGTGGGGTGATTTCCTGGATCAATCCACACACAAAAAATAGATGCAACTTGTATCCATTTAAATCGTACCAGTGCATTTCTAACATTACACAATTCTATATTGTATCCTAAACTAAATTAGTTTTATAACTTCAGCTGCTGAAACTTTGTATATTTAGATTACTGATACAACATGTAAATCATCTGATACATGATTGTGTTATGATAGAGATTGACTGATTGATAAAGAGTGATTCCGTATGCCCTTGTGATTAATCTGGGGCGAATGTTAGGTTGCAGTTACACGTCGCATGCGTGACTGGTTGGGCTGACTTTTGTTTCAGGTAACGTTACTGTTGGTTCAGGGGAAACGAAACTGATGCGGAAACAGACTGAGCCACAACACTGGGACAGTGTTAGCTCCACTTCCAAATCAGAAATGAAAAGAGGGGGGCACCTCCCGCACGCATATATTATTGACTAAAATAAATGCACACCATTAAAACCAAAAGGTGTCACCTGTGTTATGGGAATGATTCACGTTGACTTGACTTTCCTGTTAGCGGTCTTCGTAGGCTAACTAACGTTAGCTGCTGTGCCCCCGGGTCGTCCGTCTGAGCTAGCTAACGGGGAATAAATAACATTGGCACCCAGTTGGCACCCAGCAGCAAGTCATTAAAAACAGAAAATAACGACTTCGACCAGAACAACACAGATGAGCGCATACAAACTTACTTTCGGGCTCTAGGGTTGATTTCGGATTATTGTTTAGCTGTCTCCATAGTGTTGTTTTACATCATATTTTTCAAATCCCACGGCCCTGGTCAAAACAGCAACCGTTGACGCCATGTTAATACATTACCCCGCTGCATTGTGGGAGTGTCAGTGATGATGAAGAGGGGCGTGCTGCGTTCAAATACCGCTCGGAAACGCTTTACTGTAACTGCACTGCAAGCATTAACTGTGTATAAATCTTTCTTTCCTCAAAAAACAAAATCGACAAAAGTAGCCTAAAGGCACACAATATAAAAATTTACAATATTTACAGATACATTGGACGAGTGGGTAACATTTTTGAAATGTTTTGATGTTATCCAAAATTAGAGATATTTTGGATGTTTTTCGAATAGTATGAGTATGAATAAGCCTTGATCGGAAAATATTGTTATCCTCCTTGTAGTATATTTCTTCTTTAATTTGTGTTTGTTTGTCTAAAAAGCCAAACACAATACACAATGAAAAATGTGTCCTTACTTGGAATAAAATTCATACATATAGTGTGAATGTTATTCCCAAGGGAAAATTAAGGCCACTCAGAATGTCTTGGATCAGAGCTGTCATCTCTTCTCTCTTCAGAAACACGTTAAAGCATTACCTACTCCAAAGATATCATGTAAACTTGAATGATTGGAAATGTAACAGAGTTATTGTATCTTTCACCCTTTCCATTTCCATGATATTGATTTATCTAACAAAGAATCGCTAGTCCTTTTACTCTGTACACAAAGATAGACACAGCTAGTTGTAAAAAGTTCACCCATTTAGAATTTTAAAATCGGCATACTCGAAAAAAATGTATGAGCCCTCTTCAGGTTATTTATTTTTGTAGCCATTTGTTTTGGCATACAGTGTATGGCTGTATGCCATTCAAACCAAAACCAAATTTAGCACAGGTTATAATATATTCCTGCAGTCTCAAGTCTAGAACCGGCTCTGCTAGTCGCATGTCGATGTGTCCTTGAGCAAGAAACTTAATGCCAAAATTGCTCCCGTAGCTGTGCCTATGGTGTAGAATTGTGATAGACTGAATTGTAAGTCGCTTTGGATAAAAGTGTCTGCTAAATGAGTAATGTAATGTAATGTAGTTATCCCCTGGTTTACGAATGTGACAGAGCATAAATTCCAACACAAGTGAGACCCAGTTTGTGAACACTGCTCTTACGGAAGAACAAGTCTGTAATTAATATGCAGAGAGTTTAGATTTTGTTCTGTATTTTTGGCTTGTGTTCATTTGTTTTCCTTCAGAAAAAAAAACAATGTGTAGTGCATACTTTATTTGCAGCACTTGAGTTAGTCAAAATCTAAATCTCACATTACCATTTTATGATTTTCGATTTAACATTTTGGAATTATGTAGTGGTAGTTTACTTTTCAAAGTTCAATCAGATAACATGTTCATTGTCAGGCTACATCAGTGTAGACACATTCTAAATTGTGGTATACATAAAGCATGACATAAAACAGCCTAATTTACATTTGTTTGCTTATTATGACAACAACAACAACAACAACAAATCATTATTTTGAGTTTCGACACTGCAACCAGACTGCAACCAGACTGCAACACAAATTCGTCAACACAGCTTTTATTTTGTAATTTAAGGCCGGAAGATCCAGGAAGTGTTGTCCTCCCCATCTGTAGCTTCACCGCCCGAACCAAGAAGAGCCGTAGGAGAAGTTTCCTCTCTGTTGCGTTGGCAGTTTGACTGTAAAGATGCTTCCAGGAGCACTCACTGTGTTGCTGACTCTATTCAGCCTCATTGAGACCAAACAGAAAGACTTTTATACTTTTAAAGTTGTGAACATCAGGGGGAAGTTAGTGTCCCTGGAAAAATACCGGGGTTCGGTAAGTTTGAGGTAACATTATAGATACAGTATATCGGTGATGTTAGAGACTCACTGCAACCGGTCTCTCTGCATGTCAACCGGTGGCATGAATGAATTTTGCATGGAAATGTTTATTTCTAATTTCTCCCAGTATAGCATTGTGTTAGTAGACGTAACTAACACAGTAGAGCAGCGGATCAGTTTGACTGCTGTAGCATGCTCGGGATGTCCCATCATGTAGCCCCGCTAGCCTACGTGGCAAGAGGCCTGAGCCCCTGCAGGAGCTTCATAGAGTTTTCATTCAAAGCAGGTAGACTAGATTCGCCTTTATCCGTCTATAATGAGTTGATACAATGTAACCTGTATGCACTTCAGATTTTATTTAAGTTTGGCTGGGTTAATAAATGAGACTGAACATAAGGCATTTTATTTGAAGGTAGGTTTATTCTTAATGATTGCTTTATTTGTTGTTTATTGCAATTAGTCAAGCTTTGTTCAACACAGTTCACGTCAAAAGACACCACATGACAGCGAAAGTAGAACAGAATAATTTGTGGGACGCATAGTACTTGTATCACTGTAGTAGAAAAATTCAATACATTCTATTTTTTATTTTTAATATACTCTTTAAATTGTTCGCTTAAACAGAACTTCAAAGGATGCTCCCTTAAACACCGTAAACAACTATAAAGTATGTATCCTTCCCAATGTCCCTAGTGAAGGTCTCTTTCACAGATTATTCCATGTTATTACCATACCTAGTTATCACTGTACAGTGTTTCTAATACACATGTAATTTATATATAATGCACCGTTGCTGTTTTAAGAAGGTTGCCGTTGTGAAGGATTTGGTTTGTATATATGGTCTACTCTATAATGCACATAGCCCCATGAGGTTTTCAGATGCATCACACTTGAATTGCTTGATTGTGACACTAGATGTCAGCACTAGATGATGGGAACAAAAAGAACGCATGTGCTTACTTATCCAGTGATGAGAAACTGCCTGATTGAGTGTGACCTGAAGCATGAGGCTTTAACATGTATTAACCTGCATGAACATACTCAACTTTTTCCATGACGTGTATCTGTACAGGTCCACCCATGACCACGTCACTGACACTTAGCATGAAAAGGTAAACAACAAAGGCATTGATCTCGTCAGACATGGAACTCTCATTCAGTGAAAGAAGTATTCAGATCCTGTACCAAAGTAAAATGAACAGTACAGCAACATAACAATACTCCATCACAGCCTGCCAACACATTCTTGAGAAAGTTCATTAGAAGTCTACGTTTGATTCATGATGAGTTCTTAAACACCTGAATTTTCTGGTAATATTAAATTATAATTATTATTAAATTGTTGTTATGATAATGAATCTCATTGTAATAGTAGTTATAAAAATAGTTCTGAAATGGAGGTGCTTCTGCAGGAAGTGAACGCAAAATGAGCTGTCACATTAAGTAGAGTCAGTTGTGGATATTAGGTAACACAAACAATTGATGGAATGTTAGTACTCGTTGAGGTATTTATTGTTATGCAAATTACTACTATTATTTATTATATGAATATAAAGTTATGAAGCAGACAGTTTTGCTATTTACACAATTTTATTGACTGTTTCAAAAATGTTGTGTGTATTTCAAATACACTATAATACATTACAGTACTGTATATAGAATGAAGCTTACTGTGGTTCAATTTATAATTAGGCTATAGCCTAAAACACAATTTAGCTGTTTACAAATAAAGTAACATCAGTAGTGCAAATTGGTTGACTAGTGGTTTTCAAAATTTCAAAATATTTAATATTGATAAATTGGCCTGATAAAAAACTGTAGGCTGTCACTGCCAAATATAAAAATCGAATATGAACTATTTAAATTTGTTTCCATATGTGTCATGTATAAAAAGACCCAAAGTGAACACTCAAAGCGGACTACTTGATTACCATAAGGACATTATTTATTTATATAGTAATGATTCTCTCCTAAACTTTTTGATCTATATAGGTGACAAATCACTGTGATTACTATCAGCAGTTTCCACTCTAATGGAAATTCTTATTAAAACCTATTATAAATGAACAAATATTTTAATATGAATCCGATGTATTACAACTGTAGAATTGAAGAAATGCAATAACAAATTATTTTGAACAAACATGTCACCACTCAAATGTGCTCTTGAGTGTCAGTAGATGTTGTTCTTATACCTGAGAACAAATCCCAAATAACAAAACATTGGTGGATGTCAGAGTCTTCATCAAAACTATGTAGGTGAGTTTTAGGAAGAAATTACATATAACATTTGGTGAATGACGCCCATTTATTGTTAATACTGATGCACCCAATTATAATAAGCATTTAACTGTTGTAGCTGGTGGAGGTGGGGCTAGTTAAAATGCTCCATACTGTATATGCAGTTAGGTAGTTTAGTGTTTACTGTTAGCACCAATAGCTCAAAGATGACAGATTAGGCGCTGCCACGTTGACAGCCGTTGACAGGCAATCAAAATGCTCCCGATCTTCTATTATGCAACTTAAATGGAGTAAGAAGAAGACAAAACAAAGTTCTGATGAACATTTGTAGTCATGTGTTGGGCTTTTGACTGAATTATTGCCACATGATGGGAAAGCTATTTAAATGAGAGATTTTTCATGAGAGAAATTTAGTGGGGAAGTCACTTGGTGGAACTGCTAACATGCATTTTGTAAGAGAATCATATTTGCTTTGATATAGAATCTTTCACTGCAAAGTAATCAACAACTGCAGCTGTCAGGTAAATGCACTGGCGTAAAAGTACAATATAACCGTATGAGATGTAGTGAAGTGAAGAAATACTCAAGTAAACTTTGCTAAACTACTCACGGTGCTGCAGGGTTGTACGCCTGGGTGTGCCAGTACACTGTGATGTCACTGTAGGGTGCGGTTACATGTGCAACAAAACAACCACGCCCTGAGGTGAAACAGCCATGAAACAATCAACCAGAAAGGGTTCAGAGGTTAGAGTTTTCTTTTGGCTTGTGTTAAAGTTGCTAAATTTGATATTCAGAGCATTAATATAGAAGCAAAACACTTTTTTGCTATGTAAATATATCGTGGATGAATAGTATGTCATGTAGTAAAAATTCCTAATAGCAATAACAATAAAAATACAATGATCTTTTGAAGCTCCATCTATTGTGTACTTATTGTTAAACTAAGATCAACCCTGGTATGAAACTAGAAAACACATTTTGTCCTTCCTTTCACGTATAGTCCTTTCTGAGATGAACACAAGCTAACAAAACTAACAGATGATGTGCACAGAGCATGTTCAGTACATCTACGCCCAATCAGGTATGTGAACAGCTGTTTACAATTCCTCAGTTGCTGTTAATTGTTGTTTTGTGACTGTCAGAACTGTTACTGTAGTGTCTTCACAGTGTGTTCCTTTGGCCTTAGGTGTCCCTGGTGGTGAATGTAGCCAGTGAATGTGGCTTCACTGAAGAGCACTACAAAGACCTGCAGCAGCTCCAGCGGGACTTTGGGCCGTATCACTTCAATGTGCTGGCCTTCCCCTGCAACCAGTTTGGTCAGCAGGAGCCCGGCAGCGACAAGGAGATCGACAGTTTTGTTCGCAGAGTTTACGGAGCCTCCTTCCCCCTTTTCAGTAAAATCGCTGTCGTCGGAACCGGAGCCAACAATGTCTACAAGTACCTTGTTGGTAAGTAAGATGTGATGGTGTTGCTGTGAGTTTGTTCTTGCATCATTTGAAGATGTTTTCTTTATTAAGCAAATGAGCCCGAGACAACCAGGTTTCTAATTAACACAGTGGAATCTGGAGGATCCCACCATTAAAGGGCAAATGTTAGATATTCAGAAATGACAAATGACACAAATAACAAAACATGGACAGTATAGTAAGCATATACGATACTGAAATCATGTTAACAGAGGAGAAGGAAAGGAAGCCATTAAGAATAAAGGTAAACATATAGGGCAGAATAAATAAAAGAAGGCAGCAATGAAATAAAGGAACAAAGGAAGATGGCAATAACTGATACATATTAACTCGTTTTCCTTCCCTCATTCTCTGCAGAGTCTTCTGGAAATGAGCCTGACTGGAATTTCTGGAAGTATCTTGTTGATGTAAATGGCAAAGTGTTGGATGCATGGGGACCAAAAGTTTCTGTCAAAGAAATCAGACCCAAAATAGCTGAAATGGTGCGGCAGATAATCCTAAAGAAGAAAGAAGAGCTTTAACCTCCTGTTAAACGACACTTTGGAGTTCGGATTTAAAGAGATAAACTGAACACATTCATTTTGCTTGTACAATCAGAATTTGTCAGACTAATCCATTACCAAGTCGCATAGCAAAAGCAAGTTTTACTTGCTTACTGAAAGCACTGATGAAACACCACTATGTTTTTCAATTCCAATATCAAGTTTTATATCAGGTGGATGTCATTTGAAGCTGGAACTTTGATCCAAAGAGTTCCTGTTTTCCTATTTGTTTGTCACGTGGATTATGTGTTTTGCTGTTTTATTCAGTCTGATTTGTTGAATAAACTTTTACTGTGATGAGAGAGGTATACCTGGCTACTAAGTTGTTGTAATCTTGTTTTATTTACTAGACATTTTCAGAACACAAACATTAACTTATGAAAAACACATCTATTTCTTCGTGATTTCACTACATTGGGTGCAGTGAAGACGACACAATTTTCAACCAGGTTCTACTGTTGTTTGGATTTTTTTGCTGAATCACCCTATTTACCATGAAGATAAGGTCTTATAGCAGACTATAATGTAGTTGGCTTTTCAGTTTGTATAGGTGTAGTTTTAAACAACTTGAACTCCTCCTGTGAAGCTTTCAGAATTGGATGCTGGTATATAAACAGAAAATGAATGACATGTAACACAGTTGTACTAATGTATAATAACTCTTCATCGGAGAAGTTAGAATTGTTGATTATATACTATGCATTATTAAACACTTAAAATGTCTTTATATTTGCTTAAAACTTATGTGTAAAACAATGCATTATAATTAAAGTCAATGATGAGTAGGGTGGGTTTATTTTAGAAACATATTTTGTTATATTTGTTGAAATTCTCATTACATCCCCAAAAATCTGGTATCTGTGGCTGTCACAGTACTGTAATAAGCCTGTGAAAGGATTGGATTGCATACCTGCCTTGCACTCATTGCGCATCACGGAGCCTTCCACAAGCTGCTATAGCTTCACAGCTTTCAGTACTGACAATAGCCATGTTTGTGAGAGAGAGAGGGAGGCCTAACTTTAGCGACTTTTTGAGATATTGCTGCTTGTTGCTTTCATTGTTTACCCAAGCTTTAAACACTTAATTAATAAGGCATTTTTTATATTAAAATTTTTTTTTTTTTACTTTCTACATGTCTTTTATACCCATGTTTAATGAGATATCATCTCAAATCGCATGAAAAGTTGAAAAAATAAATCTTGATTCTATATCCATGTTAGATTTCTTCAAATTGTGCAGTCGCTCCAGGACCGTGAGAACATTGCCACACCTGCTTTTGCTGAATTGCCACTCCTACATACCACCACTAAACAATAGTTGTCCTAATATGAACACAATAATGATTCAACAAGTAAGACAGTATGACGGGTATAACATTGTCACTACCTCTGCTTCTCTGCCACTCCATTCTGCCGTTCCCACTTCCCCAGGCCCTTACATTTCTTTAACACCTTGCAGTCATTGCCATTTTATACCTGTCCACCAGATGCTCTTTGACTTTTCCACCTGTCGTAGTCACCTGCCATTCACAGTCACCTGTGGATTCTCTTTCACTTCTCTTCGTACTTGCTCCCTATGCCAGTAAGCCTACCATAATCTTTTCAATAAATCACTGAGCTGTTCTTGTCTGCCTGGATTGTCGGCATTTAGGCCCTTTCAATGCTGCCTCGCACTCACCTGCCTCATAAAAGCCATATCATCAGTCCCATTATTTACGGTTTTGGGACAGTCCAATTTTCATCATTATCCTAATGCCATGGTTATTTATCATAGTGAAAACAGGGGAAGCTGTATTTAATACCATTCATGGATAACTTTTAATTGCTTTGACACAAAATGCATTCGATGACAGTGACACCACCAAAACTGTATTTACAATCCATTTTACACATATTTACATACTAATTCCCACCATACCACAAAATTACTATATAGTAATTTGCTACACTCTGCTTCATCTAAACAATTAAAATCAAAAAGACCACTGCTGCTACCCAGCATGATACTACTTTTCCTTCCGGCAGTTGCAATTCATTAACCATATAGTATAATTATTTTCCTCATGGAGGAAAGTTCAGAGACAAGACGGCTACCGGTTGTGTGGCATTTAGGTTGCATTAGGGCATTTTAGATGTGAGATGAACTGTTGCGTTGAGAGGCATGTGGATAAAGATAACTTTGTAAAGAGTTTGAAACAAGAACTCAGGATGGAGAAATGTCTGTAACCACAGACCTAGTAGTGAGGAGAATAGTGGAATGAAATTAGGCTAAATATTTTCGTTGCCCAGACATTTGTGGTATGCCACTTAGCGTAACCAATTATGTAACAAAAAATAATTTCAACTAAGTGGCTTCACATTTGTCTTTTGTTCATTATTCTTGGCCTTTTGGATAAAAACACTACAAAAGCTATACACTGTTCTCAAACATCAGAAAAGCTTTATTAAACAGGTTTTAGTATACATAGACAGTAGTCACATTACATTAAACCACTGCAATAAATATGCATATTATATATAAATATATTTGCAAAAGTGCAAAAAACAAATAAAAAATGAAAAATAGTAGAGTGCAGATCAAGGTTATATTTTTCAACTGTTTATTTTTTATTTTTATATTTATTTTTTCAATTTAAGATTTCATTTTACTTTAGTTATCGTCAGTTTTCAGAGTGCATTTGCTAGCTGCAATTTTATTCTGACTCGAACAATAACACTGAGCTGAATAGCTTGGATGAATGGCATTTGATCTAATTAAATATTTAAATCATGTTCTTGTTATTTAATCTCCTTTTTTCTTTTTTTGGTAGTGATATATTATAGCTGAAACACTAAAACTCAAATAGATTTTTTTTTTTAAATGTTCTCATTTGTTTCTTAACCAGGCAATGTTTCAGCTTAGTTTTAGTTTTCTTATAGGTTATCGTTTATATTTAGTTTCAGTTGAAAACAATATTTTTCACTGCTTTTCATTTCATTTTCAATTTTAGTTTACGATAATAATCCTGTTTCAGAGTCCTTCTGGTGGCTTCATAGGTGCTTTGTTGAAGCCCCCTTGTTCTAACAGACAGCAAAGATAATGAGTCCGAGCAGCAGATGGATCAAACTCAGTCTGAAACAGCAGGCATCACTGGTGGAAGTTGTGGCTGATTGGGTTGCTGCGGTGGTGGCTGTTGTAAATGTTGTTGGGCCAGATGTGGGTTTAGCCGCGGCGGCATCAAATGCATTAGTCGGGGGTGCAATTGTTGTTGTCAGTACAGCAGCTGTTGTCGCCGGTGTGGCGGTTATCGTCATTGGTGCAGTGCTTGTTGTCACTAGGGCGGTGGTTGACATCCGCGGGGCAGCAGTTGTCAGGGCAGCAGTTGTCTTCAGGAGGGCAGTTGAGGTTGGGGCGCCAATTGTTGTTGGGGATGCAGTTGACATTGGGGCTGCAGTTGTTGCCATTTGGGCCGCTGTTGTCATTTGGACCGCAGTTGTTGTTGGGGCGGCAGTTGTTGATGTTAGGACAGGAGTTGTTTTTGGGGCTGCAGTTGTTGATGTTACAGCAGCAGTTGTTGTCTGGGCTGCAGATGTCATTGGGGCGGCAGTTGTTGTCATTTGGTTCGCAGTTGTTGTCATGGTTGCAGTTGTTGTTGGGTATGCAATTGTTTTTTGGGCGCCAGCTGTTGATGTTTGGGCACCAGTTGGGGCTGCAGTTGTTGATGTCGGGAAAAAGGGGTTGTTGTTAGGGCAGCAGTTGTTTGGTGTGTAGATTTTGTTATTTTAGGCTGCCTTGAAACATCTGGCCGGGGACAGCAGATGGAAATTAGCCTCTCTGGCTAACTCTGGCTCACTTACAGTTCAACTGTTGATTGGTGTGCATTGTCCCTGCAAAATAAATAAAATAAAATAAATTTGGGGTGCAGTTGTTGCTATGCATGCAGTTGTTGTAGGGGCTGCAGTTGTTGTCATTTGGGTAGCAGTTGTTGTTGGGGCGGCAGTTGTTGATGTTAGGGCAGCAGTTGTTGTCGGTGTTGCAGATGTTGTCAGGTGGGCTGCAGTTGTTGTTTTCGTTGCAGTTGTTGTTTGGGTGGCAGTTGTTGGGGCTGCAGTTGTCGTTGGGGTTGCAGTTGTTATTTGGTCCTCAGTTGTTGTTTGCGGGGCAGTCGTTGATGTTTGCGGGGCAGTTGTAGTTGGGGGTGCAGTTGTCGCTGGGGTAGCAGTTATGTACCTTATATTATTGGCTGATGACATGTAACTGATTGAAGTGGAGCTAACTTTAACATCTTTATCTAATACAGCATATATGCACTCTCGCCTGTCATGGTTCTCAGTGGAAATTAAACTTCACTATAGCCTTCTCATGTTTTTTAGAAACGTAGTATTTAATCAGACACCTGAATATTTATTCAATCTGTTACAATACACACGTAACAGACATAACCATCACACAAGGAATGCTAGCTCAGGTCACTTGATACCTCCAACCCCAAGAACAAATCTCCTCAAACGTACAGTTATTTTTCGTGCAATTACAGCTTGGAACTTACTACCTCCTCATATAACTCTTACAGGTAATAATCTGTCATTTAAAAGACAATTAAAGGCTCACCTCAGGGCACTAACCACTTGATGTTTATATATGGTCGGTTACGACAATATACATCCTAGTCTTTGATTGCACTATGTATCTGACTATGTATCTGACTGTACTATTTGTATTTGTATTATTCTGATTGTACTATTTTTAACTGTTTGTTTCATGTCATGTTTTGCACATTTTGTATGTATTATGTTTTTGTCCTTTCTGTGGATCCCAGGAAGATTAGCGGCCGCTAAGGCGTCAGCTAATGGGGATCCAGTTAATAAAATAAAATAAAATAGCCCTAACTGTATTAGTCCCGTTAGCTGTTAGCCAAACACATGGCAGGACCCTGCTGTGCACCGGCTGCTAACAGATAACAAGTGTTGGAGAAATGTATTATACTGTTTCTCTGTTATAACTTGTATTACTTAGACCTGCATATAATCTTAACCCTCTTCCCACGAAAAGGCTGGGAACCTGGCCTTGGAGGTGCAACGGCTGACGGAGGACGGCATCTGCGAGGGGGAGGGGGGGGGTTGAAGGGAGAGGAGACGAGATAACGTGCATATACACTCTGTTTTGTTTATTAATTGTGGCTAGACCTCTGAACCATCTGTGGGGAAGGAGCTCTGTCCATTCAGCTGAATTATTATTGAAGTGTCTGTTCATTAAATATCATTTTAATATTTTAAGAAGTTTCCATCGTGATTATTTCTCACAGGAAAGTTAAAAAGATTATTTTCCACAACAAATGGCGACGAGGATGGGATTGGACGTGTAATTAGGACTCCGTTGGACGACAGAAGTCGACTACTATATAGCTGATTCCTCCCGGAAGGTGAGAGGCTGTCCTCAGACGGTGTTCGAGATTGCCGCTCCGATCTTGGAACCGGAAAAGAATCCCGCCCGGTGAGAAGTTATTTTGTGATGGAACAGACACTTTGAATGTGGTAAAGTTATTCTCGCACAAAGGGTGCTGGACATTAGAGTCCTAGTAGACTTGAGGTTTTTTAAAGAAGATTTGGTGTATCCTTTCAAGTTGATTGATTGGACCAGATTGTTCTTAAAATTCTAAGACAGATAACTAGAGAAAAGTTTGGTAAACCGGTATTCTCACACATTAGAGGTGTCGGACAGACGTGTCCTGGTGAACTTGTAGTATTTAAAGAAGATTTGGTGTATCCTTTCAAGTTGATTGATTGGACCAGATTGGTTTTGAAAATACCAGAATCAACAGTAACTAGAGAAAATGGGTAAAAGTCAAAGTAAGTCTGAGCCTCAGCAGCAGGATGCCAAGGTCTTACCTCCGATGATAAAATACATGTGGGACAAAGATAATCAGACAGCCAACCAATTGGAAGAATGGATAAAAATGGGGTTCCCTGAGTCAGGCAGTTTTAGCCTGCGACAATTGGATCAACTCAAAACATGTTTGGAGCAAAAAGAGAGAGGCGAAGCAGAGAAGTATGCAAAAATGTCCAAGAGGGAAAGAAAGAAATGTGAACCGTTTAAAGCAGACTGGAAAGCGTATTGTCTGTGGAGAGCGGAAGCAGAGGGAAGAGAAAAAAAGAGATTAAGAAGCCAATGTCAGAAAAGCACATTAGAGAAAAACAGCACATTAGAGAAAAAAAGCACATTAGAGAAAAACACTGTTGGTGCGACTAATACTGCTAAACTGTATCCTTCTTTGTTGGAGGAACATGGTCGAGTGGATTCCGATTTGGACTCCGGTCCGCCGCCATATGCTTCTCAACCACGGACAAAGTCAGCCGACCACCAGTCCGAAGAAAAAAAAGAACCAACGTCCCCAGCCTCCCCAGCCTCATCAGCATCAGCAGCTCAACCGCAGGACACCAAGGATGAAGATGACAAAAAGAGCCTAAAGAGTTACAACACACGACGGACGAAGCTCAGAATGGGGGCCTGTCTTCCTCCCCCACCGACCGGACCTCCAGCCAGTGTATTGCCTATGGTGGAGGTACCGGGACATGATGGTCCTATGCTGGTTTTCCGCCCATGGGGAGAAAAAGAGATTGAGGAAGCAAAGGATCATGTGGTGAGCCCAAAGATAAATCTGACAGACTTTGAGAAGACCCTCTACTGTTTTATCGGCGAATTCAGGCCAACCATGATGGAATTACGCCGAATGATGAGCAACATGCTCAAACATGACTTTCATAAAATTGCAGCAATGTTTATGGAGGAGGTGTTAACCCGACGATGTGCTGAGTATGAACATGAACACAAGGAAAACAAGGGGTACAGACACGCTGTCGCAGAGCTCATCGACCGCTGCAGAAAGGCTTTCCCAACAACCATGAGCTTGGCGAACATTACGTCACTGCAACAGAAAGCGGAGGAGTCATCCGCTACTTTCCTGGCGAGACTCACAACAGCTTTTGATCAGCACAGTGGACTAACGAGAGGCAAAATGGGAAATACTCCTCTTGAACCGTACGAAGTACATCTAAAAGAACATTTCCTGAATAAAGTGAACCCTGAAGTGGCAGCCAAACTCCAAGAGACTTGTGTTACATGGAAGACTGCAGACCTCGACACCATATTGCAACATGCTGAACACGCTGAGGAGCTGAACAGCAAGAAAGAACAAGCAAGGCTTAAAATTCGTCAGCGCAAACTTGAGGATGCCCAGCTGACGATGTACCAGGCCATGACGGGAGAAAGAGGAAAAAGAAGAAAAGGTTACAGGGGCAGAAGAGGAAACCAGAGGGGCAGAGACTTTGAGACTCGCACACCACCTGAAAACTCTGTGTGTTATCAATGTTGCCCCAAAGCTCCATGGAACATTAAAAGGACTGGTGGGAGGCCTCAGCCGTCGGACTGAAAGGAGGAGCGGAGCGGACCCCATTGAGGGACCCTTCGACGCACACACATTTCAACACAGAGGGTGAGTCAACTTTGGATTCTGACTATGACAAACTTGTACATGCAATTCACACATTAGAAATTAAACAAATTCCGCCTACACCACTCACACCCCCATATAAAATGTATTCGAACGAAAATGAAGGTTTTAGGAAATTGCCACAAATCACGTTAACTATTAAAGGTAAAGATGTCCCATTTTTAGTTGATTCAGGAGCCACGCTTTCAGTTTTGCGTACGTCTGCTTTACCTGTCCCTCCTAAAAAGAGTGGAAGGTATTGTGGGACCATTGGCAAAGGAGGCATAACAATCAGTGAGCCATACACAAAGCCCTTGTCCTGTACATTAGATGATATCACAGTTAAACACTCATTTCTGCTGTCTGACTGCTGCCCTATAAATTTGTTAGGAAGAGATTTGATGTGTGTATTTGGAATAATCCTAACATCAGGCCCTGATGGTTTGATAGTGAGCAGACTAGAATCAAACAATCAAATGATGAGATATGACCCAACAGAGCTGTTGTACACCTACGAGTGGTGTTTAGTACCATCTGTAAGCGATACAACAGCATCACACCTGACTGATTTTGCCTCACAACATTCACCACATGCAGAATGTTACATACAGGCTGATTCACTACATTGTACAGCACACGTGTCACTAGGACCGGATGAGGGATTTGAGGAAATATGGTTTGGGGAAGAGAGTGAGATAGAGACGTTATGTATGAGGGACATTTATTGGACAGAAAATATTGCTGCTGCCTCTGTTTCTCTGTCTCCTACACAATCTGAGTTGCTACAGGGGGTGTGTCCGCATGTATCATTGGCATGGGGCCCAAAAATGGAGGAAGAGGACATGTCTGACTGGCTGGAGAGGCAGACTGGACTCACTGATTTCAGTCCCACGGAGGATCCTGATAAACTGTACAGTATGAAGGGCGATGTATACAAAACGAGATGTACATCATCATTGCCAAGGGTAAAAAGAGTAACTCATCTTATGTTTGATAAGAACACACACACCATGGTTTCAAATGTTCCATCTGTCGACATGGCTGAGCTGTCCGAGGTGCCCTCTTCTCTATGGTCTGCAAACAAATATGACGTAGGACTGGTGAGGGGGGCGACACCTCTGGTGGTTCACCCAAAATCTGATTTCCGTCCATGCATGAAGCAATATCCACTCAAACAAGAGGCTATTGATGGTATTACACCCGTTTTTGAGTCGTTATTGAAGGCTGGTGTAATAATCGAATGTGATGATTCACCGGTGCGCACACCAATCTTTCCTGTGAAGAAAATTCGAGACATGGGGGAACCGACTGAGTGGCGATTTGTTCAAGATTTACAAGCAGTTAATGCTTCGGTGCACCCGCGAGCACCTCAAGTTTCTAATCCACACACCATTCTGTCACTCATTCCTCCAGACACGACCTATTTTTCCGTCGTCGACTTGGCCAATGCATTTTTTTCAGTACCTGTGCACAAAGACAGTCAATTCTGGTTTGCTTTTTCTTTTAAAGGAAGAGGCTATACCTGGACCCGGTGTCCCCAGGGTTATTCAGAAAGCCCTGGTATATTTCACAGTACCTTGAGAGACAATCTGGTCAATTTACACTTACCAAATGGTTCTGCCTTGTTACAATATGTTGATGACATCATGATTTGCAGCCCAACAGAAGAAGCATGCAAGTTAGATACAGTTATCCTACTTAAATTTTTGGCTGCAAATGGTCACAAGGCTAGCCTGTCGAAATTGCAATTTGCTCTCAATAAAGTTTCATATCTGGGACATGTGATCACAGCAGAGGGCAAGACCCTCTCTCCCAAGAGAATACACGCAATTCGAAATGTGCCTAAACCACAGACTAAGAAACAAATGATGAGCTTTGTGGGAATGACGTCATATTGAAGACAATGGATCCCAAACTATTCAGAAAGAGAGGCACCCCTCTCTTCCATGATTCATGGTAAACATCTTTCTGCGCATGACAAACTAACCTGGACTGACTCCTCGACTGCTGCCTTTAATGACATAAAGAGCGCACTACTGTCAGCTCCGACACTTGGACTACCTAAACTGGACACACCGTTTACACAGTATGTTGACCAGAGAGACGGTTACATGACATCAGTTTTGACTCAGGAACATGGGGGGAGACAGAGACCTGTTGCTTATTTCTCTACTAAACTAGACCCTGTAGCAGCCGGCCTTCCTCTGTGTCTGCGTGCTGTAGCTGCTGCAGAAAAAGCAGTAGTGGCATCACGTGACATTGTGGGTTATGGTGAGCTTACACTCATGGTTCCACATGCAGTTTCACATATCCTACACACTCAGAAAACATCTCACCTTTCAGCACAGCGCTGGTTGCGATATCACACAACCTTATTGGATTTGCCTAACATTACTGTGAAAAGATGTACTACCCTTAATCCTGCCACTCTTTTCCCTACTCCTGCAGATGGAGAGCCACATAACTGTGTTGTTTCTCTTGAGCAAGTCTGCACACCGAGACCTGACCTGACAGACACCCCTATGTCGAATGCTGATTTAGAGCTGTTTGTGGACGGTTCGGCATCCCGCTCGCAGGAGACAGGAGAAGGGTTGGTTGGGTTTGCTGTAGTCTCATCACATGACACTCTGTGCAGCGGTAAATTGGCATCACACTTTTCTGCTCAAGCTGCAGAACTTGTGGCTCTTACAGAGGCCTGTAAGCTCGCTGCCGGAAAAACAGTTAACATTTACACTGACTCTCGCTACGCCTTTGGTGTAGTGCACGATTTTGGAGCCCTGTGGAAACACAGAGGCTTCCTGACATCATCCGGCAAACCCATTTCTCACCACCATCTTGTTGCTGACTTGCTAGAAGCCATATTGCTCCCTAAAACAGTCTGTGTTATGAAATGTGATGCTCACACTAACGCGTCTGATGCTATTGCAAGGGGAAATGCTGCAGCCGATGCTGCGGCTAGACAAGCGGCTCTCTCAGATTACACTTTTCAGCTCACAACACTTAATCTAGAGGTGCCTACAGAAGTATCCCTCACTGATGATGTTCAGGTTTTGCAGACATTAGCTACCCCTGCAGAGAGAAAGTGTTGGGCCTCGTCAGGTGCAGTTTACACAGATGAAGTGTGGATGGGCCCAGACAGGAAACCGTGTTTGCCACGCGCTCTCTTTCACTGTTACGCTAAATTAGCTCACGGACGAGATCACGTGGGCAAGGGGGATTATGTAATGCTATAAATGCAGTATGGTACACAAGAGGTTTCACAATTTTTGCCCAAGAATTTTGTAGAAAGTGTATAGTTTGTGCAGCTAACAACGCATCAGGCGCCATACACATGCCAAAAGCAGGCCATCCCCCACCAGACAAACCATTTGACCATTTGATGATGGATTTCATTGAACTGACACCTTGTGATAGCAAGAGATACTGCTTAGTGATAGTGGACATGTTTAGTAAGTGGGTTGAAGTGTTTCCATCAGCTAAACAAGATGCACAGGCAGTAGCAAAGGCATTGCTTACAGAGATTATTCCCAGATGGGGAATACCAGCTGTCATAAGTAGCGATAACGGACCAGGGTTTGTTAACAAAGCATTAAAAGAAGTATCAGACTACCTAGGTTTTAACATTCGCCACCACTGTTCCTATCACCCACAGAGTGCAGGCGCAGTGGAGCGAGAGAATGGAACCATCAAGGCAAAATTGGCAAAATGCTGCGATGAAACTGGACTGTCATGGGTAAAAGCACTACCACTAGTGCTGTTTCACATGCGCACACGAATCAGAAACAAACATGGCCTCAGCCCTTTTGAGATCCTTTTCGGACGACCTCCACAGACAGGAATAGGACCTAGTAAAACTTATATTCCAACAACAGCATCATGTGATGATGACATGCTTATCTATTGTGCCAATCTGTCTGCTGCCCTATCAGCACTCCACTCCCAGGTCAAAAACGCCTTGCCATCTGCAGCAAACGGGGCCCTCCATAGCTTAAAGCCAGGAGACTGGGTGGTGATCAAGGACCACAGGAGGCGCCACTGGAAGCAGAGGCGTTACAAAGGGCCACACCAAGTGCTGCTGACAACAGAGACGGCAGTAAAGGTCGAGGGCAAGGTTACCTGGATCCATGCAAGCCACTGCAAACGGATACCGGAGCCACATGACAACGACCATCCAAACGTGCATCTTCCAAGTACGTTAGCAGCCGCCAAACAGAAGAAGGCATCGCCAACTCAGGTGAGAATTGCATCCACTTCCACTCAAGTGGGGCCAACAACCACATTTGACACAGTGACATAGACAGTGACTCATTGACATTCACCACATAGACAATCACCTCACTCATTTTCTGTGGAGGGAGATGTGCAGGGACAACGTCATCACAGTGATGAAGATGGAAGGCAGACCGCCAGCACCATGGCACCCATTCCGCGGTCCGGGATGGTGTGGCCTAAGAGGTTCAATGTGTTTTCTGTTCTTCTGTGCAATAATAATTGTGTTTCCTATAATGTTGATGCATGACAAACCTTGGCAAACAAATACTGTACTAAATGCAACCAATGTTAGTGACCCAGAACCCAGACAAACCGTACCGAAACCAGCAACCATCAGATTAAAGAAACGATTTGTAAATTCAGTTAGCCAACCAGTGGATAACATGTGGTATGAATATGCTAAATTCACTGTCCAACAACACACCAACTACTCATGTGTGGCATGCTTAAAGGCACGACCACAGATTATGCTTGTACCGATAGAACACACCTCAGAAGAGTGTGCCAGAGATCGAAAACATAATCTACGTTAATTTATTTTTCAAACTCAGACTTCGCTAAATTGTTCAAAGATGGATCTTCCTGTAAACATGTCTTGCACCATAAAGATTTTGGCAGACCAACATCAGACGTCATCCCTCCGACAAACTTTCACATTCCAAAGAATCTTACTTTCACTGACTGCTTTGAATCACAAGGCACCGGACGCGACGTAGGCAGATTGAACCTTACATGTAAATATACATGGAACACAACAAGACCAAAACACCAACACAATGACGATGCGCTACTATCCGGAATGAATGAACGAGAGACATTGTATGCCACACTCACAATGTCACGGTTTTTTATTCCTGTTCCATTAGCAATCCGCCCACCTACTTCACCCCTACACTCTCCTGATATGCCAACGATAGATGCATGGTGGTATTGCGGCGGCAGCACTTTGCACCCCAGTCTCCCACCGAGATGGAGAGGCCTATGTGCCATGGTTAGACTGATCCAACCGACATTAATTGTGCCAACTGATGATGATCTTAAACATAGTGTCTTTCAGCAGGGGGAGACTAGACGGGAGAGGAGGTCATTCACGGAGGACCCCAGAGTATAGATAGACTCCATAGGTGTCCCCAGGGGCGTGCCTGCTGAATTCAAAGCCCGAGATGAGATAGCAGCTGGTTTTGAATCTATTTTCTACCAGGTAACTATCAACAGAAATGTAGCTTGGATAAATTATGTATATTTCAATCAACAGCGATTTGTTAACTATACTAGAGATGCTGTGCAGGCCCTGGGTGAGCAGCTCCACGCCACGACCCAGGTAGCATGGCAGAACAGGATGGTCCTAGACATGTTGTTAGCGGTAAAAGGGGGGGTTTGTGTCATGTTTGGGGATTCTTGTTGCACTTTCATTCCAAACAACACAGCTCCAGATGGCTCATTCACCAGAGCCCTCTCTAAACTTAAAACAATGGCTCAAGAACTCAAGGATAATGCTGGTGCGGATGCGTGGACCGAAAAATGGTTTGAAAACTTATTCTCTTCTCCTATCGACACGAGACAACGTGCTCCGTTGTGGTCAGTGCTCAGTTTAGTTTGTCATTTGCTTAACGATAGGTATACATACCTGTGCCAGCTGATGACTCAAATAAAGAAATCTCAACAATATTTATCGTCAGTTTTCAAATTTAACTGGATGAATAACAAATAATAACTAGAAAATTCGTAAAGAAATTTTGACAGTGTGGCTTCTACTGCCCGAAGACGTCGCAATATATATACACGCCGATGTTACCGGTAGTGTCGTTCAGGTTCGATTGAGATAGCGCTTCTCTCTTTTCTGCATTTTAGATTCATACTCTTGGATTGGATCTTGTATTCTGTACGAACCTCATCCTGAGCTTCATGTTAAGATACAGTTACTCTATGGGGCTTTTATTTTGAAAGGGTGGGACTGGGTGGGTGAGAGAGGGGGAGAGGAGACATATTCATAATGTTTGACACACAAACAGAGGTTATTAAATGACAGGCTTCATCACAAGCATTCCAGTTAGAATTCACTCTGTGGAGCTTTTATTTTGAAATGGGAGGGGGGGGGGGGTTCTCTAAAAATATCTAAGACCTGAATGACTGCATGATAGAGAGAGCCAGAGAGAGAGAGAGACAGACAGACACAAAGATAGAGAGAGGGGAGAGAGAGAGACAGAGTGAGTGAGTGAGACAGGCAGACAGACAGGAGATCTAACGACCTTTCCCTGAATATCTCTAAGTCATGTGTGTCTGCGTTCACTAATTAGCTCAATCACAAACACCTGTCCGTGAGAGAAATTTGCCTCTACGAGTCTAACCATTCTTGGTTCAAGACTCTGATGTCTCTGTCAATCTTTCTCATTTGGAGATTGTCCTATGTTTTAACATTTACAGCTTACCTAACTATTGTCCTGTTGTTAGATCCGGGGGTTTCAGCGAGTACGGGGCGTACTAGTTACTCAGCTCTCTATTAAAAGATTGGCAAGCTGGCGTGGTGAGGAAACTCGCCTGGCTCTGCTAACTACCGTTACTCCTGACGTCTACCCTGCTTCCTCTGGTAAACTTGCACTCGGCCGAGGGGCCACCCTGGCGCTTCTACCAGTCGCGTCAGTTATGGCAGCTTTCCTCTTTTGGATCCGGGCTCTTGGTAAATTGCCAGGTTAGGTTTTAACGGTTAGGATTGCTAGAAAACCGTAAGGGGTTGTTAAGTGGACTGGAGACTAGGATAACCATTCAGAACTCTTGTTGTTAGACATACAATAGATTTAACCTTTTACGGCCACGAGGAATTCTACTACTCAAGCAAATTAATTCTCTGAGAGATTTACTTTAAATGCAGATTAGATATTTATTGCAGGATAGTTTTAGCAGGGGTACAGCTCAGCACGCACAAAATAGTACTATACTTGATTCGATCAGTTACAATTTCTTATTTGATTATAATGTCCTTTATCTACTCATCAGTTTCTATGCCGAGACTTCGGTGGAGTTGAATCAATGAAGAAATAAATCTTTTTTGGCGGTTGTAGGAGCGGAGGTCCGGCCGGAACCTTCAGCTCCTCCTGACAGCAAAGTCCGTTCAGCGATCCTTCAGGCTCAGTACAAAGTCTTCAGGGGGGCTGTGTCCTTCAGCTTGTCCAGATATTAAAGTCACACAGGGGGGAGAGGAAAATCTCCGTCCTTTAATCTTTGGTCGCAAACTGCGGTCTTTGCTCCGTGACCAAAAGACGAAGTCCTCCGCTGTCCGAACGAGGTCCATTGTCTCAGTCGAGCACTTGGACGGCCGTATCGTCCCGCGATGAATCCCGAATTGCCTATGGCATATCATTCTCTTCATAAACTCCTTTTGGGCTGTTATCTCGCCGCCTCACTCCTCACATTAATGGCACATGATTATTATGACTTCATCCATTCTCTAGGTGTCCTCGGTTACACCCGAATGCTCTCAGTTCCTTCTTTCTTAATCTTTGACAGACTCCACCTAAAGCTACTTCTCGTTTTTATCCTTAGTCACTAACACATCTGTTTCCTACTCTCCTTTCCAGTCTCTTATGCACACACATTTTGAGTTACATCTTACAAGGTTTACAAATATATCATTTTCAGTAGATCATATTTGTTAAATCACTTTACCTTGCACACATACATTCATTATTATTTGGATTATGTTTGTTAATCATTTTACATTGTTACGTAATACACACTGCCCTTTAATATGATTATTGAATTTCAATTATTATGCTTTGTGTCCCTCTGACCTGATCTTCATACTTTGAACATGTATTGCTGGCTCAAGGCAGCCTTCCTGGGATCTCAACTTTTCTTGACTTTCTTGACACTGCTCTGCAATGTCTTTTCTCATCTCGCCCTCTTGTGTCATGGTGTGTGTACATGTCACTCGAATCAGGAAACTTGTCAGAATACCCACATTTGATTGGCTGAGCTGCATCACGTATATCTCTAAGTCATGTGTGTGGGTGTTTATCAACATCACTAATTAGCTCAATCAGAATCACCTGGGCCCTATTCCTCGTAGGTCGCTAACTGAGTTAGCGGGATAAGTTTGAGGATGAGATTGCACACTTCAGGCTTTTCGGTTCCTCGAAGCAGGTTTAGCTCAATCACCATAGCAACACATCAATAAGCGTGAACCTGCTCCAGAGCAGGCTCACTGAAGGAAGCTGGATAAGTTTGCCACTCCCCCGGGAAGAAATGTCATCTCCCTTCCTCATCCCATTAATGAAGGAGCGATATTAGTTAGATTAGCGTTTTATAGGGAGAGAGTTCTTCGAGATCGGTCCGTGTACGTTTTGATCGTCTGTTTTACCGTTCATTCGATGAAACGAAAATACGGAAATGTCCGTATTTTAACGGTAAAACAGATGACTAAAACGTACACGGACCGCGATCGCCAAGATCCCTTATCACATCACGATGACTTCCTATACGAGCGCTATTGATTCTGCCGACAAGGAATCATTTATTTACAAGACCTTCTCGAGTCATACATTGTGAACACCACACGAGCATTGACTGTCTCACAGACTGTATCATAGCCTTGAGCTTTTTTGCGAGTGGTACATTATTGTACAGTGTCGGCGATGCCGCTGCATGCTGTGCTGTTCGTAAAGTTTATTTGGTGCTTAAGAAACTTATGGATGTGTTCAATACATTACCATGGCACATATTGTATGGACTCACCATTCTGAATAATGTTTTTATGCTTAGTTTTTACTTGCTCCCATGTCCTCTTGATGGCTGGTTAAACTACATGGGGCTTGAAAGCACTCATAATTATATGACAGTGTTATTAGTACACCATAGCATATCATTATTGTACTCATGATAAGAATAGAGAGAATCACACAATTTCTTTTCACTGCTTCAATTGATTGAATTTCTGATTATGAATAATATACAATTTTCAGTAACAAATATAATATTTCCACAACCATGCAACATACCGTTTGAACGAAGAATTTCTCATGAACAGAAGCATGTGTAACACTTTACACACTTTCTCAAATGATGACCTCTCGTGACCTCTCGTACGTTTATGTCTCTTGCTCTGGCCTACTTCACTCTATTCACTCCAATTCTTTTGTGTGTGACTACTGCCATCGTTTGCTATGATTGTGGGTGGTTTTTAGGCTTTACTGAGCCTCATTTAATATAGTATTATGAATAAAAGGGGTTTATCACCATACAAATTTGACATTCTTCAAAGTGGAGCTGTGTTCCATCTTCATCAGCTATTAACCAGTAACATATACATAATATTTACTCAATTCATATGGGCGAACCTTCTTAGTGTTATTAATCCTTTCAAATTATTAAAAAAGACCTTGTAGTTAGAGATTAAGGCCCCTTTGAGTATGTGTATAATATTTTCGAGAATAAGCCAAAAAAAAGTCCTAGGGAGGATGGGGGCCAACCCTCTGGGAACTAGGCCATTTTTTGGATTTTTTTATGTTTTCTTAAACTCACCTTTTAAGGCACTTTCATATATGCTACATAGACATGTCTTATATCAAAATGTGCAGAACAATCTCAGCTATCTATATAATGAGGCACCAATTGTCCTAAGGCACTGTGCACTGTGCAATTTGGCCCTAAAGCTGAACAGTTGGAAGTCCAATTTTTTGAAATTCTTCAAATCTCTACTTTACTCATGTGGACAAACTGTTTTGGTGTTTGGTAAACCAATTTCAAAGTCTTAGGTTCACACAAGTAGTGAAATATATGAATAAAATAGTAGATAGATGTATAATAAATGTCTCAAACCAAATTTTGTAATATCGTTTTTTGAGTAAGTGTAATTTACTCTCACCTGTAGAGGGACTGTCACTTTACTTTGTTGTCTGGGCTGGTAGTGCACTGCACCCTGGTAGTGCACTGCACCCTGGCAGCTGTGAATCCTCTCTGTAATATTGAACAGTCATTACTAAGTAAAGTTCTCACTCCCTTTGTCCTTTCTTCCTCCACACACACACAAGATAGATAGATAGATACTTTATTCATCCCCAGGGGGACGAGCTAACAAGCTACACGCTCGAGCTAACGGACGAGCTAACAAGCTACACGCTACACGCTCGAGCTAACGGACGAGCTAACAAGCTTACACGATGTAAACAACTCACCCAGTCCATAAGCTCGTCATAAGCATCATAGCTCGCTGTGTGTCACGCAGACTCCACTAACTGTGTGTTTACATGTCTGTAATCATAAAGCTACAGCTGTCTCAGAACGCTGCCGTTAGCAGACGTGCTAACTAACGAGCTAACAAGCTACACTACACGATGTAAACAGTCCGTCCCCCAGATCGTCACATGATGAACTGTAAGCTCGTCATAAGCTCGTCATAAGCATCACATCTCGCTGTGTGAGTCTCGTACTATCTCGTGAGAATACGGACACGGAAGTGGAGAATCTACAGATTTCTACAGATTTTCGAAACATTTTTCTGTGCCGTTTTTCGACGGAGATATTAAAAGAAACATAGAGTGAGCGCCGCTTACGCACCGCTGTGAGCGCCGCTAACGCATCACTGCGCTCATAGACCCCCGAGAGTTAACCAGTAACATATACACAATATTTACACAATTCATACGAGCAACCCCTTCTTAGTGTTATTACTCCATTGAAATTATTCAAATAGACCATGTAGTTAGAGAGTAAGGCCCCTTTGAGTATGGGTATAGTATTTTCGAGCAGAAGCCTAAAAATGGGGCTAGGTAGGATTAAGAGGAAAGGAAGATGGCACACAGCTCAAATTGAAAAGTGTCAAGTTCGCCTGAAGACAAAGCACTTTTTGACATCATTTCTTTTAAATAATGGCAGCTGACACTTCTAACACCTCTCCCAAATCATAGCACAACATGTCAGCAGTGCACTCTCTGCAAAGTTTGACTTTGATAAAGTGAAGCAGAACAAAATTAGAGGTTTTAGTACAGAGAGTTTAGGCGAGGTTTCCAAAATGTGCATTTGGGCACCATGTGTGCCATGTGTGCCATTTGAATTTTCTCATGTACCAAACTACATATTTCACTTGTATATTACTAATGGTGTTCAATACATCCTAATACAGCAGTTTTGGGCTTTTTATTTTATTTTTTTTATTTTATTTTATTTTTATTTTTTTTTGTCATCTTTATCAAACCATATAAGGAAATTCCCTTAAGGGACCCTTAAGGGACCCTCTCGGCATATAAAGGTTAAGCCTACTGCCAGCAGGCACCTCTTCCACTCCCCCCCTAATTTGGAGCAAAAACGCCTAAAATGACATACCCAAATTAAAATGTCTGTAGCGTCTGAACCACTCTGACTATATGCATCAATGAGGTCTTGCCAGAAAGAAAACCCCCTAAAGTTCCTTGGGAAAGTGTCAGAAAACCTGTAGGTCATACAGAAACAGAGCAGTGTCCCTTTGAAGTCAGTAAAAATGTAAGAGTTTTGTCCGTCTAAAATAAAAAAGTATCTTTCAGTATAAATAACTGCCTGTGGCTGTATCTGTACAGGTAAAGGACAGTATAGGGCTGTAACTACACTATCAGTGAACACCTGCCTCAAATGTATTTGAAGAAGATAGGACAAAGTATGACCATTCTACAGTGTTCTTTCCATGAAAAGATTCATCAGAAAAAAACCGCACGTGAAAAGTGAAAATTATGAACACGTTGGTTGACAGCTTATGAAAGAGAAGTATTAGGTTTCTACTATAAGTACTAGCCTTTTCTGAAGCCGCTAGCTCCATGGTAACATCCGCTAGTACATTCACTAGTAAATTCGGGTCTGTACTGTATCTTTCGCCGTCGAAATGCTGCAAGACCTGACTTGCAGCGGTCATGGCAACTTTGGACAGTGTGTGTTTGGGCTCCTTTTGTGAAAAATTCATAAAAAATAAAATAAAATCGATGTTTTCTTTGCAAAGATGAGGATTTTGTGCATGCTGGGATACCAAAAACGGCCATGTTTTGTGACGTAATTTTCGTAAGCAAGCCGTACGAACGGAAGGGATGGCGGTGTTTTTTAGCCATGATTATGGTCTTGAATTCCTCATATGCGTTCATGATCATCTCCTGCTCGCCAGCGGAGAAAAAAGACGCTCTTTCTTTGACTTTATTCGCTATTGTACTGTTAGAAAATCATGGTTTCGGTGATCGATGCTTACCCCCTTTGACGTAAAACGGGCACGCCCAATTATCCTGATGACTGAGGTCTTGTTCGATTTAACGAGACTGTTTGAGCGCTGATCAGCCTTTGAGGAACCGAGATATCCTGCCTTCAATCATCTCGGTAATTCAAGCTGGATAATTGGACATTTGATCGACTTAGTTGAGCGACTTACGAGGAATAGGGCCCTGGTGTGCCTGCAGCCTGTTCATGGAGAAAAAGCAGGGAAACACCTCTCAAACAAATCCTCAAAACCCCCATAACCGTAGCTCCTATTTCACCGATATTAATGAATGAGAGGAAGGATGAGTTGAAGAACAGATCATGTGAAAATGATGTCTGTAGTGTAAAAAATGTTGCTGAACTGGCGATTTAGAAATGGGGTACCATGTTCTGTGGAAGATGATCTTTAGTAAAATTTAACATTGGTCTCTATGGAGCAGAAAGTTGGTTTTCCTGTCAATTAAAGGCTGTAGTGCAAAATGTGTAAATCTGCTGGATTCCACAGTCATTTCTCTAGACCAGCACACGATTAGCTAACTTTTTAGCAAAAAATAATGCATGAAGATTGAAAATTGTGGGACTCTGAGCAATTTGTTTGTAAAAATCACAGAATATTTTCCTGCTCTGCTCCACTCTAACAATTATGCTCTCACTCTAGCCCTTAACAAGCTGCGCAATACACACCCATTATAAAATCTGAAATGGACCCAAAATGTTCCTGAAACTTAATCTGTGAGTTCATGAAAACTGTGCTAGCTATCAAAATGTCCATTTGGCTCAATAACGTCCAGCGTTTTGTCTACGTTTTAAACTTTGAATAATTTTTCTACGTTAAAGTATGGCTAGTCAATATGGTTCCAAAGTTCAGTGTTTTTTTTGCTCTCTTCACACCGAAACCCCATTCAAGTGAATGAGGCGATTTTGCTCCGTATTTCGGGATTTTCGGGAAAACCACTGGGCGAATCTCTTATAAAAGTCATTGCACATGATTCCCGATCGGGCCGCACATTTGGATGTATTTTTCGCGCCGCTGTTGGCAACGCTGTGTGAGGAGAAGCGCGGTAAACTTTCTGGATGATAATAAATAAGCCCGATGGATTATATACAGTGTGCTTTGGCACAGGCAGTTTTACTACCTTTGTGCTACAAAGCCACACTGAAATACTCTAATACTCTAATAATAAATAAATGTTCATCCCTCATTTCAATTACAATAAGGGCTGGATTTAAAAACAAAAAGCTACTTTGCTCCTAGCTGCTGTTTCTCACTGGAATTCTATGTGCTACATTAGCTAGCTAGAGCTGTCACATGTCTATTAAAGTGTAGTGTAAATAGTAAAGTAAAAAAGCATGGTAAGGATTTGTCTCTAAACAGTTTCCAGCAAGA
Source organism: Leptoclinus maculatus (assembly GCA_032191485.1). NCBI lineage: Eukaryota > Metazoa > Chordata > Actinopteri > Perciformes > Stichaeidae > Leptoclinus > Leptoclinus maculatus. The sequence continues at coordinate 9,601,837 of JAVDOI010000004.1, read as the reverse complement.
TGCTCTATTTTTAAAAACTGATTAAATACTCTTCACCCCCTGAAATATTGTTTAATTAGTAGAAGTGTATTTAGAATTAAAAATGTTAGCAGAAGTGGTCTTTCAACCATAATGCAGTTGGCTTTAGATTCTAGTCATCTAAAGTAGCTTCAGGTTAAATTGGCTGAGCTGTCAGGCACTGCCTACTCCCAGACTATGCAACAAGCTCCACCAATTAATTGCTTTATTTATGTTGAGTTTATAGAAAGGCAAGTTCAGTGTCAGGGCTGTGTTTCAAGTGGTTCAATTACAAGAACCTGTCTGAGACTTGCTTGTTTCTCTCTGAGTAGTTGTGTCCCAGTCTAGTTAATCTGTAGTGATTAACCATGATTGACCATTGTGGTGGAAAAAAAACATTCAATAGTACCGAGTGAGTCCTTTAATACTGAAACAAGAAACATTGAGGAAAGAAGTTTGTCTTTAAAGTATTTATTCTCTGGCCAGAGAAAGCTTTCATCGTCATACAGACTGCAGCGCAGTCTGCAGAGGAATCAGCAAAGAATCCAATTTCTGAGATGCTTATAAGCAGGTATTTACATTATCACAATTGATCAGCAGTGTCAAGCTCCCCATTGACCCCTCCAGTCATCCCCTTCATCTTCTGAGCCTTGTCCCACAAAGAGATGTCTTTATTACCCTTGATTACCCCTGGGAACATTCTCTGGTTAAACTGCACCCTCATTGAGTTACTCCCCCTTATCAAAGCAAAGACAGAGATAACCCATATGCTCCTGTTACCACTCTCATAGGTACACAATCATATGTCACATAGTTTTGTTAGTGAGTAAGGCACATAAACTAAGTCACAGTATAAATGTACTAGCACAAAATTCTCTATCACACCATGTAAGTAATCATTATCCTGCTTCTCATTCTGCCTACATGTGGGGTTGAAGAGGCGTCGCCAGCAGTTGCACAGCACATTAGAGACAACGCCTCCTCTGCTGCCTCTATGCCTCTAAATACATTTTTTATGTAAATTTTCTTCCTGGCAGTATTTTCCTTTTTTTATACTGGTGTACAACTAAAAGTATATTAAGGAGACATGTTACGCCCAGTCAAGGGGAAACCTGAGCGCAGCATAACGATGGGTGTCCCTCTCATCCCCGCTCCCAATAATGACCAGTGCTGCTGCCATACAATCCAAATTGTATTTATTTACACAGTTGTTTGTAGCAATAAGCATCAGGATGAGCCTGGTCCAAAACAATAAACAAATCAACCTTCCCTTCATTAATATAGTAACTTACCTAATCCAAAAAGAAACAAAAGAAAACTGGAGAAAACATATGAACAAAAAGGGCTTCTCACCCCTACCACTACTGGACTGCTTTTAGGCTATATACTACGATTTGCCACCCCAATCGGTAGAATCGGGCTGGCCTGGTTGGGAGCTGGAGAGAAATCATCAGTCCCCAGTCCAATCACCTGCAACTCAACAGATCAAAAACAACATAAACAGCACCACCCTCAGGAAGGGAGGCACACAGCATTCATGATCATTATCTTATGATGCTGTGAGTCACAACAGACAGGACAATTCTCACTCCCTCCAGGAAATACACGACACCTTTAGTTCTCTCTACTGATGGATTTATTCCTCCTTCTACACCACCATCCTCAATCCACCGTCGAACTGTATAAATACATTTAGACATACAAAACAATCTGCTGTTAACATTACACAAAACACAGTTTGCCCGCAAATATGCACAATGACAAATTTACATGCATAACGTACCTCACTGGCTGCACACAACCAAGAGGGAAATGAGTCCACTTGAAACACACGATCAAAGATGATCACTTTAACTTAAACCGTAACACTTTAACTTTACTTCACTTTACTTTAACACTTTGAGCCACTTCACGTGTCCTCCTGCTGTCGCTGTGCCACGGTCAAACACGTCCCAGTACAACACAATAGTTCCCCCCCAAATACAAAACCAAACTAAAAACCCATACTCACAAAAACAAACAACAACATATAAAGAAGCATACTAAACAACAACATAAATAATTTTTATCGCAGTTAAAACAATCCTAAAACAGTTTGAACATTTCTGTGCTTAGTCAACATTGAAAACACAGAAAAGCTGTTTAGGAACAAATGAATGAGCATCAACTGGCTTTGTTTGTAACTGTAATAAAAAAAAAAACGGCTAATGTAGAAATAAAAGTGGTAATAGGAATTTTGTTATTAATTAATTTATCTTTGACCTTATTTACTCTTGTGTTTGTTTGTCTCTAGGCTTGAGGAACAGGAGAAACTAGTAACAGCAGAGGGATTGTACAGGAGAGCTCTATCTCTGGATGACTCAAACCCTGAGGCGCCGGAGGCGCCGGAGGCCCTGCACGAGATCACAGACACTACACAGGTGAGCATGGCTGTTGGAGTTTGATTTATCATTATAGCACCATCAACTATATCTATTTGTTTAAATATATCTAAATGTTTGAAACTGACATATATGACATCTGCATATTGAGAACTAGTGTGAATATAGTGTGTTCTGAATAGGTCAACATACAGCCTGTTTGCCTTAGAAAGGATCAGAGTCTCTTGTAGAAAAACAACTGAGGGGGCGTAGCAGGTGCATAGTGAGACTGGCGTTCCTACTACACAGGCTGGCAGGCATATGGTAAGACTGTCATGGAAAAGGCAAGCGAAGGCCTTGGTGCTGTGAGAGGGAGAGCTGGTCTGAAATAAAAATAGTTGCGTTATACAAGGCGGCAACAGGGAAAAGCTTTCAACTCCCACTAGAAAGATAAAGTTGACCATGACACACTGACACATTAGAAAACCATACAAACATAACTCACTAATGGCCATATCAAAGCGTTGTTACATACATATAGAGATGTTTACGAGGATTCTTGATCCAGTCCTTTTGTTCATAAAGCAACTCTAATCAATATTTGTATATTAACAATAAATCACATTACTACTTGTGTGTGAAGGGAGTCGCAAAACATAGAGAAGTTTCTCCAAATCTGCTCTACAGAGAGTTTTAGCGCCTTTAGCTCACTGTTTGGAGTTTCTGTTTTGGAGTCTCACCACGATCATCAGTGTCGTTTTCAGCTGCACAGCTTAAAAACCCAAATGTACACTACTGGCCCAGCACCAAATGACACACAACATGCATGACTAGCTGGTGAACATAGTGAAGTATTTAGCAACTAAAGAGACAGATTTCTCAGATTAGAGGTCAAGTAAAATGTTATACATGCATGGCCTGTCAAACTGGTTCCCTGTTTGCCACTCCACACTCACTGATCATTAACCAATCATGGGAATAAGTTGTCTGTGATTCAAACAGAAAGGATTGAAACTTCTGTGTGTCTGCTAATGGTTGACCAGCTTAATGTTAGTTAAAGATTAATATTAAAACATAAAACATTCCTGGTTTGCCTATACACAGTATGACACAGCTATAAACTGGTTGGGGTCATATATTTAGCTGAATTTTTTTATTTTTTAATAATTAGGTGGCTTCTGTATATATCTGTTACTATCCCTTTCTTCAACTGTCTCATCAAAGCGAATAAGGACAGCACTTAAATACAGTTAGTATAAATGTTTTAGAAAATTTTACCTCATTTATATATCAACCCTTCATGAAAACATGATGACGTGATGAGCTGGCCCTCTATATTAAATAAAATGAATATCACTGTATTTAAATTTGTTGTTAACTGACATTAGGGGACGTACAAGAACTGCAACAATAAATGTTTGTGGTTTTTTGGGGTTATTATTTTAGGAATTACAATATAATACAGTATGATATATCACAGCAGGGATTTGTCGATCCTGCAACATCTGACTTGTTTCCAATGCCAGACTGTTCATCCCTTAGATGAGTAGGACTTTGAAAGTGACATTTCTGTGTAATACTTATGTTGATTATTACAGCTTGCTATCTGAGAAATATGATCTCACAAAACAGCTAGTGCTTTCTTTTATTTTATTTTTACTTGATAAAGGAATCAATTAAATTGACAGTTGATTCTGAATGTTTAAAAAAAATATATAAATATGGATGATAGATTTTCTTACAAATTGTTTAAGTTGTTTGATTATTGTTTGTTATGAAACTCACTGATATGTTGTCTCATTGTACAGTTCAACAGAGATGGAGGGTCCGATTTCTGTTTCACCTCATTTTAGGAGATTTATTTTGCCATGTTGATGTTAACATTACCTAGCTTGCTACAACATGGAGTTGCTTAAAATTCACAAAACAGCTAATGCTTTAACCTTATTGATTAATGATGTGCATATGTAAACTATTTTGGGTTATGTTGTGTGATGTGTTGGTGTTTTGATAAATTGTAAATACTTGAATGGCCATACGAATGGCCAGAGGGGGGAATTGTTGTGAATTGTTGTGGCAATTTAATATGTTCTTTTAGATATAACTTGTATCGCTTTAACCTAATCCCAATCTAAAAGAGTCTAGAACCACAGGGGTAGAAGTTAAAAGAGCCAGAGAAAGTGAATTTAGTACGTTAACTAGTTGTCAACCGATTCAGTAACTATACAGTGAAATATTACAGAGAAAACATTAGGACAAACTCAGGACAGTAGCAGGTCCACAAATTTAGGCATAAGTTCTTTATTATGTTAGATAACCAACCAATGAAAATTAAAACATAGAAGGAACAAAAGCGTAAAGTACATGGACCTGAAGACCAGCGGGAGTTTCTAAAATGTTTCTAGTATGAGTGACGTGAGTCACTCAAGGGGGGAATGTGGGAGAAAAATGTCTGTGTGTCTTGAAATATATTTGTGTAAAATCAATCATATTCATAATTCGAAATGTATCCATGTATATTCACATTCATACTGTGATATTGGTCTGTATCATTGTCATATGTTATTCACAATGCTGAGACAGGGAGTCTCCTATAGCAGCCTTGGAGCCCGGGTGAAGATAGAGGGGGGATGACGTAGATAAACAAGTAGTGCACGATTTCTAACGCAGGGCAAGAACGGGAGCCGGTCGCTGTGATGGGCGGCCAGAGGCGAAATCAGGAGAAGATGAGTGGGGAAGGAGACTGTGGTTGATCAAAAAACCCTCTGTTATGACTTTGCCGAGGTACACAGTGTAACTTGTCTAAGTGAAAGTTCAGAGGAGGAGGAGGACATCTCCGAAGAGGGGGAAGACTTAGGGTAGAATGGAGGTATAAAGTAATGTACAATGCTATTGTGAAGTTAGTTGACTCCGGACAGCTCGGTTTCTGTGGGTGTTCGTTACTGAGTTCCTAGTAGTGAGATCCTGTGGTGTCTCACCACGAGTCAGATAACAGTTACTGAGCCAGTCGTTAGGTAAAGTCAAAGAAGCGGCCCATCAACGGGAAAAAAAACACAACAACACACAACGGGTCAGACAGGGATTCTGACAGTTCCAGCCCTTTGGATCCTTTTCACGGTGACTGTTCCATTCAGTAGCAGTTGTCTAAAAATCTAAATGGAGAGAAAACAGAAATGTGTATGTTGTGTATGCATTGCCATTGAGAATGTTAGCTGTAGAGCCTTCACAAAATAGCTATTTTACATACCTGTTCAACATGTTTAATGATGGTTGTATTGCTGAACTGTCCAAAGGATGTTATCTTCATCTGTAGATGTACCAAGCCTGTATGGATTAAAGAAAAAGCTGTAAATCTGGAAATGAATAAAGGACAAACAATATACAAAATGGGACTTGAACTTTTAAAGATAATTACGTGAATCATTGATAATCGCTTTTGGTTAATTTCATTTACAACTAGCCTTGGGGTTAGTTAATCGTAAATAAAATGTAGGAAAAATTCATGATTGATTTTGTCTTCAGTCCAATACAATTAATCGAAATAAACCTTTCTATGACCATAACAATATTAGTAGAATTCTAATGTCAGAGATCAAGGTCTGAAGTAAATTTGTCCTGCCATATTCTACCTACAGTATATAGATATCTGTCCATAACCAGATTTTATTGCTTTCATTTTTGGCTATTTAATATACTTAGTGGAAGATTTTTGCAGTCATGTATTTTAAAATGTTGAACCAAACTATCCAATTGGCCGAAAGGCAATCTTGGAACCCATCAGCTATCGTCTGACGACTATTTAGTTTTTTATTAGCTGAAAATGAACCTTTACACTGACTACTTGTACAATAACATGTATTTCGAAAACATTAGAGGCGAGAAATAGGCAAAGCAGTAACAGAATATTGATTTATATTTGACCCGCACTGCCTAGATTGACTTTTTGATCGGAGTTCACGAGCATTGATTAAATTAACTAAACTAAACTCGTCAGCGCCGATCTTTTATTGCCAGCTCGTGGTATCTTGGACATGCCATTAGAACACTAGGAGGAAACCGAGGAACCTGACTTTTTCACAGATTATCGGTTTCATGCACTACTGTCAAGATATAGTAAAAGTTTCAGCAAATATAACAAAAAGTTATTTTGTATACAAGTTACGTACCGAACCTTGAAGCTCACCTCAATCCCAAACCCAACCCATTAGCTATGTGTTCCAAAATTGGGGTGAGCTTAACCCCTCACTTATTGCTTCCATCTCAGTTTGTGGTGGTTGAAGCTTCCATTGCGGTCATTGGGGCTGCAGCTATTGTAGTTGTGACAGCAGTTATGCTTGTGTGTGTAGTTGTAGTAGAAGTTGCAGTTGTTGTTGCTGGGGTTTCAGTTGTGGTAGTTGTAACTGCAGCTGCTGTAGTGTTATTAAACCCTATGGTTTAGGGTTATTAAAACCCTATATTTTAATAACACTTTTTTAAAACATATCACAGTCAGCACAACAGAAGTCAATGTGGACTAAACTGTGGATAACTTTTCATTGTGCTGACACAAAATGCATTCAACAACCACATCTTTCAAAATGTATCAACTGTTTTATCACTCACATTCAAACACTACCAAAACTTTGTGTATACTGGATGATCAAAACCATACATACAACATAACAGAAACTCATTGTAATTTAAACTGTAAATGTAGTTTACATTCTGCATATAAGAAATAAAATGCATAAACTCCTAACTGGGACATCCAACACAGGGTGCCTAATTTCTTTTCTTGATGACCTCTATGAAAGACTTATGCCGGACGACGTTTCACTGTTCTGTTCTGGAGTATCGGTCACTTTTCCTTACACCTCTTTATTCCTCAACCTGATAGAGGAATTATTTCCCTTATGAAGGTGGAGAGTTTATGATCGTTAGCCACGTGATCCAATGGTCCTCTAACATGAAATTAATGATGCAGACAGGGTTGACTAGCACTGTTGTATTTCTATATCTGTAGCTATCCTATACAAGTATCTATAGTGAATATGTAAAGTTTTGTATTGCATTACTGGAATTGCTTTAGTTTATTTTTGTGCACTTCGAATTTCTCTATGAAAAAATGGCCCAAAAAAAGCCTGTTGAACTGTTGTGCTGAGCCGCATGCCAGTAAATGAAACTGTGTAAAGAGTTTTGAAAATGTGTAGTATCTGTATATAAAAAACTGTTATTACTATTATTCTACAATGTCATTAACTGAGGACCATTCATGCAATAACTGCCATCATACCAGTTGTGGTAGTTGCAGCCGGAGTTGTGGTGGTTCGAACCCCAGTTGTGGTAGTTACAGTGAGAGTTGTTGTGGTTGGAACTATGCCTGAAATGATATGAAAATTTCATGAGACGATTATCCTGGCCAACATAATTGCTTAATAATTAATTAACGATGTCCGGAAAATCATTAAAATTATTAAAACTCTCAAAATACATCAACGTATTTAATTACATGTGTGTCCCATGCAATTAAATATGTGTTACTAAATGTATAGGTAAAGTGAATGCTGTATTTTAGCTGTGAATGGCTTTAGACTGCTTCTTCTGCTACTGTATTGTGAAATGTGAATTTACCCTCTTGGGTTGTTGTTGAGGCAACAATTGTTGATGTTGGGGTGGCGGTTGTTGTTGTTATGGCAGTTGTTGTTGGGGCTGCAGTTGTCGTTGGAGAAATGGTTGTAATCGTCGGCGCAGCAGTTGTTGTTACTGGTATTGCGGTTGTTGTTGGAGCTGCAGTTGTTGATGTTGGGGGAGCAGCATTACACAAACTGGTTCCACAACAGGATGGTCCACTGCTTATGGTTCCAACGCTTTGCATGAAAGGAAAGCTACCCAGGCTTGCAGCAGCTGCACACAGATTTGTAGATGCACAGCCAAAAGCTGGAGAAGTGCTGGACCCACTTGTCACTGTAGAGGAAAAATCATTCTTTAACTACACAGCCTTCATTGTTGTAAGTTTGCTAATTGATTAAAATAAATAATACCACAATGTAGAATATACTTAAAATATCAGAAATTAAAGTATTATTACTTTGTACGTGTTTATTACTATACTTTGAATACTATTGAACTATGACATGTAACATTTTGGGGATATTAGAACATCAAAACTTAAGTGTATTGACTTTTCTTGAAGTAACTAGTCACTAGCTGTCATATGAATGTAGTGCAGTAAAAAGTACAATAATTACCATTGATATTTAGTGGACTATAAGTATTAAGTAGCATATCATAGAAATACTACAAATACTATAGAACAGCAGTTCAGGACATGTACTTCTTTACTCACCACTCGCTTGAAAGCAGAGGTTCTCCTCCCCTCTACATTGTACTTGAGAAGTACATTGAGAGGTCACGGGGTTACAAGTGAAACATTGTAGGGTGTTATCTGTCTGAGCACCAGGGACTGAAAGAGAAAAGAACATAATTTGTTTGACGAAGAGAGAACATTTAAGCTTCACAAAATGTAAGCATGTCAAAGTCTATTTTGTATTTTTTCATCTTAAATGAGGTAGTTATACATCTGTACTTACACGGTAGAGTTTCTGTGTTGCAATTATCTGTGTTGCAGCACTTAGCAGATGCAACTGCACTCGAAACACCCAAGTTGTCTGAAAATGTCTGAGAGCCTGTGGCTGGACACAGGGAGGATGATGCACACGCCTTGAATATTTGCTGTGCTGGAGTTCCAGATGAAGTGGCTACAAAATAAAAAGTTGAGTTTGTCAATATTTACGGAAAGAACGCATAACTCTGCAGTACATTTATTTCACTCAAAAGTAGAACATGGTATAAAGAAATGCCTACCTTGAATGGAAGCTGTTACACACATCGTCTCTGAGGAACAGTTGGCTAGCGTTGTGTTTGAACACTGCTCATCTGTGCAAGTCTGACACTGAAGTGCCCGAGCTGAAATTGGGAGAAAAAATTGTCAATGAATAATGATCACATCTCAAATGTAAAATCAAATATCTGAAGTGTATTGATGGTTTGTAAAGACTGAAACGTCCTCTTCTTTTACTTCTTCCCCTTCTTCTGAAACAGGATTGTAAATAATATGAGGTTGTAATTTCTAAAAATGGTTTAAGTGTCTAATATACACTACTTGACTCTTTACTCCAGCACAGATATCTGTTTACTTGCACAGCCAAGTCTTGTCATGTATATTGCCGAGGAATTCTAATGTATCAAATGTATATTGATTTTGTATCAAATTTTGTCATTCACTCATTTTTATTTTTAATTTTGCTGTATTCATTGTTCTAAATCAGACCTGGGCATCGTATGGCCACGGGGCCATATCCGGCCCTTTGACTGCCGACCAGCCCGCGGGACGGCAATGGTAGATTAGGAATAAATGAGTGAACAACATGCACGGAATACAGCTGCATTGCTTTTATTTTGAAGACGACTGTTGCTGTTTTTTTTTTCTCAATTTACATAGTTATTGAATGTGTGCGAGCAGCACCGTCACTGATACAGTTGAGACGTTGGCCATTTTAACAGCACTGCAGTGGGTAGAGGAGGTTCGGATCGAAAAGGTCGTTGTCTGTTCAGATTCCAGTTCAGTATTATCCTCATTACAATCATTCACATCTCATAGCAGGCAGGATTTAATTAATGGAATATACGAAACACTGTTCCGACTTAAGAATATGGGTATTTTTGTATAATTTATGTGGGTACCAGCACACAGAGGGGTAAAAGGAAACGAACGAGCAGATAAATTAGCAAAACAAGCTTTACAAAGTCAGCACAAGACAGACATTTTACTCAGCAAAGCAGAAGCTAAATCAATAATCAAAAGAAACATTATTAAGGAATGGCAGCACAGTTGGGATTTAGGAGACACAGGAAGACATCTTTATTCTGTTCAGATAGAAGTTGGCAAAGGGAGGCCATCCAGAAGAAGCACCACAGAAGAAAACATATTAACCAGACTGAGGATTGGACGAAAAAATGGCCCAAAAAAAGCCTGTTGAAGCATATTGCAGCATTTCTGATTAATGTCTGTTACGTATATAAGGCAACAAAATCCATGCAATAAAGAAATTACCTTATTGCTGTTGTAATGGAACTTGGTTCATGCTAAATAAATAACAGATGCTTCCTGAGATGTAGGAATCGACCCTGAGATGTCTATGAAGTATTTTGGTTGCATTAGTGCATTCTGGATGTTAGATTAACTGTTGTGCTGAGCCGCATGCCAGTAAATGAAACTGTGTAAAGAGTTTTGAAAATGTATAGTATCAGTATAGAGAAATGTCTGTTGGCAATTAAAAAAAAACTGTAATCACAAACAGATATGTTTTGCAATATGACATATTCAATGTCTAATAATACTGTCAAACCTATGAGCAGCAAAGTAAAAAGAATGACCTTTTCATCCTTTTAAGATTTTGTTTTGTTTTAGTTTTTTTCCTAACTTTTCAAAAGGGAGGTGGTGGCACTAGAAGCTTTCTGCTACTAGATTTTATGTTTATGTCCTTCTTTATTATTCTACAATGTCATTAACTGAGGACCATTCATGCAATAACTGCCATCGTACCAGTTGTGGTAGTTGCAGCCGGAGTTGTGGTGGTTCGAACCCCAGTTGTGGTAGTTGTAGTGAGAGTTGTGGTTGGAACTATGCCTGAAATGATATGAAAATTTCATGAGACAATTATCCTGGCCAACATAATTGCTTAATAATTAATTAACAATGTCCGGATAATCATTAAAATTATTAAAACTCTCAAAATACATCAACATATTTAATTACATGTGTGTCCCATGCAATTAAATATGTGTTACTCAGTGGCGGGCCGTGCATTTTATACCCAGGCCTTCACTGCTGTCATGCAGCTGAAATACCACCTCATAACCACATGATGGCACCACAGCTATTATTCGTTTCTAAGGCTGTAACTATTGTACGTACTCGTATTAAACCGTTCTGTACGAGGCTTACAATACGTTTGAATAATGCTAGAGCATTTGGAAAATGCAGAAGCTTAAATTCAGGAAAATATAATGTTTTCTGTGCTCATGTAGGACAGTGGTTCTCAGCTGGTCTGGCTGTGGGACCCACCATCATCCCTTAACGACAAGCCGCGGCTGATCTGTCTCTTTAGGAGACCGTCTTATGATTTTACTTTCACAACCCAAATGTTAAACGTACTGCTCTGCAATCTCTTTCCTCGTCTCAGCCCCCTGTGTCACGGTGTGTGGTACTCTGCTGTTAAGTTTAGTTTCACGATAGTCACGTGCTCGTCCACTGACCAATCACAGCACACCCTGCACTTCTTGGCAGAGCTGCACATGGACTGTAATGTAATGACGACGTAGGTGTAGGCCGGCAAGTATGGGGGTAGCGGCTGCTGACACTCAAAGAATACGCCCAACATGTCAAACTAAAGATCTGATTGGTTGAACACTTTGACAATCAACAATATCGTCCCCATTCACTTAAACTGCACATGGAAGCAAGCACTTTTGAGGCTGCAGGCCTGGGGCCTCTCTTCTACCGAGAGACACAGAGGTGAAATCTGATTGGATAAAAGCTCTACTTAAAACAATCTGCACTGGAAGCAGAGCAACTGAGGAAGACGGTAGCTGTACAATGAGAAAATTAGATAATGGGAAAAATATTTTTATAAATTATAGCCTAATACATTACAAAAAAAAAAATCTTTTTTTTGTGATTCTGTTTAGGCCAGCAGAGAAGGCTTTGCAGGCCCTGACGGCCCGCCACTGGTGTTACTAAATGTATAGGTAAAGTGAATGCTGTATTTTAGCTGTGAATGGCTTTAGACTGCTTCTTCTGCTACTGTATTGTGAAATGTGAATTTACCCTCTTGGGTTGTTGTTGAGGCAACAATTGTTGATGTTGGGGTGGCGGTTGTTGTTGTTATGGCAGTTGTTGTTGGGGCTGCAGTTGTCATTGGAGAAATGGTTGTTGTCGTCGGCGCAGCAGTTGTTGTTACTGGTATTGCGGTTGTTGTTGGAGCTGCAGTTGTTGATGTTGGGGGAGCAGCATTACACAAACTGGTTCCACAACAGGATGGGCCACTGCTTATGATTCCAACGCTTTGCATGAAAGGAAAGCTACCCAGGCTTGCAGCAGCTGCACACAGATTTGTAGATGCACAGCCAAAAGCTGGAGAAGTGCTGGACCCACTTGTCACTGTAGAGGAAAAATCATTCTTTAACTACACAGCCTTCATTGTTGTAATTTTGCTAATTGATAAAAATAAATCATACCACAATGTAGAATATACTTAAAATATCAGAAATTAAAGTATTATTACTTTGTACGTGTTTATTACTATACTTTGAATACTATTGAACTATGACATGTAACATTTTGGGGATATTAGAACATCAAAACTTAAGTGTATTGACTTTTCTTGAAGTAACTAGTCACTAGCTGTCATATGAATGTAGTGCAGTAAAAAGTACAATAATTACCATTGATATTTAGTGGACTATAAGTATTAAGTAGCATATCATAGAAATACTACAAATACTATAGAACAGCAGTTCAGGACATGTACTTCTTTACTTTCCTCCACTGGTTGATTTTCCAGATCTCACATGTAGTTGGTTTGAGATACTTTAAAGTTGTAAAATACTTTTTGGAAACCACGTATGATTAAGACTCACCACTCGCTTGAAAGCAGAGGTTCTCCTCCCCTCTACATTGTACTTGAGAAGTACATTGAGAGGTCACGGGGTTACAAGTGAAACATTGTAGGGTGTTATCTGTCTGAGCACCAGGGACTGAAAGAGAAAAGAACATAATTTGTTTGACGAAGAGAGAACATTTAAGCTTCACAAAATGTAAGCATGTCAAAGTCTATTTTGTATTTTTTCATCTTAAATGAGGTAGTTATACATCTGTACTTACACGGTAGAGTTTCTGTGTTGCAATTATCTGTGTTGCAGCACTTAGCAGATGCAACTGCACTCGAAACACCCAAGTTGTCTGAAAATGTCTGAGAGCCTGTGGCTGGACACAGGGAGGATGATGCACACGCCTTGAATATTTGCTGTGCTGGAGTTCCAGATGAAGTGGCTACAAAATAAAAAGTTGAGTTTGTCAATATTTACGGAAAGAACGCATAACTCTGCAGTACATTTATTTCACTCAAAAGTAGAACATGGTATAAAGAAATGCCTACCTTGAATGGAAGCTGTTACACACATCGTCTCTGAGGAACAGTTGGCTAGCGTTGTGTTTGAACACTGCTCATCTGTGCAAGTCTGACACTGAAGTGCCCGAGCTGAAATTGGGAGAAAAAATTGTCAATGAATAATGATCACATCTCAAATGTAAAATCAAATATCTGAAGTGTATTGATGGTTTGTAAAGACTGAAACGTCCTCTTCTTTTACTTCTTCCCCTTCTTCTGAAACAGGATTGTAAATAATATGAGGTTGTAATTTCTAAAAATGGTTTAAGTGTCTAATATACACTACTTGACTCTTTACTCCAGCACAGATATCTGTTTACTTGCACAGCCAAGTCTTGTCATGTATATTGCCGAGGAATTCTAATGTATCAAATGTATATTGATTTTGTATCAAATTTTGTCATTCACTCATTTTTATTTTTAATTTTGCTGTATTCATTGTTCTAAATCAGACCTGGGCATCGTATGGCCACGGGGCCATATCCGGCCCTTTGACTGCCGACCAGCCCGCGGGACGGCAATGGTAGATTAGGAATAAATGAGTGAACAACATGCACGGAATACAGCTGCATTGCTTTTATTTTGAAGACGACTGTTGCTGTTTTTTTTTTCTCAATTTACATAGTTATTGAATGTGTGCGAGCAGCACCGTCACTGATACAGTTGAGACGTTGGCCATTTTAACAGCACTGCAGTGGGTAGAGGAGGTTCGGATCGAAAAGGTCGTTGTCTGTTCAGATTCCAGTTCAGTATTATCCTCATTACAATCATTCACATCTCATAGCAGGCAGGATTTAATTAATGGAATATACGAAACACTGTTCCGACTTAAGAATATGGGTATTTTTGTATAATTTATGTGGGTACCAGCACACAGAGGGGTAAAAGGAAACGAACGAGCAGATAAATTAGCAAAACAAGCTTTACAAAGTCAGCACAAGACAGACATTTTACTCAGCAAAGCAGAAGCTAAATCAATAATCAAAAGAAACATTATTAAGGAATGGCAGCACAGTTGGGATTTAGGAGACACAGGAAGACATCTTTATTCTGTTCAGATAGAAGTTGGCAAAGGGAGGCCATCCAGAAGAAGCACCACAGAAGAAAACATATTAACCAGACTGAGGATTGGACGAAAAAATGGCCCAAAAAAAGCCTGTTGAAGCATATTGCAGCATTTCTGATTAATGTCTGTTACGTATATAAGGCAACAAAATCCATGCAATAAAGAAATTACCTTATTGCTGTTGTAATGGAACTTGGTTCATGCTAAATAAATAACAGATGCTTCCTGAGATGTAGGAATCGACCCTGAGATGTCTATGAAGTATTTTGGTTGCATTAGTGCATTCTGGATGTTAGATTAACTGTTGTGCTGAGCCGCATGCCAGTAAATGAAACTGTGTAAAGAGTTTTGAAAATGTATAGTATCAGTATAGAGAAATGTCTGTTGGCAATTAAAAAAAAACTGTAATCACAAACAGATATGTTTTGCAATATGACATATTCAATGTCTAATAATACTGTCAAACCTATGAGCAGCAAAGTAAAAAGAATGACCTTTTCATCCTTTTAAGATTTTGTTTTGTTTTAGTTTTTTTCCTAACTTTTCAAAAGGGAGGTGGTGGCACTAGAAGCTTTCTGCTACTAGATTTTATGTTTATGTCCTTCTTTATTATTCTACAATGTCATTAACTGAGGACCATTCATGCAATAACTGCCATCGTACCAGTTGTGGTAGTTGCAGCCGGAGTTGTGGTGGTTCGAACCCCAGTTGTGGTAGTTGTAGTGAGAGTTGTGGTTGGAACTATGCCTGAAATGATATGAAAATTTCATGAGACAATTATCCTGGCCAACATAATTGCTTAATAATTAATTAACAATGTCCGGATAATCATTAAAATTATTAAAACTCTCAAAATACATCAACATATTTAATTACATGTGTGTCCCATGCAATTAAATATGTGTTACTCAGTGGCGGGCCGTGCATTTTATACCCAGGCCTTCACTGCTGTCATGCAGCTGAAATACCACCTCATAACCACATGATGGCACCACAGCTATTATTCGTTTCTAAGGCTGTAACTATTGTACGTACTCGTATTAAACCGTTCTGTACGAGGCTTACAATACGTTTGAATAATGCTAGAGCATTTGGAAAATGCAGAAGCTTAAATTCAGGAAAATATAATGTTTTCTGTGCTCATGTAGGACAGTGGTTCTCAGCTGGTCTGGCTGTGGGACCCACCATCATCCCTTAACGACAAGCCGCGGCTGATCTGTCTCTTTAGGAGACCGTCTTATGATTTTACTTTCACAACCCAAATGTTAAACGTACTGCTCTGCAATCTCTTTCCTCGTCTCAGCCCCCTGTGTCACGGTGTGTGGTACTCTGCTGTTAAGTTTAGTTTCACGATAGTCACGTGCTCGTCCACTGACCAATCACAGCACACCCTGCACTTCTTGGCAGAGCTGCACATGGACTGTAATGTAATGACGACGTAGGTGTAGGCCGGCAAGTATGGGGGTAGCGGCTGCTGACACTCAAAGAATACGCCCAACATGTCAAACTAAAGATCTGATTGGTTGAACACTTTGACAATCAACAATATCGTCCCCATTCACTTAAACTGCACATGGAAGCAAGCACTTTTGAGGCTGCAGGCCTGGGGCCTCTCTTCTACCGAGAGACACAGAGGTGAAATCTGATTGGATAAAAGCTCTACTTAAAACAATCTGCACTGGAAGCAGAGCAACTGAGGAAGACGGTAGCTGTACAATGAGAAAATTAGATAATGGGAAAAATATTTTTATAAATTATAGCCTAATACATTACAAAAAAAAAAATCTTTTTTTTGTGATTCTGTTTAGGCCAGCAGAGAAGGCTTTGCAGGCCCTGACGGCCCGCCACTGGTGTTACTAAATGTATAGGTAAAGTGAATGCTGTATTTTAGCTGTGAATGGCTTTAGACTGCTTCTTCTGCTACTGTATTGTGAAATGTGAATTTACCCTCTTGGGTTGTTGTTGAGGCAACAATTGTTGATGTTGGGGTGGCGGTTGTTGTTGTTATGGCAGTTGTTGTTGGGGCTGCAGTTGTCATTGGAGAAATGGTTGTTGTCGTCGGCGCAGCAGTTGTTGTTACTGGTATTGCGGTTGTTGTTGGAGCTGCAGTTGTTGATGTTGGGGGAGCAGCATTACACAAACTGGTTCCACAACAGGATGGGCCACTGCTTATGATTCCAACGCTTTGCATGAAAGGAAAGCTACCCAGGCTTGCAGCAGCTGCACACAGATTTGTAGATGCACAGCCAAAAGCTGGAGAAGTGCTGGACCCACTTGTCACTGTAGAGGAAAAATCATTCTTTAACTACACAGCCTTCATTGTTGTAATTTTGCTAATTGATAAAAATAAATCATACCACAATGTAGAATATACTTAAAATATCAGAAATTAAAGTATTATTACTTTGTACGTGTTTATTACTATACTTTGAATACTATTGAACTATGACATGTAACATTTTGGGGATATTAGAACATCAAAACTTAAGTGTATTGACTTTTCTTGAAGTAACTAGTCACTAGCTGTCATATGAATGTAGTGCAGTAAAAAGTACAATAATTACCATTGATATTTAGTGGACTATAAGTATTAAGTAGCATATCATAGAAATACTACAAATACTATAGAACAGCAGTTCAGGACATGTACTTCTTTACTTTCCTCCACTGGTTGATTTTCCAGATCTCACATGTAGTTGGTTTGAGATACTTTAAAGTTGTAAAATACTTTTTGGAAACCACGTATGATTAAGACTCACCACTCGCTTGAAAGCAGAGGTTCTCCTCCCCTCTACATTGTACTTGAGAAGTACATTGAGAGGTCACGGGGTTACAAGTGAAACATTGTAGGGTGTTATCTGTCTGAGCACCAGGGACTGAAAGAGAAAAGAACATAATTTGTTTGACGAAGAGAGAACATTTAAGCTTCACAAAATGTAAGCATGTCAAAGTCTATTTTGTATTTTTTCATCTTAAATGAGGTAGTTATACATCTGTACTTACACGGTAGAGTTTCTGTGTTGCAATTATCTGTGTTGCAGCACTTAGCAGATGCAACTGCACTCGAAACACCCAAGTTGTCTGAAAATGTCTGAGAGCCTGTGGCTGGACACAGGGAGGATGATGCACACGCCTTGAATATTTGCTGTGCTGGAGTTCCAGATGAAGTGGCTACAAAATAAAAAGTTGAGTTTGTCAATATTTACGGAAAGAACGCATAACTCTGCAGTACATTTATTTCACTCAAAAGTAGAACATGGTATAAAGAAATGCCTACCTTGAATGGAAGCTGTTACACACATCGTCTCTGAGGAACAGTTGGCTAGCGTTGTGTTTGAACACTGCTCATCTGTGCAAGTCTGACACTGAAGTGCCCGAGCTGAAATTGGGAGAAAAAATTGTCAATGAATAATGATCACATCTCAAATGTAAAATCAAATATCTGAAGTGTATTGATGGTTTGTAAAGACTGAAACGTCCTCTTCTTTTACTTCTTCCCCTTCTTCTGAAACAGGATTGTAAATAATATGAGGTTGTAATTTCTAAAAATGGTTTAAGTGTCTAATATACACTACTTGACTCTTTACTCCAGCACAGATATCTGTTTACTTGCACAGCCAAGTCTTGTCATGTATATTGCCGAGGAATTCTAATGTATCAAATGTATATTGATTTTGTATCAAATTTTGTCATTCACTCATTTTTATTTTTAATTTTGCTGTATTCATTGTTCTAAATCAGACCTGGGCATCGTATGGCCACGGGGCCATATCCGGCCCTTTGACTGCCGACCAGCCCGCGGGACGGCAATGGTAGATTAGGAATAAATGAGTGAACAACATGCACGGAATACAGCTGCATTGCTTTTATTTTGAAGACGACTGTTGCTGTTTTTTTTTTCTCAATTTACATAGTTATTGAATGTGTGCGAGCAGCACCGTCACTGATACAGTTGAGACGTTGGCCATTTTAACAGCACTGCAGTGGGTAGAGGAGGTTCGGATCGAAAAGGTCGTTGTCTGTTCAGATTCCAGTTCAGTATTATCCTCATTACAATCATTCACATCTCATAGCAGGCAGGATTTAATTAATGGAATATACGAAACACTGTTCCGACTTAAGAATATGGGTATTTTTGTATAATTTATGTGGGTACCAGCACACAGAGGGGTAAAAGGAAACGAACGAGCAGATAAATTAGCAAAACAAGCTTTACAAAGTCAGCACAAGACAGACATTTTACTCAGCAAAGCAGAAGCTAAATCAATAATCAAAAGAAACATTATTAAGGAATGGCAGCACAGTTGGGATTTAGGAGACACAGGAAGACATCTTTATTCTGTTCAGATAGAAGTTGGCAAAGGGAGGCCATCCAGAAGAAGCACCACAGAAGAAAACATATTAACCAGACTGAGGATTGGACGAAAAAATGGCCCAAAAAAAGCCTGTTGAAGCATATTGCAGCATTTCTGATTAATGTCTGTTACGTATATAAGGCAACAAAATCCATGCAATAAAGAAATTACCTTATTGCTGTTGTAATGGAACTTGGTTCATGCTAAATAAATAACAGATGCTTCCTGAGATGTAGGAATCGACCCTGAGATGTCTATGAAGTATTTTGGTTGCATTAGTGCATTCTGGATGTTAGATTAACTGTTGTGCTGAGCCGCATGCCAGTAAATGAAACTGTGTAAAGAGTTTTGAAAATGTATAGTATCAGTATAGAGAAATGTCTGTTGGCAATTAAAAAAAAACTGTAATCACAAACAGATATGTTTTGCAATATGACATATTCAATGTCTAATAATACTGTCAAACCTATGAGCAGCAAAGTAAAAAGAATGACCTTTTCATCCTTTTAAGATTTTGTTTTGTTTTAGTTTTTTTCCTAACTTTTCAAAAGGGAGGTGGTGGCACTAGAAGCTTTCTGCTACTAGATTTTATGTTTATGTCCTTCTTTATTATTCTACAATGTCATTAACTGAGGACCATTCATGCAATAACTGCCATCGTACCAGTTGTGGTAGTTGCAGCCGGAGTTGTGGTGGTTCGAACCCCAGTTGTGGTAGTTGTAGTGAGAGTTGTGGTTGGAACTATGCCTGAAATGATATGAAAATTTCATGAGACAATTATCCTGGCCAACATAATTGCTTAATAATTAATTAACAATGTCCGGATAATCATTAAAATTATTAAAACTCTCAAAATACATCAACATATTTAATTACATGTGTGTCCCATGCAATTAAATATGTGTTACTCAGTGGCGGGCCGTGCATTTTATACCCAGGCCTTCACTGCTGTCATGCAGCTGAAATACCACCTCATAACCACATGATGGCACCACAGCTATTATTCGTTTCTAAGGCTGTAACTATTGTACGTACTCGTATTAAACCGTTCTGTACGAGGCTTACAATACGTTTGAATAATGCTAGAGCATTTGGAAAATGCAGAAGCTTAAATTCAGGAAAATATAATGTTTTCTGTGCTCATGTAGGACAGTGGTTCTCAGCTGGTCTGGCTGTGGGACCCACCATCATCCCTTAACGACAAGCCGCGGCTGATCTGTCTCTTTAGGAGACCGTCTTATGATTTTACTTTCACAACCCAAATGTTAAACGTACTGCTCTGCAATCTCTTTCCTCGTCTCAGCCCCCTGTGTCACGGTGTGTGGTACTCTGCTGTTAAGTTTAGTTTCACGATAGTCACGTGCTCGTCCACTGACCAATCACAGCACACCCTGCACTTCTTGGCAGAGCTGCACATGGACTGTAATGTAATGACGACGTAGGTGTAGGCCGGCAAGTATGGGGGTAGCGGCTGCTGACACTCAAAGAATACGCCCAACATGTCAAACTAAAGATCTGATTGGTTGAACACTTTGACAATCAACAATATCGTCCCCATTCACTTAAACTGCACATGGAAGCAAGCACTTTTGAGGCTGCAGGCCTGGGGCCTCTCTTCTACCGAGAGACACAGAGGTGAAATCTGATTGGATAAAAGCTCTACTTAAAACAATCTGCACTGGAAGCAGAGCAACTGAGGAAGACGGTAGCTGTACAATGAGAAAATTAGATAATGGGAAAAATATTTTTATAAATTATAGCCTAATACATTACAAAAAAAAAAATCTTTTTTTTGTGATTCTGTTTAGGCCAGCAGAGAAGGCTTTGCAGGCCCTAACGGCCCGCCACTGGTGTTACTAAATGTATAGGTAAAGTGAATGCTGTATTTTAGCTGTGAATGGCTTTAGACTGCTTCTTCTGCTACTGTATTGTGAAATGTGAATTTACCCTCTTGGGTTGTTGTTGAGGCAACAATTGTTGATGTTGGGGTGGCGGTTGTTGTTGTTATGGCAGTTGTTGTTGGGGCTGCAGTTGTCATTGGAGAAATGGTTGTTGTCGTCGGCGCAGCAGTTGTTGTTACTGGTATTGCGGTTGTTGTTGGAGCTGCAGTTGTTGATGTTGGGGGAGCAGCATTACACAAACTGGTTCCACAACAGGATGGGCCACTGCTTATGATTCCAACGCTTTGCATGAAAGGAAAGCTACCCAGGCTTGCAGCAGCTGCACACAGATTTGTAGATGCACAGCCAAAAGCTGGAGAAGTGCTGGACCCACTTGTCACTGTAGAGGAAAAATCATTCTTTAACTACACAGCCTTCATTGTTGTAATTTTGCTAATTGATAAAAATAAATCATACCACAATGTAGAATATACTTAAAATATCAGAAATTAAAGTATTATTACTTTGTACGTGTTTATTACTATACTTTGAATACTATTGAACTATGACATGTAACATTTTGGGGATATTAGAACATCAAAACTTAAGTGTATTGACTTTTCTTGAAGTAACTAGTCACTAGCTGTCATATGAATGTAGTGCAGTAAAAAGTACAATAATTACCATTGATATTTAGTGGACTATAAGTATTAAGTAGCATATCATAGAAATACTACAAATACTATAGAACAGCAGTTCAGGACATGTACTTCTTTACTTTCCTCCACTGGTTGATTTTCCAGATCTCACATGTAGTTGGTTTGAGATACTTTAAAGTTGTAAAATACTTTTTGGAAACCACGTATGATTAAGACTCACCACTCGCTTGAAAGCAGAGGTTCTCCTCCCCTCTACATTGTACTTGAGAAGTACATTGAGAGGTCACGGGGTTACAAGTGAAACATTGTAGGGTGTTATCTGTCTGAGCACCAGGGACTGAAAGAGAAAAGAACATAATTTGTTTGACGAAGAGAGAACATTTAAGCTTCACAAAATGTAAGCATGTCAAAGTCTATTTTGTATTTTTTCATCTTAAATGAGGTAGTTATACATCTGTACTTACACGGTAGAGTTTCTGTGTTGCAATTATCTGTGTTGCAGCACTTAGCAGATGCAACTGCACTCGAAACACCCAAGTTGTCTGAAAATGTCTGAGAGCCTGTGGCTGGACACAGGGAGGATGATGCACACGCCTTGAATATTTGCTGTGCTGGAGTTCCAGATGAAGTGGCTACAAAATAAAAAGTTGAGTTTGTCAATATTTACGGAAAGAACGCATAACTCTGCAGTACATTTATTTCACTCAAAAGTAGAACATGGTATAAAGAAATGCCTACCTTGAATGGAAGCTGTTACACACATCGTCTCTGAGGAACAGTTGGCTAGCGTTGTGTTTGAACACTGCTCATCTGTGCAAGTCTGACACTGAAGTGCCCGAGCTGAAATTGGGAGAAAAAATTGTCAATGAATAATGATCACATCTCAAATGTAAAATCAAATATCTGAAGTGTATTGATGGTTTGTAAAGACTGAAACGTCCTCTTCTTTTACTTCTTCCCCTTCTTCTGAAACAGGATTGTAAATAATATGAGGTTGTAATTTCTAAAAATGGTTTAAGTGTCTAATATACACTACTTGACTCTTTACTCCAGCACAGATATCTGTTTACTTGCACAGCCAAGTCTTGTCATGTATATTGCCGAGGAATTCTAATGTATCAAATGTATATTGATTTTGTATCAAATTTTGTCATTCACTCATTTTTATTTTTAATTTTGCTGTATTCATTGTTCTAAATCAGACCTGGGCATCGTATGGCCACGGGGCCATATCCGGCCCTTTGACTGCCGACCAGCCCGCGGGACGGCAATGGTAGATTAGGAATAAATGAGTGAACAACATGCACGGAATACAGCTGCATTGCTTTTATTTTGAAGACGACTGTTGCTGTTTTTTTTTTTCTCAATTTACATAGTTATTGAATGTGTGCGAGCAGCACCGTCACTGATACAGTTGAGACGTTGGCCATTTTAACAGCACTGCAGTGGGTAGAGGAGGTTCGGATCGAAAAGGTCGTTGTCTGTTCAGATTCCAGTTCAGTATTATCCTCATTACAATCATTCACATCTCATAGCAGGCAGGATTTAATTAATGGAATATACGAAACACTGTTCCGACTTAAGAATATGGGTATTTTTGTATAATTTATGTGGGTACCAGCACACAGAGGGGTAAAAGGAAACGAACGAGCAGATAAATTAGCAAAACAAGCTTTACAAAGTCAGCACAAGACAGACATTTTACTCAGCAAAGCAGAAGCTAAATCAATAATCAAAAGAAACATTATTAAGGAATGGCAGCACAGTTGGGATTTAGGAGACACAGGAAGACATCTTTATTCTGTTCAGATAGAAGTTGGCAAAGGGAGGCCATCCAGAAGAAGCACCACAGAAGAAAACATATTAACCAGACTGAGGATTGGACGAAAAAATGGCCCAAAAAAAGCCTGTTGAAGCATATTGCAGCATTTCTGATTAATGTCTGTTACGTATATAAGGCAACAAAATCCATGCAATAAAGAAATTACCTTATTGCTGTTGTAATGGAACTTGGTTCATGCTAAATAAATAACAGATGCTTCCTGAGATGTAGGAATCGACCCTGAGATGTCTATGAAGTATTTTGGTTGCATTAGTGCATTCTGGATGTTAGATTAACTGTTGTGCTGAGCCGCATGCCAGTAAATGAAACTGTGTAAAGAGTTTTGAAATGTATAGTATCAGTATAGAGAAATGTCTGTTGGCAATTAAAAAAAAACTGTAATCACAAACAGATATGTTTTGCAATATGACATATTCAATGTCTAATAATACTGTCAAACCTATGAGCAGCAAAGTAAAAAGAATGACCTTTTCATCCTTTTAAGATTTTGTTTTGTTTTAGTTTTTTTCCTAACTTTTCAAAAGGGAGGTGGTGGCACTAGAAGCTTTCTGCTACTAGATTTTATGTTTATGTCCTTCTTTATTATTCTACAATGTCATTAACTGAGGACCATTCATGCAATAACTGCCATCGTACCAGTTGTGGTAGTTGCAGCCGGAGTTGTGGTGGTTCGAACCCAGTTGTGGTGAGTTGTAGTGAGAGTTGTGGTTGGAACTATGCCTGAAATGATATGAAAATTTCATGAGACAATTATCCTGGCCAACATAATTGCTTAATAATTAATTAACAATGTCCGATAATCATTAAAATTATTAAAACTCTCAAAATACATCAACATATTTAATTACATGTGTGTCCCATGCAATTAAATATGTGTTACTCAGTGGCGGGCCGTGCATTTTATACCCAGGCCTTC